>CM067474.1:47738598-47775896 GCA_034552555.1 Semaprochilodus insignis | reverse complement strand
AATGAAATAAAATTATATTCTATTGTACAGTAAGACATTAGTCACAGTAAAACACATGACAGTAATTGCTGGGAGGGTCAGATCAGGTGCCAGCACTACTAGACACAACTATTGATGATGCTTCCTGAACAGTGTGAACTGCTTTAGTAAATAGAGCACTTATATCAGGGACTGCTACCCAGTATACCACAGAGACTCTGACCTGACTTGTAGGGGTAATACTTGTATATACTGATTTACTGACTCCGTCTTGCACATAGACCATCACAGCTAAACTAAAGTACTTTAAGTTCAGTATCTCATATTTCTACTGCTTCTAATGCACTTGTCAAATAAGTACAAAAATACGATATTTTATGAAGAAAAAAAATTATTAATATATATTTATATAAAATGTAATAATATTTATTATTGTAATGATATATTTCCTGTTTTACCTTTGTAGAAATTGTAGAAACTTGTAGACAGTTAAAGAAACTGACAGTGAATGTGCACCCAAATTTCAATACAATAGCATACTGTAATTTAATGCCACTGTCACTATGGTTTCAGATTTTTACATTTTTGTTTTGATGGTAATGGAAAAGCCACTGAAAAAGCATTTATATATAAAAATGCAAAATGATACGGTGGAGAAATTTCTTCTGTCTCCCACAGTGTGCCACACCGGTAAAGTACAAAAACGCTATGAGTCTTCATGTTAGGAGAGTAACAGATTAGCTTTGTATACTAGTTAATGAAGCTAATCGCTAGGATCCAGCATCAAGTGTCTACAGCAGCAGCTTCTAGCATCAATATAGATAATAGTGTAATAAACCTTAATAACAAACACTGTTAACAAATTTAGAAACACTTAAATAATCAGCCTTCAGGAGGTTTTGGAGTTGGGAGTGTCAGGAGCGTATATGTATATATATTGCTAACTGTGGACAGATCTGACACCTGATCACCTATGCTAAATTTAGTCTTGTTGAACTCAAATGCAGCAGAAGAAAATGACAAAAAATCAATGTGTGGTGTTGTAACATGTATTGCAATTCACTGTCAAATCCCAGCAGTTGTTTACAGTGTACGTTGAATGTGAAAGGTTGTGTAACTGCAATACTTGGTCTAGCTGGCGTTGGAACTGGTGTCAGTGGATCTCTGCTCTTGTCTCATGGATACAGATGAATGAATGGAAGTGCAGATGGGTGAGGGAGTTCAGAGCAGTCTATCACTGTCACTTGCTGCCCGGTGGTGCCAGGCTGAGTCAGACAAATCCATTCTCTCGCTCTCTCTATCTCTCTGCACACTCAGAGCTGCTCAATATCTGGCACAAAGATCACCACTACTCCACTGTCTTTACTGTATACAGTACTGCGTAACACAGAAGTAGGGCTTTAGAGTCATATTTGTCTGATTAACATGACTAGTAAGTATGATTCTCATATACTACTTTAAGAGACTTCAGACTGTAGACACAATAGACACAATATTAAATACGTACATGAATCAGTTTTATCCAGGTTAAGTCTACAGCTCCCGCTACAGCTGTGGAGTATATTTCACTTACACCACCGTCTTAAACACAAATCGTGCTCTGAGCCCCGCTCATGGACAGCTATATGTGTGGATTTGAGTCAGAATTCAACACAACACTGTCAAAGACAATATCACCCGAGTGGTATTATAGTATTCTATTGCAGGAGGTTGTAGACTTTTAAGATTTGGAGTAAGACTGACAAAGAGTGGTCAAACATTTGGCCGTGAGATTAATTTATATCTTTGCATGTAAGACTAAGGTTAGATAACTTCTGGCAACCAGAATGACACAGATAAGGTTATAGCCTACATCAAAATCTTTCATAAATAACATGATCAGGTGATCATATCAAGGGAAACTGTTTCACTGCATAAAGAGTAACCCCACTAATGATTTTACTTCCTTCAAACATTATTTCTTGCAATGTTATCTGGTAGTACAGCAACATTTTACCTAAAATGTGTAGATTAATTAATTAAAAGGTTAATATGCTTAATATACCAGTATTATAGTCTTACAACTGTCATATAATCAGACATTTCAGATAGACTGCCTACATTTACACAATATGGTTTAAGGTGGTTTGACTTGCCAAGGTATCTTTTTCGTAGTGTAAGCTGTTAACTGTTCACAAAGTGTCTGCCTTATGTGGGTGTGTGAGGGAGGGTTACGGGGTTCATTGTAGGACATCTTATTTATGTTTGAAGATGTGTCATTGGCCTTGGATTTTTTTCTGCAATATCCATGTCACATTAATGTAAGATGAACCAGTCATTACAAAAGGAAGCAACACTTTCTAAAGCAATACTTTCTAAGTCAAGATCGAAGAGAGAGAAGTTATAGTTAGTACTCAGAATGCTGCTGAAAATAGAGCCATCAGTGAAGCAGTGCTCTCAAATAGTTCTTAAGCTTCCATGAATAGCATCCCCTTTGATGTGTTAATAAAGAGTCTGCTAGGAACACACTGAGAGGCAGTGATTAGCTCTTCAGCTGATGGTGGGGGACAATGAGGGGGTCTAGTGATGCTGTACTGTAAGACTACTACTGGGGAGTCTAAGAGGCCAGTGGTGACATAATTATTTACTAGTGAACTAATTCATTATACCTACTACATGATTAATTGTTGATGATTGGGTGGTCATCTGAGGTTCCGTTAAGATACATCTTAAATTACAGATAACTTTCTCAGCGTTCTCAGTCTAGGAATCTGCTGTGTATATAGTTAGGTAGTATAATTTCCTTCTTCATTCACATGAGGATTAATCATTGTCTGAGTATCTAAACCTGGATTAGTACAGATATTGTTAACTGCCAGATCCAATACTTCTTGATCTACAAGAATCCAAAACAAATGACAGTGTTAACACTAATTACACATGGCATCCAAAAACTTAAAAAATTATTTTTAATGAAGATGCACACATCAGCACTCCCCTCCATGTTAAACGTTCAAGTAAAAGGAAAAAAAGCAGCTACTTATATATGCCTCAAAAAATTTATGTATGGAGCCAAAAGATGGAACAGAACAAGGGATAATGAGAAGAAAGAGCTTAAAGATGCCAAATGCACAGGCCTACCTGGGCTGAAGTCTGGGGGGGTCAGACCAATTCAGGGTCTCTGTTTGGCTGTTTTATTTATTTATTTATTTATTCGCCTATTAGGTGGAGCCTGTGCTGTCGTTACCTCATATTTGTGTGACTGTAATGTATCTGTTTAATTTCCTGCCAGTGATAGCTTTTACTGTACACACTGCTGTGATCATCCTATTACCCTTAAACAGCTTAATCTCTTTGGCTTAGATATTGCAGTTTGAACTGGGCTAATTAAAGCTCTTAGCAAACATATAGGTCAACCACAGCACTCAATGCATTTTCAATAACCTCAGCTGTACGGGTCAGCAAAATCAAAACTGTTGGTTCAAATAGCATAAAACTATTTTTGATGTCAGGATATTGTAATGTGGCAGCGGTAGAAGTGTCCGAATAATATCAGTCTATGCTGACTTTTGGGGTCAGTGTAACACAAACCATGATGGCAGTGTGGCTAGTGTGACCCATACTGCAGTGACTGCAGCTTTATTTAGCATGACCTAATTCCCTACTCTCCCCTACGCCAAGCCACCGGGCCTACTACATGCTAGTTAGCATTACTTACGCTAATGCTAGTCCCTAGTAGCTCCCTAGTCCCTAGTAGCAGTGTAAACAAACCCAGAGAGAATCTGTGGATCTTTACAGCAGCTGACCCGAATATCTCAGCTACCAGACCCAACAGATTGCGTTAAATCTTGCCAAGCCCTTGCAAAGCCCTTATCGATGACCCATGTTAACAATGTTGCTTAGTGAGGTTATCTTCTGAAATAGATGCACTAGATGCAACTATTTGTAATTATTACTGTATTTCTTTCCAGTCTATTAAGGCAGAGATCTCAGACAGTTAGGATGGTCATTGTTCTGGAATAGCACACACAAGGCAGACCGAACCTAATGACCCATCAAAAACACAGCAGCTCTGACAAAGCCCTTCACTTCCCCCCCAGGACTTCCTGTTGTGAAACAGGCCCCTAAATCCCCCCGTTGTCCAACACTTCTTCCTGTTTTCCATACGCCTCAAATGAGTTTGTTTTTGTCGTCTGCTACAGCTGGACTCTGGTTGGACAGATTGACTGGACACACATGCACACGCGCACATCGGCATATAAACACATTTACACTCCATTCATCTCCCTTAACACCAGATGTGTATGTTTGGGAAAAGAGAGTGCCACTGTGCTAATTTTCCCATCCTCTTCCTTTCCTAATAGGAAACTAATTTGACAGCAAGTCAAAAGGATGTTGAAATTAGCAGCATCTGGAACTCTGCCATGGAAGGAGGTCATAGAGTACACACTCTTTTCACTTTGATTTTGCCTGTAAATTTTGTCCATAACATATACTTTTGTATTATTGGTGTCTGTCATTGTATTAACAGCTCTCGATCCAGACCACTGGCCAGCACTTCCTGTTTGCCTGAGGGCAGATGACTTCACTCGCGTTTATCACTAACAAATCCTGATGGCACATTTGTCAACGAATAAAAAGTTATTGCAGTTTACAGTCACTGTTGATCAGTGGTGGACGAAAAGTACACAAACCATGTAGCTGAGTTAAAGTAGAGATCCCCAAGGTTAAGTATTACTACAGTAACAGTTGAAGTTCCTCCCTTTAGACCTCCACTTTCAGAAAAAGTACTAAAGCATTTATCTTCAAATGTAATTAAGTATGGAAAGTAAAAGTAGCATGATTTATTGTGGCTCTAATGTCCTGTTATCATCATTTCTGTTTGTATATAGTCATAAAAAAGACATTTGCCAGTCACAAGTGCATGTATAAATATTTCTATATCGAGGTGAGGAACAATATGTTTTAACTGTTCACTAATGCTTTTATGTGTGATTGTCAGCCCTTTCTTTAGGTGTTCCTAAAGAAAATGGATATTTCCATGGATGCTAAGAATCCATGAACAAGCTTGTTTCATCTATCTATCTATCTATCTATCTATCTATCTATCTATCTATCTATCTATCTATCTATCTATCTATCTATCTATCTATCTATCTATAAGCAGCTTAGTACAGCTTAATAACAGTTTCAAGCAATCACCAATGATGCTGCTAAAAGAAAAGAGGTTGCCCACTGGGACGTCACACAGGAGGACCAGACAGGAGTTTCTCAGATTAAGCCATGTTGGTAAATCCTTGTTTTTCATGCACCATGTATGCCTTGCTGATGTCATTCTTCAAAATATGTTTGCAAAGAGGGATTAACACTTACGCAGGAGCAATTGTACAGATAATAATAATAACAATTTTCTGAGGAGATTATTACATGAATGCATATCCTGGGAAGTGCAAATTGTATTTAAAGAAAATGCTTAGTTTATATGATTGAGATACTGTGAATTGTTCCAGGCAGCCATTAGGGTGTGTGCACGTTATTTACTGCCATTGAGAAACGTTGCTTGCTCTAAAATTTTACTCTACACATTTGTAGGCGAAACACTGGATGTAAACACTGGATTCATAAGTTTCATAAGGTACCATTTGCTCTCCAGTCCATATATAAAAGCCATGCTGCCTGTTTTGAATTAAATGTTTCTGTAGTATCACAAGAACCATCTTATTTACATATATCCTCCTGTCCATCCTACAATCATTTGGCTCCACCTATTAACACTGCAGTACAAGGGAGTGTTTCAGCTGTGAGTGCTTTTTGAATGAGGCGCAATACAGGGCAGCCAATCAGAACAGAGCTCATTTATCTTGCAACACAAAACAGCCTGTCTAAATCTAAGGAATAAAGAAAGGTTAGAAAGTCATGTAAAAATGAATTATGACCATTAGTGGTTCATAAAAAATCAATAAATAATATGCTTATGTAGTATAAGTAATGTAAGATATTTACAATATATTTTAGTCATTAATATACCCAAAGAAAAATAGTATAATGTAGAGAATGCTTATTTATTGATAAAATAAAAGTGAAATATTGGATTCTTTAGGGTAACTCAGGTAATGAGACTTCTTATTAGAGTTCTCATTATAAGTTGCTACATGAGGATATTCACTGAAAGAGCAACTAAGAAGGCACATGCCTTTCATTACCAAGGTCTAATTTTACTGTCATGCTTTCTGGTCATTTGTGTTTTCTCAGTTCACAAGAGAGAGAATTTAATGTGCTTTCTATACACTATACTGTTCAATGTTGCATTAAAGAGCTTATGGTGTTAGTGCATTGATTGTACAGAGCGATAGTAGTTCAGATTAGGCTACTTTACTGTTTTACTATCATGCCCAAAAACACTTTGTGCCAAGGCAAAAAGCACAGCCAACAAAACACTCATAACAATGCCATTACTATGATGACTTATGAGGAAGTGGTGTGTCTCAGGGAAGGGATGCCCCTGGGCTCTGTTAGATTTGCCTGAGCTGTGTGACTCTGCGTGTGTTCTGGCAACTAACCCCAAAAAAGCCTGCCATATTTGCTCCGTAGTGGACAAAAAGGGACAGAAACACACCCTGGAGAGAAGATTGACCCAAGAAGACTGCAAAAATTGCATGCTTCAGGTTAGCCTCTGCTGAACAAACAAGGTTTGAATAGTAGCCAAAGGCCATGGGAAGCAAGCTGAGGGCAGTAACTCTACTTTGTTGCAGAAAGTCATTGTGGTCTGTCAGATGTTCTCTTTCAAAGAAAAAAGCAAGCATACATATGAATTACCTCTTTCAAATCTGCACTTAAAGATGCCATAGAATGCATTAATTTAGCATTTTAAATTGTTCTCTGATGTTCAGACAGATGGTATGTGACTTTGGTCGGGATGAACAATGTGGAGATGCGGTTTTTTACCATTTACAACCCTCTGATTTGGCCCTAGAATGAAATGAGCTGTTTTGCCTTATATGGTGTGCTCATGAATATCTTGATAAGCTCTGCCCTAATTGGCTTGTTTAGAAGCAACATGACTAAATGGACACAGGCAGGAAAACAAAATGAACCTCAACAACAATGCAGAGTAAAGTAAAGTAAATTCACAATGTTACAGCAGCGAAGGGATAGCAAGGCACAAAAGGTACAAAAAATAGACAAATAGACAAATAAATAATATTACTTTATTATTTATTGTTTACATTGTACTGTCTATTTTTTGTACCCTTTGTGCCTTACTATCCCTTCGTTGCTGTAACATTGTGAATTTGTTTCTCATTATGAAGCTTTCAAGTTTAAATACTTACAGGTTGCTATTGGGGTTTTGGTGGTAGTTGGAATGTGGAATTGCATATCTCTTACCCTCTCTGTGCTGCATTTTCCAACTTTTCCGATGCTTGAGAGCTGGAGTGAAAGATGCAGTGCAAACTAATCTATTTGAATTAAAATACACTTTCCTCAAACAGTTTGTTTTGTGAATATTCGGCTTTTAAGGTGAAGCGGAACAGAAGGAAGCTGTGAATAGGATCCCAATTTCAGCCTTGTTTAAAGATGAACATCAACCATACATGTTTAGAATTCCTTGAAAGGGGTATAAAAGTGACAACATCACCTTTACAACCTTGAAAGTACATTTATCCACTGTCTGCTGGTACCCGGACAAGCTGTAGCATTTAAGATGGAAGAACCAATCCAATTAAGAAGCTCTTGAATAGGAAGCCAATTTCAGCCTTGTTTGAAGATGAATATCAGTCATGCTCGCTGAGAGATGTTTGGAAATGTTATGAAAAGTGTCGACATCCTCTTCTCAGCCTGAAAAGGTAGATTTCTGCACGCATACTCATCATCAAAAGAATAGTTGCACAAATAGTTGCACCCAGAAGGAATGAAGTAACAGGAATGAAACTTGGTGGTTAGGTTTGACATCATAAGACAAGCGAATGATTCAAGTTTCACGCTCAGCTGTGCATGTGACGTAAGCAGGGATGGGCCTTATATCTGTACCTGACTGACCCAACAGACACGATTGCGGACATTCAGCGAGCAGTAATGCCCTCCATGAGTCATCCTGTTAGTGCCAGCACCATTAGCAGACAACTACATGACGCAGGACTACATGCACACAGACTGTTATGACGCCTGTCCTTAAGCCCAGACTGTCATGGAGTGACTCAGAATGGCAGTGGGTCATATTCAGTCCCACTTTTGTCTTGGTGGACACAACCAACAAATCCGTGTGTGGAGGCACCGTGGTTAGCGCCAAGAAGAACGAATTGTTGTCATGCATCACATGTCCAGAGAGCCTGGTGTCACTTCACCTCCATCCCTACTGCAAAATCTGTAGTAGCTGTGTAAGAATATTCAAGCTGCATGGGATGGATTATCACAGGACATCATTAGGAATCTTCCTCCCCAATAGCACTGCAATCCAACACTTCCTTCTGGGTGCAACTACTCCTTTGAGGATGAGTGTACATTCCACCCTTGTTCTTGATCCGTTGTTGTTTTTTTTGCTGGTCTGGAACAAGAGCTGGGATATGTACATTTTTGGGGTGTCATTTTGGGTGGACTCAGGACTGTTACATAGCAGTGTAGAATTTTGGAAACAGTTTTACTGCCCTCTTTTACAAACACAGGAGGAACAGTAGTGTTTGAGGTTATTCAAGTATGCTAATGAAAATATAGTCTTCCATTCTATGGCCCCTTTAATAATTGCAGTTTAATGGATTACTGTTCAACAACCAAACTGAGATTTTCTTCAGTGTGACAGATTGTTTCATAGGTTCCATATTTTATAAAGGTTTTAAAATGATGTGGCAAGGAGAGAAGAATATGAGCCTAATGCAAATGCATCAAGGTTCATCTTTGTGGAGCAACAGTAGCAGACAGATTCAGCACAAGCAGCAGACTGCACTCCTACAACACTATATATCGCCAATACAGTGACCTTGAATGCCTTTTTATCAGTTTACTAGTGCTACTTCACCTTCATGTATAATCTACTGCGAATGCCGGGGAACCATAGCTGGTGTGTGGTCACAGGTTGGGTGTAGTGCAGCATGTCCTCAGTTAGACACATGCTGTACTGTGGAGGCGTTTAGAGGAGACTGACACTCTGCCACTCTGTCCTGAGTTGACCCACGTTTTGCTATTTGAAGTCAGAATGGTAATATTGAGCGGCATTGCTGGCACATGCAGTGGAGTCTGTTCAGCTTGTTTGTGTCCTGCATCGTATTACTCACTATGCTCATAATCTGTCTGTGCACATGGGTTGTACAAATAGGCACAAGAGGGAAATTTAATGCAGCAGACCCTCAGTCCTAAACCCAAGAATATTCTGTTCTGTAAAAATAGCTTCTTTTCTTAACCACTCCACTTTTTCTACAAACATGGAAGGGCATCTTGGTAGCGCAGTGGTCTTTATATAATGTTTTAGGTAATGTTTTTAGGAGAAACATTAAGTTCTTTTCCTTCCCCTCTATTTACAACTTTGAAACCTACAATGAAGTTCTATTGACACAGATGTATCTTAAAATGTTTTATTTTATCTCCCCAAAATGAAAACAACTACTAAACAAACATAGAAACATATTATAACATTCATTTAGTTTTATTTAACATTTATTTTACCAGGTTAATCCCATTGAGATAACAGATCTCTTTATATATACCTATACCAAGTGGTAAAATAAAATGACATAACACATTATGAGAAGATCATGAATTACATAATAAACCACTTTTTATTTTCCTTTGTAATACATTAGACTGTGTTAATACAGGTTAAAATCATTAATTAAATATAGAGCTTAGGTGTATATCATTCTTTCTTGAAAATACAGTATTTTTCCTTTACAATGAAATGTTCCACAATAAAGCATACATTAGCATCAATATTATCTTGCTCTGGAAATCAGAACATGTGAAATGTCAGGGACGGTCTCTGAGCCAGCTTAACATTTTCTCTGAATGTTGGGAGGGGTTTGGGGAGTGGGAGTTGAAACATGACATTATTGGTTAATATCATTTCCCTTTCCCTTGTCTTTGTGAATGACATGATATGGTGATCATCCTTATTATGACCAGGCATATGAACCACAGAGGTAACAAGGGCAATTTTGATTTCAAGTTGACTTTAAGCCTATAGCGACCATTTCTGGACATTAATCAACTTAATGTATTGACCAGAAGGTCTTTAAAGCCAGTTTACTTAAAAGGTAGTCCAGGTAGATAATAAAAGGCCACTAGCAGTGGAATGTATGTACAAATTAGAAAACTACATTAAACTGGCATAACCATTCTGGTATTAAAACCTTGTTTCTCATTTTTATCCCTGTATTAAAAAAACCCACCCAAATTCAAATCCAAGGAAATGAGTTTATTCATCTTACTGTTGAAAGATACTCAACTCAGTAGAAGTAAAACCACAACTAGACTGTCACATAGCTCTGGCAATGATTCTTGCACTGACCTTTCAGATCTGGCAAGGCCACTTTTGATCCAATCGTGCAGAGGTCACGCTTCCCAGGAATTGTCAGCCAAAGTCTTGAACACGTCCACTGTCACAGTGTGTAGGTAGTATTTCTAAAGCCTCAGTGATTGAAGTCACAGATTGTTCATAGTTCATAGGCTGGATATAAAAAATATGAAAAATATCCATCAACATCTGATATCATGAACTTTAAATATGATACAATAGTCTGTTCATATATTTCAAAGAATAAAAAGACCTAGTAACAAGACATGCATGCTTTTAGTTCCACTGACTGACTGGTGACTGACTGACCTGTGGGCTGCAATGCCATGATGTGTTTCAGTGTGTACAGTTTTCTCTCTTTACACACGTGTAAGTGGATTTTTCTGACTGTTACGAGGCAGCTTACCTGTGATAAATGTGTATGTGTGTGTGTGTGTGTGTGTGCAGGTAAATGTGTTTGGGGGATGTGGTTAGGAGGGTTGTTACTTTAATTCAGCTTTTGTGTAGACTGTTTTACCTTAGAATTGCCTCACCTGTGAAGAAAGGGCTGTTTTCTATGCATTGATTCGATATGCAAATGAGAAGACTCTCATTGGCTGGCTTATTGAGATTTTGTGTATTGTTCAGCTGCTGTGGATCACACCACGGTGGAAGTGCACAGCATTATACAACAGCATGGTGCAATAGAATGCCTATAGATTTCAGGTTTTACATGCTACTCATTTAAATTTAATGAAATAAAACTTTCAACATAATTTAGCATTTATTGGAATCTTTATTGTTTACTACTTTCCTTTTTACAAACTTGCTGTTTTTTAGCTGAAAGCTAAGAGGTGAAGAAAGACTAGGATAGTAAACATTAGCTGAGGTTGCAGTTAGCATTTCTGTGTGTAAATTTAAAGCTACATGTGATCTACTGTGGCTTTTTGTGGTCTCGATATTAGTGTTTGTGGAATATCATAACATAGCATAACTGTGAACTGAGGATAACCTGAAATAACTGTACCTTGAATGGCAGGATTTTCAATGAGTCTGATTCCTGTCTTTTGCCTAGACCCCCAGAGTCCATGCTGGCTGATTCTGATTTTGCAATACAAGTTTTCACATAAAAACAAAATAAAAACAAAAAAACTGTACATCAGATTCACACATGCTTCTGGTTTCTGCCACTGGCCTCGGGAAATTGCACAGGAAAAACACGCAATAGTGTACGCTTTCTCATTGCAGCCCAAATTTGGTTTATCTCCTGCTATAGCCAACATGATTAAATAAACCAAAGGCATTATGTCATCTTGTTATGATTGGAGCAGTGCTCTGAAATACTCACAGCTTCTTAGAAATGTGGACTTTTATGTTACACTATGTTAAGTTTATGCTGACCACATCCATTATTAACATGATCATCTTTTCCTCATTTGTTTCTTGATTTTCATTAAACAAGACCTGCCACTAGTTGTTTCTCTAGATGTTACTCTAAATGGTGGACTCCTCTTTCTGATTTAAGACCACAGATAACACACAGGCTGTTTGAAAAACATTAAGGAGAAACAGAATTAACATGAAGGAAAGAACAGTTCATCTGCTATAAATGTTGCTGATAGTACTGCCATATCCTGACTTGTTGGAGATCAATTGCATTTTAATACAAGATAACAAATGAAAATTAGATTTTAGCTTTATAGCTTTTATCATTGTAGTTTGATATAGTTTGTCTAATCCATTTGAGAATGTTGGGGAAGCACAACTTTAGGGCAGGCAAGTGACTTTTACCAGGTAGACTACATTTGTAAATTATCCCAACATCCTTCTGATGAGCAAATTAACATATGTTATTAAAGGCAATTAAGTCTTCTAAAGGGCAAGGTAGGGGGTAATTGTGGGTGAGCGGTCAAGCCGAGAGTCATTAGCATTGCCTCAAGAAATCAGCCTCCAACCCAGATTGCCCAAATTCATTAACCTTAGCCACATACACATAGAGGCTCAGTGAGCACCACATGGTGTTACAGTGGAAACATAATTAAGATGTAACCACGTGCATTTGCAAAGGTCATGGGTGGAAACTCATGGTCTGTTTAAGCTAGAAATAGAGGCTAGGAATGTTGGACTTATGCACATGACACTTGACACAGTTAGAGTCGCTCACGTGCCTGAATGTTCAGCAGTTGGCAGGTAAGCAGAAAGCTTGAAACACATTCACCTAATGAGTAAGGTCCTGGCTTTCAAACCATGAGATGTCTTGTGATGATTTATCAATACAGTCACTAACAGAGAATCCTGTAGGTAGCCAAGACCAGGAGTTCCCAAACTTTGTTGGGAGAACAAAGTGTAATATGTAGGCCTAAAACTGAAAACCGGAGCATGTGTACTTTCATAATTCCTCATTCATTAAATACTGCAACGGCTTCTCTGCATATGAATCAGACGGCTCAGTTTTTAAACTCACTGAAAAGACATTCTTCACTACAGAGTTCCCTAAATCTCCTCTTGGGCAAATGACATGTTTTGTAGATTTTCTAAGTGAAAATAAGTCGTACATCCTCTACAGACAACCCATTCCTGCACATTTTAATACACAATTACTGCTTTTACATTTGACATTTGTTTCAATTTAACATGCGAGAAAAAAAAACGTAAAATGTGGCCAGTGCAGGTTTATGTTTTCATTTTCATGTTGTTCATTTTATGTTGTTAATCCCAGCAAATAAACAGAAATGATGCCCCAGAATTGTGAGGAAAATACCATATTTAAATATGCTCTTTATGGAGCCCCTGAAGTGACTTGGTGTAATTTCTTTAGATTAAAATCTGGTGCACACCACATACACCAGATCAGGTGAGCACCAGACATTATGTGGTGTACACCAGATACTATAAAGTGTGCACCTGATACTCTCAGACAAGCTGCAGATACTATCAGGTGAGTTCCAGCTTAAGACATGGTGTATTTTTTTATATATTATCTGGTGTTATCCACATAGTTTCTTGTGCACACCAGATTTTTGCATAAAAAGGAGGCTCCATTGCTCTTTGTAGAGGATGTGCCACCATGTCTTCATTTAGAAAATCAACAAAATATGAGCAGGAGTGTTCAAACTTTTGCATGCAGCTGTGCGTGTTATTAAATCTGCATTAAGGTTAGTGATGACTGTGTGGTGGTAAGGTTGTTGTTATGAAATAAATGTAAAAAAAACAACAACAACAATGATAATAACTCAGTGGAATGCTTTATCAAGCTCAGGATCAAGAGGAACTTTATTGTCATATGAACCATGCTTTACAACAGAATGAAACAATGTTCCTCCAGGGCTTCAAACAAACTTACAAGAGACCAGGCAGACTGGACCAGTGACAAGTGACCAAGACATATACTACAAATAATGCAATTAAACAAGACCGTGCATATAATATTAAATGATTTTACAATCAGTATATAACAGCGTGCAAGCATTATATTATTCCATTCAATACAATAAACAGTCAGGGCATTTGAGACAGATAATAAAATATGTAAGCTTGTGAGCAGAGCAAAACATTCATTGTGGGGCAAGAACATAATCAACAATCCAACGCGGTCAGTGAACGGTGGCGACAAATTATCTGCTCTATAAATATAGGCTCTGGAAGGAGCATCTCATGTTCATGCTGTGCTTGCTGATTCATGCTGAGCCATGTGGAGGATCATGTGCCTGCTTTGTTTTGGTCACATGACGTTAAATCTGGGGGGAGTGTAGTTGAGGTCACAGGTATCACACAGGATTGAGCTCTTGCTGAGTCACAATGAGCAGAATGCATTTCACGACACCTATTTGTTTTGGTCATGTGACATTAAATCCGGTGGCAGTTCAGGTAACGGGCATCAGACGGATTGAACTCTTTGTGGCGTAAGTCCATTGTGCAATGTGGCTGTTACAAAACGCTATGCTCTACATACCAACCATCTCCAGGAATGCTCTGACTTGCAAGAAAGGTTGGAAATAGTCAACTGTGTAGGAGAAATAAGAGGTAATAATCAGAATAACTGGGTTTATTTTCAAATGCAGTGCATTTGTACATGTTCAGAGCAGACTGAGCAGGCTACTTAGGGAAGGGTAAATGCTTTGCAGTGTCAGATTTTTATCCACATCTCTTTTGCTCTTGCTCGCTCCCATTTATATATAAGACAAAAGAGGAGAGGTAGCTGTGAGAGAGTCTAAAATAGCCTCTGTGTGTGGGTTACAATAGCTGAGTCAGACAGCTTACTGAAGCCTATAATTTCCCTAAGAGTGGAGGCAGTGTGTGAGCAGAGGAACAGAAGTATATTATTATTTTAATGTCAAAGATAGAAATAAGCTCAAACTCAGTTAGCTGTATGGCTGCTATGTCAAATTGAATCTACTATGCACAAAATAGTATTCAAATAGTATTTCATGGTTTGGATTTAAATAGGCAAATACTTAAGAGGCTTTGATAGAATATTACTGAGGTGATTAGTATGTTTCAGTATGTTTGATCCTAACTGACGCAGTGAGTAGCTTCTCATTTCTTAAACAACCATGTCAGAAAATGTATCCCATGGTCGTGGAAAAGATGTTACTCTGTTTCAGAGGGGTCCAGTTATTGGCTTGCATCAAAGAAAACAACTAAGGAGATCCTGAAATGATTGCAGATGGGTTTAGAATTAAACAACTGATGTCCCGAGGGGAAGAAACTTGGAGCCGACTGGTTCTGGACTTCATGCTTCTGTTTCTTTCTTTCTTTCTTTCTTTCTTTCTTTCTTTCATAATGCTTCAAATATTATATTCATATTGCTAGTCTTAAAATTGTAATCATTTTACACTTTTTTCATAATTTTTAGATTACCTTAATGAGAACCACAAAGGTCTACTTATTCTAATAAAATCTTGCCTAAATACTTAATCCCTATAATGAGCTCATTTGTTGGTTGAATAGGAGAGTCTTGCTTTTTTAATTGCTGTCAGTTTGACTGATACGTCAGTGTGATGGGACTGTCACATACGCCCTCAGGGTCCTCATGAGGGTGGCAAACTATCTCCCATCAGCTCCCACTAACAATCTTGGGTGACTTAATAATTGTCAATAGGCGTCAGAAAGGTCATATTTACATGATTAATATCTCATCCAGTTAATTTGACATTGACATATATGAAAGCTGTTTGTCTTGTTTTTAGCGTTTTCCAGTGACATGGCTATATTCAAAAAGAACACACGTCTACTGTCTCTTTTGTTTCCTCTGTCGGGCCATATGTTGAATGCATTAACAGTGCTGAAATGCTTCATGTCTCTCTGGATGGGGTTTGAAGGATCAGGGCTGTCTTTGACTGGCAGATAAATTAAGTACTTAAATGAGCAAATATGTGATTGCCCTAGACAGTGCGTTGTCAAAAATACAAAATATTAAAAGATTAAAATTTGATTTTCAGGCATAAACCACATCACCCCTTCAAGAGCATCACAAAACTTAACTTCTTATTTGAGATGTCGGGCACTTCAGAAAGTTGGGATTTCACTGTTGTTGCCCATGCCAGTTCAGAGAAAAAAGACTTTAGTGAATGAACTCATCTTCTACACTGCATGGAGATAAAAGAGGATACATCTCTGATACCTTATTTCTAATCTGGAGTGTCAGTATTGCTATATTATCCTATTTCTTCGTCTGGACTGATGCTAATAAAATGCTACAGATACATCTTTAAATGGTGTTTATTCTAGCAACACTAGCAGGTCTAACTCATGCTATTGTAATTAATAGGAACTCCAGGAGTCATGACAGGGTGGGGAAAATCATGACTCTTCCACAGTACAATTACTGCCTGGTATGCTTATTACTGTAATGATCCCATCTGCTTTCCAGTGTTCACGATTATTTTCAAATGCTTTTGCTGTTCATATTTCTTCTGTGATGATTTCCAGCCTTCTGTAAGTTTACCCACATAACTACATTAATTTAGTATGTTGGCTTCATATTTGTTCCCTAATTTGAGTGCCTTTAATTTAAAGTAATTTGTGAATTATACTTCTTAAGATTAATAACTGAATACTAAGTGGAAGATATCCCCCTCTGTATCATTTGAATTCTTCTATTTCTCCTTCTGTTTGTAATCTGGTCTATCCAGATTTCAGCCACATCTGCTTTGTCTATAACCTTACAATCCAGTCACTATCCAGTGGGTTTCTCATGCTGTCGCAGGGAATTTTTCTTTCTTCCCTTACCCTTGGCTTGCTCAGTGAATGTCTGGGCCCATATCTCTTTAAAGCTGTGTTTTTGACAATGACTGTTGTTAAGAAGTACTGTACAAATATTTGAACTGAACTGAATTGAACTGCATATCTTGCCCTGAGCAGTGCACACCCAAAAGTGCTCACTGTGGTCATTGGTGAGTATGTACTGTGAGTAATTATTTGTCGGTACAGGCTGTCACCAACACCCTCTTTCTCTCTCTCGCTCGCTCTCTCTCTGTTTTCCTCCCTATTTTCCTTTCTCAGCTGATGCATGTGAGCGATGATGAGAATGCCGTTATTCTCTGGAGTGGGATAAAAGAGCAGGTCTCAGAGTAGGGCACTGATTAAAAGGGCAGTTGGGTTTTTCTTATGTATCCAGATGAAGGAGGGATCTCCATGACCTAGATTCCACAGTCCCACAGTCACAACACTGGAGCCTCACGTGATCAGGGTCCTCAGTCAAAACAATAACATGGAGAGTGCAGGAGGCTGAGGCTGAGGCTGAGGCTGTAGGCGAAGTTCTGGGAGGCCTGCATGTAAAGGCTTGGCTTTGATCTCGCTAATGCGTCACAGGTGCTGGAGGAAGATGACTGCTGATAAACTCACTCGTCACATGGCAACCACACAACACAACTGCTCCTAATTTTTAAGAAAGCATAAAGAGACCACAAACAGGAAGCCTCCTTTGGTGCCAAGTGGTGGTGTTTTCTTATCATGACACAGCAGTTTGGTTCTATGGACCAACATGAGTCAGCATCATGATCCTTAACCTGCTCTCGTGTTTCTACCTGACACCTTAGAGGACAGCACTCAAACTTAGCATGACCCAACTGAATATCTTGAAAACCCCTGCTGAAAAAGGCTGCGCTGAGATGTGCTTGCTATTTCTTTGGTTCAACAAATGTATCTTGTATCATGTATAAATGTATAAATGTATCAAAATATTTTTTATAGTATATAGTTATGACTGCATGCAAAGCACTTCCTTCTGTGTTACCCAGACCAGAAAATGACCTGCTATCATTTGTCAAATTCATGTAATTCTATTAGCAATGAATGGTTACAGTATCTGCCCTGGAGCCATAATCCCCTGTAGACTCCTGTAGACTACAACCTTTTGCTAAAAATGAAAAGGAAATCAATGCAGTAATGACACATTCCAGCATACTATTGCCCCATATGGACTTGCTAGACAGTTAATACCTTACAACACACCATAAGTGTTTCCAGTTCTACTGTCTGTTATGGTGCCTGCGTAGAGAAACATAGCACTTTAAGCAAATGCTATTTTATTGAACACTGAGCGCTGCTGAAGCAACCAAGAAAACGGGCAGGTCACTTCTACTTCTACACTAACACTGCACTACTACCCCACAAACCTGGGGTAAAATAGGACACTTGTACATATCCCACAGCTGAAAATAACAACTTCTTTACTCATAAAGTCTTTTCTACCACAAGTGTGATGCTACTCATTGGTTAGGGTGCCATCCAGTTCACTTCTAGTTTGGTCACAATAAAAGAATAGGACTGGGTGGAAGGAACCCCCAAGGGTAAAGGTAAGATGGGGTAAATCTAATCTCAACATGTTTAAGAATGGCTATGGTCTAATTCATTTCGGAATTTCATCAGTACCATTGCATTTCTGGGATTTATCCCCCCTTTGGATTATAGTCATCAATATTAAACTCTACAAGAAAAGTGGGAAAATACATGATTATTAGGAGTGACTGTTGAAAGACGAATACTTTTGGTTTTGAGAGAAAAGAGATCATGATACAGATACAGAGACAGAGTTCTCATTATTGCTGGAACAACAACAATAAAGCTTTTTAAAATGAAGCAGAAATATTCAGTCAGAAATTGATAGAGCCTCAGTTTCATTTTCATAGAAACATGTAAATTATGTATTCTGTAAAACTTGACAAACTGATGCAAGGTTCACCTAGGGGCTTCTTCCCCTTATGTAGGGTTAGGGTTGAGGCGGCTGTTAGAGCTATGTGAAGGTTTCATCATCATCTAGTACAATAATTAGAAATTACTAATAGTAAATTGTTACTAATTTTGTTCCTTATTGTTTCCTAATTCCTACATTGTCTATCACATTTTATTAATATCAGTACTGTGTGTGCTGCTTCTAATTGTGGACTTGACTATCAGCCACTGTTTATGTCACCTATGTGCTTTATAACTCACTTCTAAAACACAATAGTATTTAAAAATCACAGTTTATGGATGTTTTAGTGTGTGGGTTGCAAAACATTGTACTCATAAAACCATAAAACAGCCAGATTCATTCCAGCCATCAGAACACCCACATTCATCAAAACAGCCAATTTCATCCTAGTCATACTAACAGCTATATGCTATGTCCAGGGTGTATCTTACCTTCTGCCCATTGAACACTGACAACGCTCCAGCACCCCAGATGTATAAAGCAGTTTAGAAGATGAGGGAGTGAGTGAGAGAGATAATAGTAACTCAGCAGTCTTTAGACCTTTTATTGACTGGACACACAACATTTGTGAGTTTTTCTAGATTGCTTAGTATTCTGTCCATCATTCAGCCCCATAGAGGGGCTGATCTTCATGATGGATTGTAGCCGATACTTCACACAGTACCTAATTTTCACACATCACAGTGATTTTGCATTCTTTTTAATAGAAGAGTTTGATGTATTATGTACACATTATGAATGTTTCAAAATGTACCATTCACTGCCCCTACAGTAAATATATGAAAATTAAACAGCATAAATGGCCAATTTTTAATTGTTTTTTTTATGTCACAGAACAGTACATTTACATATATCCACCTATTTTGCCTATAGTAGTGTAGCCCTGTCCAGTCACTGTGAAGTAAGTAGTGTTTTATTATTATGGTCTGCTACTTGACCATAGTACATAATACAGCACAGTCATTCAGAACAGATATCATTTACACTCATCATCAAAACATATAGAATATGAATATTCTCACTCAGTTTCTGCAGATTTTGCGGTAGGAGTGGAGGTGGAGTGACACCAGGCCATCTGGAAATGTGACATGTGACAGCAAACCATTCACTGGCACTGACCACGGTGCCTCCACACACGGCCTGTTGGCCGTGTCCAAAAAGCAGGACTGAAGATGACCCGCTGCCATTCACTGAAGATGACTCGCTGACGTTATGTGTCACTCCATGAAGTTCTGGCACGACAGCATTGCAGTATTTGGCAATGTTGACATGGTATTAAGGGCAGTTGTTGTAATGGAAGGCATCCTTGCTTACGTCACATGCACAGTCGAGCATGAAACTGGAATTATTCACATGTCTCACAGTGTCTGACCTACCAACCAAGTTTCATTGCTGAAATTCCTTCTGGGTGCAACTATTTGTTCTTTTGATGATGACTGTATGTTAGTCTTAAATGCACACAAAAAGCCTGTTTAATTCTAAGGGATAAAGGCCAGAAAATGAATTATGACTATTTTTAATACAGAAAATTTCACAAATGCTTCAGAGAAAAACTTAAAATATAGATGCTTTGATGAATGTTAATGAAGCTTGGGTAAAGCCTGGACTCTGATGTTGTGCTGCTGCTTAAATAAGTGATGTTCATAAAAATCATGCTCTTGTATACACATAAAACACATATATGTATTTGGAAAAACAGAATTTAATTTAAACTGATTTTTAATCCATTCATTGTATGAGAGTGTATCAAAAACATTCATGCTTTAATCTACGTACTTGTATTGAAATATGTCTGACTATTTAAAATGAAAACCTGGGGAAATTTCTTGTGAATTTCTGGTGCTTCCTGCTTATGATTGCTCCACTTATAATGTGACATTCTTTAATCTTAGCAGTGTGTCATTTAGTGTCCCTTTCCAAAAAACTATATAGACTGATAAGATCCCTTTGGTACACAGAGTCTGTCAGGCTCCTTTTAAGTAATTTGCACCAGTGTGTGTCTCTACACTAGCTGGTTTCTTGGCCCCATTCCAACCAGCCTTTTCCTCCCATATTTGGGTTTGGCTTTTTTGTCTTTGTCCTCTTCTAACCTTGACCATTTGCACACATCTTCCTAAAGAAATATATATTAACACACACACACACAGGGTCTCTGCTCTGTCCCATGCCAGTTCATCAGGTCCACTTGTGAAAGAGGAATTCTAGCAATGTATTATATGAGCACTACCTGAGCTCTCAAATCTGACCCTCAGGGTCCAGACAGGCCCTTTGATCCGCAACGCAGAGTTTTAACCTCGCAGCTGCTGAAAGTGCAAAACCTTGAGAAAGTTCCTTATGATTGCTCCAAGGTGTCTCATAAAAGACCCAGCGAGAGCCTTGAAGTCATTCTGAAGCATGACCTAATGGATCTGGCATGAGATGAAGTGAGAGAGCTACTTTGGTAAGTACAGAGGCATACGATACAAACAATAAGTGTGGAGAGCTATACTGTATTATGATTGGGTTCATTCAACACACAGAACATAAATCATTAATTACATTGTATTTGAATTGAGCTGACTTTTTATTATTCCTAACAGGTTCAACTTAAAATTTGCCGTGTCTGAATATACAGGCCCTCATTAATCAGCTGAGAGAAGTATGAGTCCCAAGTGCCAGAAGAAAGCTCCTGTCTTGTTGGGGCCTGACTCTGAGCTGAGTCTCTGTGTTCTCATCAGGAAAGAAAGACAGCCTAATCCAATCTTTCACAACTCCAGTCACTCCCGGAGTTCCATGAGCACAGTGCTGTTTCATATCGGCCCTAACACACCTGATTCAGCCCATTAAGAGCTTAATTATTAGCTAATGATAGCATGACTCAAGTGTGTTACATTGATTAAAAAAATACAAAACTAGGCAGTACAGCTGGGTAAAAGAACTGAAACAGACAGACAGACAGACAGACAAATAAATAAATAAATAAATAAATAAATAAAGTGCTATTACTACATAGAAGTGGGTGGTGTTTCTGGTTTTACCTTTTGATCACTTGTATTTGCAGATGCTGTAAAACCAGTTGACCAGCATACTAGCATTAAAACTAACCTCCGTTCTGCTGACCAGCATCCAAAACGCTACATATGCTGGTTTTGGTGGTGAATGACTTCCACTGCTGCCAACCACCATGTCAGTATCCAAACACCCAATAGGCTATGTACTAGTTTTGCTGGTGACTGGCAATACTGGTCTATGCTGTTTTATCCAGTAACATACTAAGTATAAAGGACATAGATGTTTATTATTGTATTCACTTCTAACACATGAAAGTCTATTCCTCTCTCTCTCTCTCTCTCACTACCGGTTACATTTTATTATTTTGTCTTATTGTTTATTATATTGCTATATATTGTTTATGTTGTATTATAATGTATTATAGACTAATTATACAATAAATGAAGTGTGTATTATTCAGCTTTCACTGCATTCTGTCCTTCGTGTGTATGTCGCAAGCCAATTAGCGAGCGGGGTTTTGGTCGCATTACATCCTACGCAAATTGGTTTTTCTGTTTGGCTAATAAAACGCAGCTGAACGCCCTCAGACACGGTATCCTTGGGCGCCGCGCACTACAATTTCACTAGAGCACGTTTTTTCAGGACCTCAGACAGGGTTGGTCTAATTTTAGAGCTCCGGAATTAAAACTAGATCTATTTCAGTATTTTATCGCTGCTTTTATTTTGTTCACCACTGAAAAGCCAGTTTTTGAGTTTTCTCTCGATGTGTGTGAGAGAAAGCCTTTTAGCCAAGGCGTGGCGGAGGGATCTGTGTCCTGTGTGTGGATTTACAGGGCTCTCTCTCTCTCCCTCCCTCCCTCTCTCTCTCTCTCCCATAAGCGGACTGTGCAGGACACACGCAGGATTCAGACAACTTGCTCTACTATGGCTGCAGAAGGAGGCTGTAGTGATTGTAGTGATTAGGATATTCAGCCAGGTTTCTCACCCTGACGGTGCTGAAACTCGTGCGTATTTGACATTAGCGTGATATTTAGTGCTCTCTCAGTGAAGTATAGACTGTCCTAACTCGGCCAGGGGGTACCGTGATTTTTTTTTTTAATCACACCGTTTTTCTTTCCCGACTCGGTGTTTGGAGAAGGATTTTAGTTGGGACGTCTTCAAAGATGCTGCTGTCCAAGTTTGGATCTTTCTCTCACATTTGCAGCGCGACTAACATTGACCACTTGCCGGTGAAAATTCAACTCCAGGCAGGTACGTTAATGTCCACGGGAGCCAGATTTTATTCCGAGTATCGTTTTAACAGAGAACAGTTCCTTAACCTTTATGGTTCTGAAACATACGACGGGTCTAAAGCTGACTGGAGCCGAGCTGCTCCAGCTGCAGGCAGTCCTAGCTGTGTCCGTGACCTTAACATTAACATTTGGAGCCATTTTGATGCTACGTTAGTCAGTGCGCGCGCGTCTCGTTCCTCCGCAGGGTTAACTAACGCTACTAACCTCGATCTGTTGCAGCTAAAGCTGAGCGAGAGCCCTTCGAGAAACTCTACCATGTGGGCTCGGTGCTGGGCAGTGGGGGGTTCGGCACAGTGTACGCCGGCAGTCGGCTCGCGGACGGTTTGCCGGTAAGTGAGTGGGTGATTGAGTGGGGGGCTTTGTTGTGGCGGCGGCAGCAGCACATGGCCGCGATTTGCGCGCAACGTGGCCCGCGCGCGCACAGTGCATTTGAACTGATGGATGCGCGTTTGTGTTTTACTTCTTCAGGTCGCCATCAAACACGTGGCCAAGGAAAGGGTGACCGAGTGGGGCACGATAGTGAGTATTATAACCCTCAGTGTTATTGAGAGTCTTTGATCAGCACGCCTCGAAGCGCCATTCACATCAATCATCATCTCCTCCACAGAACGGCTCTCTGGTTCCTCTGGAGATCCTCCTGCTAAAGAAAGTAGGGAGTACCTTTCCGGGCGTCATCAAGCTGATCGACTGGTATGAGAGACCTGACGGTTGGCTGATCGTCATGGAGCGACCGGAGATGGTTAAGGATTTGTTTGACTACATAACCGAGAAGGGCCCGCTGGATGAGGATGCGGCCCGCGGCTTCTTCCGCCAAGTCCTGGAGGCTGTGCGGCACTGTTACAGCTGCGGGGTGGTTCACCGAGACATCAAAGACGAGAACCTCCTAGTGGACTTACGCACAGGAGACCTGAAGCTCATTGACTTCGGCTCAGGGGCAATTCTCAAGGACACCGTGTATACTGACTTCGATGGTAAGTCCTTGACTTTCACACCAGCACCCCCTTCGACCCCAACTGCACCGGACTACTGGGAATGAATTGGCCCTATTGTACTGAATTAGTGGGTTGGCCGATACATTTCCTTCACAAAATACAAAACACGCTCCATGAAATACTTACATTGCCACATTTATTAACAGTCTTTGAGTCTTTTTTTATCTGATAGTCAGATTATTTATTAAATGCACATTGTTGGCCAAACAAAGGCAGTTTCTTTATGGGCTGTCCCACAACAATAGTAATAATGTGGTAATAGTAATGGGAATGCATCATAATGAAACTAAAACCTCTTACAAAGTCAGAGTGCCTTTTAATAGAAGTCGATCTGCCACTGTGCAAGATCAGTATTTGTTATGAAATGTGAGTTGTGAAACCACGTGATGGCTGTTTTTGTTTGGTATTCAGGCTGGCCTTACCCCTGGGGGCTGGTACACCACCTCTGGTGAAGAGGCTTTTGTTATGGGGAATGACTCATGCTGAGCACATTTGGAGTTTCTTTAGCATATCGCCTATCTGGATTGGGTGCATGTGAAAGGGTGTAGATGAGCTTCTAGTTTCAGTTGGCTTTAACTCCTTTGAATTCTCCTGGCTGCTCTCAGACGGCTGTGGATGTAGTGGAGGAGGGGCTCTGTTGGAGCCAGCCGCTGGCACCCGCCTTTTCCAGTCAGCTGACTGAAGAGCTCTTACAGTACTGCACTGTAATCCAAATGTAACAGAAATCTGTTACAAAACCTGCCAATCAGACTGATTATGAAGTGTTGCCTCACAATACTGACGTGTATAACCAAAACCATTTGGTTTTCTTAGTAAATCTTTAAATACATGCAGGATTCATGCAACTTATGAAACTTTTCTCTGTGAATCTTTGATTGAAAACTTTCATTTAACAGTGTGCCCCCCCTTTTCTGTGTGCAGGTACCAGAGTGTACAGCCCTCCAGAGTGGATTCGCTACCACAGGTACCATGGGCGCTCAGCAACGGTGTGGTCACTGGGCGTGTTGCTGTACGATATGGTGTGTGGGGACATACCATTTGAACATGATGAGGAGATTGTAAAGGGCCGTCTCTTCTTCAGAAGGAGAATCTCACCTGGTATGTGGAGTGTTGAAGGCACTTTATAAAGCTTTGGTAACTAGCAATCTCAATATCAGTACTTTTTGTTTGTGTTTGAAGATCTGCTAAAGTTCACTCTGTCTTCCTTGGTTCCTATACAGAGTGTCAGCATCTCATCAAATGGTGCCTCTGCCTGCGGCCCTCAGACAGACCTACACTGGAACAAATATTTGAGCATCAGTGGATGCGTACAGAGAAAGACTCTAAACCAGAGAATGGGGACATCACTCTTCTTGTGATCAGCGCAGATTCATCGTCATCATCATCATCATCAAGCACAAGTTCCAGTAAAGAGAGCCTCTGACGGCAATGGATGTATGCTGACTGATCATTCACAATGCAAAATGATTTGCCAGGACTTCTTTTAAGTTACTTTAACTTATTCTTTCAGTCTTTTTCATTTCAAAGGGATGGATTTGTCATGGGCATTGTACAAGCAGTGATGCTAGTAACCCTATGGTCATACGTGTTGCTCTTATAGAGCTTAGACTTGGACTTTACTTTTAAAAATTATTAGTTCAGTGCCTTTTTTCTCCCCCAGAAAGCTGCTTGTGTGGGACCTACATTCTTGTTATGAGGTCTGTCTCCTTCGCCCCCTTGTGGCGGAATTCACTCTCAACAGGCGCGCACACACAATACTCCGTTACTTGAGCATGTATCAAAGCCGGGGGAGTCCACAGAACCCCTTTGCTGTTCATGCTGTTGCCACATATTGGCCTTTGGTTACCAGACACGTGGGTGATGTGCACAATCAATGCAATATTCATGGGTTATAGGTTTTTGAATACAAGTATGTGTTGTATTTATGTATATTTTCTCCCATGTATATTATTTATTCATACAAAAGAAACATTCCACAGTATGTGGCTATTTATTTATTTATTCTTTTTATACCATCTGCAAAAAAAGGACAGAATGCTAGAGTTGATGCCCCTGGCTTTTGTAGCTCAATCTAAAAGCTCACAGGTCAGCTAAGCCTGATTAATGCTGATATACATTTAGGTGGGAGTGAGATGCTTCAGTGATTCCATTCTAATGTAACATGACTCTAGAAGTGGTCATCTGTCTTCCGTACTAGATGGAAGTAGCGTTCTAGTTTGTACATCCACTGTGACTGTGGACTTCTTTTTTGCATTTGTAAAACAATGCTGAGTTTATTTTTTATAACAATAAATTCCTATACTATGAAACTGTCTTGTGTTGTTCCTGAGCATGCAGTAAGGATATCATCCTCATGTAATATCCTTCTCATACGCTGTAAATGTAGATTAGCCTGGAAGAAAAGTTTGATCCATCTGATATGGGTTTTATTCAGTGTTGTGAGTATAATTAAAGCCCCCGAGGGAAACTCTTTGCCACCCCTGCGCTTTAAAACAAATCTCTTCCAGATATGAAAAAAGGGAAGGAAACAAACGCCCTTGTGACACATTCCTCCCACTCCCATTTTCCTATGTGTGGTGGCCCTTTCAAATCACCAGTTCAGCAACTGAGACTATGCTGCCCCCTAAAGATTTTGGGTGAACTGTAGAGCCGTTTAGGCATGGGTGGAGAGAAGGAAGTTAGAAGGTGCAAAGTGGAGAAAGTAAAACGTTATCCAGACCCATTCAATTCAGATTTCTCATCAGTAATTCCCAACTGATCCAAATTCGCTGGAATCCATGCACCCAGCAATCCCAAATCAAGGTACCCATGAATGCAGACTAGCAGCGTGGATTTCCACGCGTAGGTAAGCAACAAATATACGAGTTATTGCCACACTTTAGTCTGTATTAGAGGCTATTTGTTTGTACTTGAGGAGTGGGGGAGGGGGGTTACCACTGGGTTCCTGGCCTCGCTGCTTCCTTGTTGTAGAGAGCGGGACGTAGCGAGTCACGTTGTGCGCTGGGCAGGATCCGTACAGCCGCATTGTTGTTGGGGGCAGGAACGGCGAGCTAGCTTGCTAGCACCCACGTATCGCGTCTTAAACACTGAGCCCACCGGCCACATAAACAGGCGAATGCTTGTTTTAACGTGCGGGTTGATGCGGCTTGGAGAGCTCCTCTTGGAATACAGGCGGCTGTCGTGGATACCGCGCCGTATCTTTCAAGTACGATTGAAGGCTCGAGCGGCTCCCGTTGGATGCTAAGGCTAACGCTACTTTAGCAGGGACTGTGCGTTTTAGCCTCTGCTGCTCTGCAGGCCCTACACGCCGCGGCTGCTGTTAGCTAGAAGCTAGCGTGCTACAGTACTGTTCTTGGGGCTCACTCTACGATACTTCGAAGCCCAAGGTAAGAAAGATGGATGTCTTTTTTTTTTTTCTTTGAGTGAAAGGCGTCTCGCCGTAGCTCGGCGTTTAGGGAACTTGAGCATGTGGTATGGAAGTGGAAGCGCGTTAACGCTACCCGTAATGTTCCCTTTTAGACCTTGTTTGTTTTGTCTGACGCCATCTTTGCCTAATTTTAAGGACTAGTAACATGGATTAGCCTGCTAACGCTAGCTAGCTAGGAGCAAACCGCCGATTTTCGTGCTCGTCCTTGGCCTGTTTGTGTTGTGGTTGCTAGCCTGCTAACACGCCGAGTTACTTTAACTGGCTAATGTTATGTTTCCAGCCGGACATGCCCATGTTGTAGAATGGTTTTCCACCTGAAGCGTGCTTATAGAAGTCGGTAATCCCCACTCGACCAACTTGGCTAACGTTTAGCTTAATTCAGAGGTTCTCAACTCCAGTCCCGTAGACACACTGCCCTACAGAGTTCAACCTGAACTGCTTCATGGGCTAATTATTAAGCTCTAGATTAGGCAGGTTGGGGCGGGCAAGGGCTGGAGTTGTGGACACCTGGGTTGATTCAACATTAGTTACCGTAATTGTAATCTTGCGCCTTAGTAAACCAGATAGCTTAGCCAGTTTAGCCAGTTAGCGTGTATGCTCGACCACTTTTTGAGGAACGCACTAGCCGTAACGCTAAGCAGCGTTTTTATTTTGGGTGTCTGTGTTTTTAATCTTAAGTACCCGAGTACTATCACGCACTATAACGGTAGGTGTATTGCCCACGTGTGTTGTGTTCCGGGGGTGGGAATATAACGCAATACCGAGGTTAATACTAACGCACCCACAGGGTGTAAGTTACAGGAAACTTAAGCCCGTTTTAACAGTCTGGGCTTTGCTGCCAGGATTTGACGAACAGTGGACAGTTTCAAGCTTGGCTTGCTGTTGCTATGGGCACAGCTCATTGTACGTTTCAGATAGCTTTGTGTAGGAGGAGGGTTGGAGTCATTGCCAGGTTTACAGTAATCAAAACAGAGTAAGCTGTGACACAAGGCATTTAAGTTGTTTGGCTTAGTAAAATGCCTTTTGAAAACGTCCTGTGCTGCGTTTGCTGTGCCTTATTTTGTTTTACAAGAAAGCCTCTCCATTTGTTCCTCTAGGTGTTAAACATGAGGAAGAAAAGTCGGAATAGTCGTACAGCCACCACACAGAGGTCTCCGTCACCCATCAAACCTTCACGGAACCGTGAGACCCTCACCTATGCCGAGGCCCAGCGCATGGTGGAGTTGGAGATTGAAGGACGTGTTCACCGAATCAGCATCTTTGACAAGCTTGACGTCATCAACAGCGACGATCCTTTAGCTCAGGAGATCAGTGAATGCGACAGCAACAAGGAGAACACAGAGAAGCCTCAGCAGGTTTTGGTGCGCTCTGTGCGGCTCAAGATCAATCAGCAGAAGAAGGGTGCCGCTGTCACTGCAGGACAGACCTCTCCAGCCCAGGGGAGGTTGCCAGAGCCAAAAATCCGAACGGTTGAGTATAATCTTCCAGCTGTGCCGCGAAGACCCTCCAGCTATTACACTTACGTGGAGAAGACATCAGATGAGCTGGATGAAGAAGTGGAGTATGACATGGATGAGGAAGATTATGCATGGCTGGAGCTGATCAATGAGAAGAGAAAGAGTGACGGTTACAGTCAGGTGTCCCAGAATGTTTTTGAGTTCCTCATGGACCGCTTTGAGAAGGAGTCCTTTTTTGAAAGCCAGGGTCAGGGAGATCCACAGTCGCTCATTGATGAGGATGCTGTATGCTGCATCTGCATGGATGGCGAGTGCCAGAACAGTAATGCTATTCTTTTTTGTGACATGTGCAACTTAGCAGTGCATCAGGAGTGTTATGGGGTCCCCCACATCCCAGAGGGCCAGTGGCTGTGCCGCCATTGTTTACAGTCTCCTTCCCAGCCTGCAGAGTGTATTTTTTGCCCCAATAAAGGCGGCGCACTAAAGAGGACAGATGATGATCGTTGGGGCCACGTAGTCTGCGCCATTTGGGTCCCTGAAGTCGGCTTCACCAACACAGTCTTTATTGAGCCCATCGATGGTGTTGCAAACATTCCGCCAGCTCGTTGGAAACTGACCTGTTACCTTTGTAAAGAGAGAGGAATTGGTGCCTGCATACAGTGTAGCAAGGCCAATTGTTACACTGCCTTTCATGTGAGCTGCGCTCAGAAAGCGGGCCTGTACATGAAGATGGAGCCCATCAAAGAAGTGACTGATTCAGGGTCCACAACGTTTTCAGTAAAGAAGACTGCGTATTGTTGTTCGCATACTCCAAACGGTTGTATCAGGAGGCCACTTGCCATTTATGAAGAGGCACAGCCCAAAAATGGTCTTTGTCAAAAGGGCAAACAGAAAAGTGCAAGGACAAGAGTGAAGGGATGCCAAAAAAAGAAAAATAAAAAAGTAGAGGTGGAGCCTGTTCCAGTGGTACCAGCTGTGTCTGTGCCAAGTATAACATCTAAAAGGTAAGCCTCTTTTGTTGTTAGAACTGACTAATTGAATAATTGACTTCATCCACATGCTTTACGTCAGGAAATGGTGTGCAAATCTTTTTTCGCTAGTTCAGTCTGCTGTATTTAACGTTCCCATTGACAGAAGTAGGTTGATATTATTCTAGAAGATCAGAACTTTATTGATTTTAATCTCGTTTTTGTCTTGTGTTTTGTCCTTTTTGTCTTGTCAGCTTGAACACTATCCTCAATCAAGTTTCGGTGCAAAAGAAAAGGCAGTTTGTGGAGCGTGTTCTCAGTTATTGGATGCTCAAAAGGCAGTCAAGAAATGGTGTGCCTCTTATTCGTCGACTGCAGACCACCATACAGACTCAAAAAGCACCACAACTGGTAAGCATGTTATTAGGCAGTGAACGGTTGTCTTTCCTTATGTAAGCTTTGGATTTCCTTCCATTCAATGTTTAAACCAATGTTTAAAGTGTTTTGAGTTATATGTCTAAGAGAAATATTTGTCAGCGACTGTTCAGTCATCTGGGCTTCTTTCATTCAAGAAACTTCCTAGAAGGATTTGTATGGACAGGTTCTTTGTGTGTGTAAACACAGGATCAAAGAAAGGATGACTGCCGGGCCCTGAAGGAGCAGCTAAAGGAATTGCATCGCTTGCGGCATGACTTGGAGCGGACGCGCTTGCTGCTGGAGCTCATTCGCAAGAGAGAGAAGCTCAAGAGAGAGGAGGTCAGAACAAAGCAGCCACTTTCTGCCAGCAGCAGCGTTTTTATGCTGATATGGGCCTAAGCTTACACATGTGGCCAGAGCCTTTGCTATTACATAATGAAGAGTTTATTGCCTTGTTTTGTCTTACAGTTCTGTTGTGTATTATAGTTGCTTTAACCTGAGTTTATTCATTTGTGGTGTTCATATTTTGTGATTCCTCTCCTCAGATGAAGCTTCAGCAGTCAGTGCTGGAGATGCAGCTCACTCCATTTACCCTTGTGCTGCGAACTGTACTGGACCAGCTCCAAGAGAAGGACCAGGCTAAGGTGTTTGCTGAGCCTGTGAGCATCAAGGAGGTAAGACATTCATCTGTTTCTCCACCTGTTATGTGTAGTTTTATGCTATGTCTTTTATACCTGTAGATTATTACACGTGGTCCATGTCAGTTCCTATCCAAAGCTCTTTTTGCCTTAACTGGGCTGCTGTGTTCTTGTCACATAACTGGTTTTGGATCATTCTTGTCTGTAAGGTTCCAGATTATCTCGATCACATCTCGCACCCAATGGACTTCTCTACCATGAGGAACCGCATCACTGGTCATGAGTACAGGAATTTGGATGAGTTTGAGGATGACTTCAACCTCATCATCAATAACTGTATGAAGTACAATGCCAAGGATACTTACTTCTACCGTGCTGCTGTGCGCATGCGAGACCTTGGAGGAGTTATCCTTAGGAGGGCTCGACGAGATGTGGAGCGGATAGGCTTTGACTTCCCCAGTGGGATACATCTGCCTGAACCACCTAAAGCGGAGCCTCCTGCACTCCTGACATGGGAAGCAGGTATTAAACTTTTATCAATAAAGAAGTGGCTCTTTTTAATAAATTGTCTGATTTTTGGGTTATGAAATGAGATTTGTAGGTGCTGTTTGTAGGTTTGCTCAATTTTAAAGATCTTTGTGAGTCTTTAAATTGGGTTTGACCTCGGGGGAACTGGTGATCATGGATGAGTAAATGTTCTACAATGTTCTGGTTGTTGCAGTGGACCGCTTACTGAATCCAGCAAATCGGGTGCACATGTCTTTGGAGGAGCAGCTTGACAAACTATTAGAGACGCTGGACTTAACTACTGCTATGAAGTGTAGCCCATCACGGAGCAAGCGCCTCAAGCTGCTGAAGAAGACCATCGCTGATGTACGACTTGAAATGAGCCAGCAAACCAATTGTCCTCCCCTAGAACAGCCCCAGGAGATGGACACTCCCCTCCTTCTTGCAGAGTGCCTGGATGAAGAAGGTTGAATTATTACTTAATTATTCTTGACTTCACTATCTTTTTTTTTTTTTTTTAAGGTTTGATTAAAATAAAAACATAGTAATTACATGTGCCTATGTTTAGTATTCTCTGTGGACAGTGAGACTATTCAAACTCAATCCAGCTCACTGTTTTCTCATTTCACAGTGGACAAGTCATTACCTCCCAAACTGGAGCCTTCGGTTTCTGTTCCACTTGTCACAAACTTGGACAGCCCTTCAGAGCCTCCTGCGTTGAAACCCATGGAGCCAAGCCCTGATAAGTGCCCAAGAAAGGTCAAATTTGATGGAAAGATGCTCTCTACCTCACTGCTAAATGGACTTTCCCCTGAAGAGCAACCCTCTGAAAGCAACATTGTGGTAGCTACCTCCACGCTCACAGAACCAGCAGGCACAGTTAACAGACGGACAGCTGTGCTCTTCCGAAAATCTAAGAGTGTTAGCCCACAGAAGCCAGTAAAGGTTGGACAAGCCTCAATGGACTGCCCTCAGCTAGGCACCAGAACTTTTTTGTCAGTGGTCATTCCTCGTCTGGAGACCCTACTCCAACACAGGAAGAGGGCTCGCAGTGGGGACAGCCAGGATGGAGATGAGGAGCCATGCCCTGTGAAGCGTTTTGATACCGGTAAATAAAATGTATAAAATGTCTGCTAACATATTTATAAGAGATTGTTCAATGCTCTCTGCATAGTTATCCTTAGCATTGTTATGTATGGCATAAATGCATGTGAGAAATGTTTGCCCACTGACATTTGCTGCCATGTGTGTAAGGGCTGTCTAATGGCTTTGTGCTAGAGCCAAAGAAGGGTCTGAGTGGCAGAGTGCTAGAACCTCGTCGCCGCTGTGCCTCGGAGTCCAGCATCTCCTCCAGTGGAAGCACCAGCATGTTAGGAAATACGAGGTACAAACAGCAAGAATAGTATTTTTGTCTCACAGTCACTACATTGGAAATCTTGTATACATTGCATGAGCTTTGAGTTGTTTATCTTCATACAGAATACTTACTGAAAGATATCAGCAGCTTAACTCACTGTTTCTATAATGCAAACACCTTGACAATTTATTTGTTTCTGTCAACACTAACTCGGAACAGCTCTCCTCTTGGCATGCTTAGCACTGTCAGTCAGCCTAAGAGTGGGAAAGGGAAGCAGGCGATGGCACGGCGAAACACGACGGATGACAGAAATGAACTGACTGCGTGCATGGATACGGGGAACATTTCCAAAGCAAGCAAGCTGGCAGTTGGTGAGTTGCCTGCTTTTGGTAAATGTGGAGTCGCAGTGTTTTTGTGCTCATAACAATGGCCATTTATTAACAAAATAACATGGGCTGAGAATCGTATCTGTGGCTATGCTGCTGCCAGATCAGCTTTGGAAAGCTTGCTGCCCCATCCTTCTTCACTTGCTTCAGTAATGCTCTGCTACATGGCTTCAGCTGACTCTCTGTGATGCTTTTGCCTCTGCCTCACTGTCTGCATGAATAATTTCGGCTTTGAGTACATCTGTCTCATAATTAAAACCATCTCAGCTAATCCTGTTTTAAATGTTTCATGTTGCCTGCTAACAAAGCAATGAAAAGTGCAATTCCATTCAAAAATCATTTGTAATGTTTATTATATGTGTATCTCTTATATATGTAATTCTCAATTGGTTCTAATCACTGTCAGGGTTTATATTAGACTGTCTAGAAATTACATGTTTTATCATGACGTAAAACAAGGAATTTATTTGCAGTCATTTAGCATTCCCAAGCATGTCTTTCAATAACACAGTGCTTAAATCGGTATACGGTTTGTATTTGCCTGATTTTTGGGTGGAATTCTCTTAAACTTTGTTTGATAAATATCCACTATGGAGGAGGCTGCACAGGTAAACTGCCTTTTGCTTCATGCCTTTTGCATTGAAGAGATGGCCCGTGCTACTTAATGCTGTTTGGAATTGCACAGCCATGGCTCTTGCTCTTGAGGTGTTCTGCCTCATGTTTTTGGTGAACCCCTCGTAACTTATCATTATTCCTACTTCCATAGAACTTGACAACAGCAATATATGGATGCCCTCTAATACTACCACACTAACTCTGGAACCCTTTAAACTAGTCTGGGCAAAACTTAGTGGATATCCCTCCTACCCTGCCTTGGTGAGTGTGCATGTGTGCATGCCAGACAGAGACTTCTTTTTCTTCTTCATCCCATGCATCTGCCTTCTGCCATCCTGTGACTTGTGTTCATGATGACGCAAGTGTCATGCTGCTGCACAAATCAGAGGTGTAGAAGCCAAAGCATTGTTTGCCAGGTGACTCGAACAGAGAATGTGGGTGTGTCTGTGTGTGTGTGGGTGTGTGTGGGTGTGGGTGTTTCAGTTTAGTGATGAGCATTTCCATCCTCGAGCTTACAGCTCTCGCTGTCTCTACCTTAGAAGACGTTTGCTAACTTCTTGCTCGCTCATTCGTGTAGATCATAGACCCACAGATGCCCCGGTCGGGTTATCATCGCAAAGGCGTGTTCATCCCAACTCCTCCACGGGACGTGCTCAGGGTCGGCGAGCTGATGCAGTACAGGTCAGAGGAGAAACTCTACCTCGTCCGCTTCTTCGACAACAAGCGCAACTGGTGAGGCACTACGTATCTTGAGACACTTATACAGCAAGTTGTTTAATGCTGTAAAACAACAAAAAAGTAGTTGGTGCTTTTGAGCTAGGTAGAACACTACAGGTATCCAGAATTCTCCTCAGTGCTCCCAGCCATATCATGAGTTTGATCAGTGTTATCACCAGCACACTTGATTTGACTGAAAGAAGTATATATTGAGTCAAACTGAGTTTTGACTGGTAATGACAAAATCATACCAGGCTGCCACAAGAAGCGGTTGAGAAACGATTAAATGAAAACACAATAATAAAATCACTGTTATTTGAATTTATAAAGATATTAGAGATATTAACTATGGCAAAAGCTGAAAGTGGTTTTCTAGAACTAACAGAATTGTTGGAGAATTGTCCCACTGGAGAATGATGATGGTAAAACATAATGTGCTTCCTTTTTTTTCTTTCATTTAGGCAATGGCTTCCTAAGTCCAAAATGGTACCTTTTGGGATCAACAAGACATTAGATAAAATCAAAATGTTGGAGGGTCGCTCTTCGAGCATTCGGAAAGCTGTGCAAAGCGCCTTCAGCCGTGCCATGAACCACTTGAGCCTAGTCCAGGACTTGAGGGACTAAACCTCATCTAATGGATCTCTCCAGGGCTTACCAGCCCCATGTTTACCTAGTGTTACACTTGCATATCGGGGAGGTCATGTTTTTTGAGGAGCTTGGACGGTGTTTCATCAACAGCAAGATGTGCTTCTCAAATGAATGCGAGAGGATCTTCACCCTCCACTAATGTGCTGCAAGACTGCTGTGAACCCTCACTGCCATCAAACCCTCCATTTCACTCCAATCATCAACCATTCACAAAAGCCACGTATCCAACCTTGCCTGTAAATACCAGACCGTTGTAAGTTATCCAACACTAATTTATTATTTTTGGTTGGTACCGCACATGACCTCACGGAAGATTTCTACTCCAAGGTGAATTCTCAACTTCGCACTGAGGTGCGGACCCCGCTGGTGCTACAACGCGAGCAAAGCCTCAAGATATTTTTTTTTTTTCTTTCTTTCTTTCCCAACCCCCTAGAGACGTGGATGAGGCTGTCGCACTTACTGTATGAAACTAAATTTCTTTTTAGCAGTTAAGTTATTGAAATTTACCAATGCAAGCTTCTCCTCGGCATTAACATGTTATCTACTTTTTTATATAATGACAAATATTCTTATGGGACACAACTATGTGCTGTTTGTACATATTTATATAAAGCTATGAAATTCTATACTGTATATGTAATAGTTAAAGTCAAAACATTTTTGAACAGAGAAAAAAAAAAGTAGCGATGAAAAACCAGAAGTGCATCACTCATGCAAAACCAAAAATTTTGCTGCCCAGACTTTTTGTGCTTTTTTTTTTGTTTGTTTTTAAATTTTATTTACAGTTTTACAGTTTTCACATGAGTGGGTGTGAAATATGAATGTGTGTGTATGTGTGCGCGCGTGCGTGCATGCGTGCGTGTGTGTGTGTGTGTATAGTGTGTAATGTACAGAAAATAGTTGAGAGATTTTCCAACTTGTTGCATTTATTTCACTGTATTGTTGGGACCTGTGTTATAGATCTAAGAGAATGTGCCTGTGCAAATGAATTGTATTAGAACAAAAAAAGTATGCAAAACTTTATATTCAGAGTATGTTGGGACAATTTGGTGAATGTTGTGGTTGCCCGTTGTTGCTTTCTGTGTGCGCGTGTGTTTTTAGTCATAGCCTTCTATTGTGACGGTTGAACTTTGTCTTTTTTCCATACAGGATTTTGGGTAGCAAAGGACATATTCTTATGAATACTTTATTTTGTATGAATGTCATGTACTTATTGAGTGGTACTCTGTTTTCTTTTCTCTGGGAGGATCACATAATAGCCAATGGTAGTGAATGCTGGCAAGATCCAGTATTTTTTTAAGTACACTGAAAATAAAAAAAAAATGAGAGAAACAAATCAGCTGGAGCAAAGCTTTTTTTTTAAAAAATACTGAACAGTCTCTGTGTTGAAGTGAGTTGGGTAAGTATGAAATTATCTGGAATGTGCTGTATGTTACTGGAATAGCCAATAGATGGAGCTCTGCTATTGTAGTTTCACTTGAAGCGTATGGAGTGCTCCCTGCACATGCTTAGAATCAGCAGCAGCTTTTTTAGGCACAGCTTCTCATTATGCCTAACATGTTGTTTTACCTTTACACTTCTTCCAAAAATGTTATGAACACATTTTGCCACTACTCTGAAGCGTGCTGACTGAATTAGAGTCCTGTGCCTCTTATACATTCTCTGCATGCTCACTGATATCGATTTGACCAAAGGAAACTTGGTAGCTGGAAGATTTTTAATATACAATATAATATACAAAAAATGGCAAGAAGTACGCTTTTGGTAGCTTGAAATTATTAAACATATCGAGTTGAAGTTTTTCTCTTTCATCTTAAGAGTCATTACTGTTCCACTCAGCAGTTATGGCTTCAAAATAATCTCTACAGGGTTAAATCTGGACTCTGCCCAAGCCAAAACAATCAGTAAAACTAGTGTCCTTTTGGAGTTGACTGCTCTCTGACTTCAGTTTTTCTGACCTGGTAATATACATTTGTTAATACTGTTTGTGCAAAGATGTACAATATAGCTAAAGCAGTAGGACATCAGTGTGGTAAATGTAGCCTTTTCATGAAATATTGCTTAGTCATTGGTGCCCTAAAGACATGCTTTGTATGTGGGTAGGCTTTTGCCCAAGGGCTGACTGTAAGCAATTTAAAGGGAAGAATTTCTCATTATTCTGTTTTGGTGGTGTAGTGTTTTTAATATATATATATATATATATATATATATATATATATATATATATATATATATATATATATATATATAT
>CM067474.1:47658210-47723640 GCA_034552555.1 Semaprochilodus insignis | reverse complement strand
ATATATATATATATATTTAATGGGCTTTGATATATATGGATCCAACAGTAATAAATATAAATGCTAACATTTCCAAAATAATCTCTGCTAATCATTCATTGAATGTTAACTGAATGTTTACTTTGATGCTCCACAACCCTGTGGTTACACATCATTTTATTACTCTATCCAAGGGATCATTGTGTATATATTCTGGCCACCTTATCACAAACTGCTCCCATTTAGCTCCACCTGGTGTTTACTAATCTTTGCCTATTTCTGTAGGCCATTCTTAGACCCTTCAATAGTGTTTGAACAGACAGCTGCTCTTGAATAAATATTTTTGAGGGGTGCACCACTCTTAACCTAGCAATGACAATAGTGTGTGAACACCTCAGCAACATATCAGTGTTGTTTATTAGAAATGTTACTTTTCATTGTATCAATATTGACTCCATGTCATATTCATATCAACTGTATAATATACATACACAGTATACGGCAAGTCAAGTCAAAGTGATAATATCTAATGTACACTGCCATATGAATGGAGAGAAACCCCTGTAGATCTTTTCAGGTCTAAAGCTGAGTGAAGCTGAATTTTGGATTTTCTCCTGTCTCTCAAAGACAATGATAAACCTTTTAGAATTGGGTGGTGAGTTAAGGTCCAAAGATTTTATTGAGCTGGCACACATGGGACAAAAGAATAGCATGACTACATGAATAAAATAGCACAGCAATACAATTATTATCAAAAGTAAACAAAACCAAAAATATATTGATGGTGTTTGAATTAAGTAAAATAAATCAAGTTAAATTCACTACCTTTTTCAGTGCGCGTTGTTAACTTCATATATAGATAGATAGATAGATAGATAGATAGATAGATAGAGGTATTCTTGCATGTATAACAGTTCAGTTTGAGTTAGCATGATAATCACTATTAGCTGACTAATATTTGCTAGTTATCTTCCCATTGCATAGCCTATTTCATGTGTAGAAATATATTCTAAAGTTGCATTTTTATTTGTCCTCTCCCGCTCTTACTGCTCTCTGCTTTTCTCTGTGCTCATGTACTTTCCTGCTGGAAAAGAAAAATCTTGACTAAATTCTTTAAAGCTCCAAAATGTTATGTATTCAATGGTTTCATTGCAAATTAAGACACATATCAGATACGGCCTAAAGTAAAATGGAAGCAAATTTATTTTCCCATTTCTCACAAGAAGCACTAGACGTTTCACTGAAATAAGAATTGGCATTACAATAGAGGTGGTGCGGGACACAGAACAACCAAAATGTGTCTAAATACGTTTATTTGTTGTGAAACAGACTCTCTGTTTGCAACTGTAAAAGATCATCAAAAAGTAATTGAGATTACAAATGGACCAATGCAATATTGATGGAAAGAACTTCCTCTACATCCACTGCAGAACTGCCTGTTGCTTTTCTAATTCTGAACCCAGCAGGAAAGTCACCCCTCCAGCAATGCCATTTAGAATGAATTACATACCAGTGATTAATTTTCATCAACAGTCATCACATAATTATCAGAGCCAAAAATCTGGATATTTGAGTCAATTTTTACATGCTGTTGTCAAAATATATTCTCAAAATATATTCTTGCACATACTGTATCACGGTTAATGCTTTTAGCAAATGCGTCATTCTGTTTGTTAGACCTCTTCATGTCATTATATCCCTGCCACTTATTTACTGTGTTCTCTGCCTCACAAAGTGTTTAGACTGAGTTACCTTTGACATTTTCAGCCTTTGTTTCGGCAGAGAACTTTGAGATAATGACATTTAATTACCACTGAGCAGTCATGCAGTTCTGCTAATTACAATCCCAGGAGTTAAGGCTTGATATCTAATTAACTTCTACTCTCTTGGATGTCCATTGCTGTTCTTTTACACATACTCAGTGTCAAGAGAACTCATAGCTTTTGATAATAATTCAGCTTGGCTCCTTCCTTCTGCGACAACAGCAATCGTACGATCTGCAATTGCAATGCTGCCAGCTTTGATCCATCAAACTTTGTGATCATGCTCAGCCATAGTTTCCATGCAGTAATGAGCTCCTCACTTGTGACCAGTGGGTAGTTGGTTTCCACCAGCTGTAGCTGTCTCTCGCTGACTGATTGCACAGGCACAAGTTTCAGGGGGTGGGTGCTCTCCGGAGTGCTGAAAATGGCTTATGATGCTGAAATTGCCAATACCTTGGTCTAGAACTCCTGTCAAATCTGGTGGGTTTCAGCTGCTGTAAAACCCCGAGCCTATCTTTAAACATCAACTAAATACTCTTCAAGTGGCCATTTTTCATGAAATACCTTTGAATCAAGCCAGTAAACAATGTAAGAGCAACCAGAGGCCAACACATTTGCGAGTGCTTAGTGCTTATTCTGTCAGTGGTGTTGCTGGCAGCTGGTTGTGCAATCAATGCAGTGTCCCTGATGAGTCTTTAGGTTTCTCTGGAATAGACTGAACTAATTGGTGATCGAAAATCCCTCCAGTCCTCTCCATGTTTAAAGGTCAACTGGTGTTATTGAATTCAGTGCTGTGTTCTAGCTTGTAATAATGGTGCTGACCAATGTTTAGAGCTTTAGGTCTGGTTCACATTTCAGCAGTCAACAGAAAAATCACCAAGGTTACAAAATAATCCTTTTCAGACAACTGAATACTCAATGGTGTTCATTTAATGCTACATATTTTTACAAATGAAAGTGATGTTGTATTTTGAGGTGAATATCATTTCAAGCAGAAATTAAAATGTCAGATGCAATTTCTGTGGTATGTTTTGGCAAACAAAAGATAATGATACAACTACTAGTAGTAAATATATATATAAATATATAAAGGTTGACGGTTGGGTATTTGAATTATTTTCAAATAGATGATAAATTGTCAGCTAAAATGAGCAAATATGAGTCAAATAAGTCAAAATGAGTTTAATATACAAATTTCTCTTAATATACAAATATGAAAATGCTCTATAAAGATATCTTTAAATCATCCACATATGGTTTAAAGATTAAAAAACAAATATACTCATCATTAAAAGAATAGTTGCACAAAAGGAATCAACTGACAGGAATGAAACTTTGTGGGTAGGTTTGACATTGTGAGACATGTTTCAAGTTTCATGCTCGGGCACGCATGTGATGTAAGCATGAATGGGCCTTATTGCTGTATCTGACTTACCCAACAGCCACGACTGTGGACATTCAGCGAGCAGTGATGCCCTTCCTGAGTCATCCTGTTAGTGCCAGCACCACTGGCAGATGACTGCACGACCCGGGACTATATACACACAGACGGTTACAACGACTGCCCTTAACACACTTAGTCACTCAGAAAAGCAGCGGATCATCTTCAGTGACGAGTCACACTTTAGTCTTGGTGGAGATGACTGATGAATCCGTGTGTGGAGGCAACGTGGTCAGCACCAAGATGAACAGTTTGCTGTCACATGTCACACCTCCAGAAGGCCTGGTGTCACTCCACCTCCAATGCTACCGCAAAATCTACAGGAGCTGTGTGAATATTCAATCTGCATGGGATGGATTATCACAGAACATCATTAGGAACCTCTACAACTCCATGTCGAGAGGTCTGGCATGTTACATTAGCAAATATGGCGACCTGTCGCCATACTGACACTACTTCTGTATGTGTAGCTCAATAAATATTGCCCATATCAGTCTAAATTTATCATCATTTATTGTTCCTGGTAACCTTTATCTTCCTTCCCAGTACCATTGCAATCCAACACTTCTTACAACTATTGAAACTATTTTTTTGAGGATAAGTGTATATTAAATTATCAGATTATATTCCAAATGAACCCCAAAGGTTTTTTCTTTACTTCTGGTTTTATGAAACATTTTGTCTTAATTGTAATGGGCTTTTGCAATAGAATTTTTTTTATGTGTATACATATTCATAGGATGTGCACAGCATCATGGTGGCATACTGTCGTACTGTCTTGTCTTGACCCTGTTTGTCTCTGCTTTCTCTGGTTTTCTGTTTCTGTCATTTCCATGTGCTTCTGTTTGTTTTGGTTATTGCTCCTCCTGTCTCCGCCCTCTTGTCAGGCCCCTCACCTGTCCTTAGTTTGTAGCCCCGCCCCTTCCCAGGTATTCCTTGTTAGTCCTTGTTCATTTATACTCCCTGTTGTTCCCTTCTTGCTTGGTATTTTGTCTCCATGTCTGATGTTTGTAACCCTGTTCCCAGTCATTTCTCAGTTTGCTACCGTCTTTGGTTTCTTTGGTTTTGTTTTAATTTGTTCTTCATGAAAGACTTGCATTTGCATCATGCCTCCTCGTCTCGTCCCAAGTGACAATACTACAGTGTATTTTCAATTTGCGTAACAGTGGTATTGAGTATGAGTTCTGCTTTTCCTAAAATGAACACTATACACTTCAAACACTTTTTCTTGCCATTTCAAAGGTAATTTATGAATAGAATTAACCCTGAATGAGATGTGTTAAAGGGAAAATATCTGTCACTCCTAACTGACAAGGTGGCATTTACACCATTGCCTGAGCTCATATAGAGAATTAGAACAGAGGACATATGTTTCCTTTTTACTGTAGAAAAACTGACGAGCATTCAGAGTTTCAGAGCTTCCAGTCATGGGAGCTGCTGGTGTTCTCAATTTTCTAGAACACAAACCAGGCCATAATTGCAGAAATCACTGATTTCTCATACCCAGTTGGGAATTGATGCAAAACATTGACATTGTTTCAGGACAAATGGTCTTGGAATGCTTTTCACTTTAGTTTAAACGAGACCCCCAAGATGAGAAACAATAATCAATTCCACTTCTAATAGACAAGGCAAGTGTTGTGACATACACACAATTTCCAATAACTGAAAAAAACACTTTGTGCAGCTGCCAGGAATTGATCCATCTGTATAACAGATGATGTAACCACACAAATTCAACTCCAGCAAAAATTTCCAGGCAAGTATGCAGTGTGAAACTCTAAAACTTTAAGGCTCTTTTAGAAGAGAGAAGCTTTGAACCTGACTGAACCTCAGAAACAAAAAAATGACAATGCAATAATAAGATATTTGACATGGCAGAGCAATTTCCTTTGAGAGAAGAACCAAATTACCATAGAGTCTATTTTTAGTTTGACATTTTAATAATGAACATGATGTAATTGGAGAGGAATCAGGTTAGTTGTACATGCCTGTTTTATAAAGGAACATATGAAAAAATAGCAACCACTAACAAGACATATTAGGAAACTGCCATCTTGATCAAACCTGAATAAATGTTGCTGATGGCTAAAATAATTAAAGATGGCGTGCCTATTCTCTGTGCTTATCGTGAAACAGCAGAGCTGTCTTAAATCTAAGAAAAGTAGCAAAAATGACAACACTACTGTCTGGTGCTCGTATATAAACAATTCTACCAAATTAGTTTAAACTGCCCACACACTGCCCTCAGTAAAATAACATTATTTAAAGAGTATTTAGAACTTTATGATGATTATGTTATTGTCTATTAAAAGTGCATTTATTGATATAGTCATGAGCTAAAGGTATAGAATACTTTCTATTACGAGGTGCCAGTGTAAAACACCTATATTTCAACTTGTGAAAATAATACTTACATTTTATAAAATGTTGATTTTTAAAAGATCTATTTGATTTCTTTTAGAGTTAATTTTATTTTTAAAAAATGTTCTCCTGCTTTTTCAAGTCAGTACTTAAACACATGAACTTTAGGTCCATAGGCAGAGCCTTCTTTTAGCCACAACCCTGCATTCTACAACAGGAAGTGTGACTGCATGCCTGTCCCTAATGGCCACATAGTTTACACATTCCATTGTTTTGAAGCAAATTTGTCTGAAAGTCTGAAATATTACAAATTGTCACTACTAAAACAATAAAAAAATATATGATTTTATGTATATAGCTGTTCAAAACTGTGCTTCTTAGTCATATACTGGCAAGTATTCTTGAACAAAAAAAATTAGTTAAAATTGTCACTGCCAAAACATTTCAGTAGTATTATGATTGTTGTGGCAAAATTTAATGTTAAATCATTTACCTTCATAAAAAAAAAAGAATTCATGTATATATGTATACAGAGCAATCTTTAACGTTGACTTTGAACAAGTTTGAAAGAATGCTCCATATATGGAATGGAAAATATGAATTAAATTAAGTGGCAATTATGACAATTATATATTTTCACTATGCTCTATGGTGCTGCAAACCAGCGGTCATGCGAGGACACTAATAAAAAAAAGAAATAGAGCATTTTTAATCACTTCTCCCTCAGTAGCATTATGACTGACTATTAAATATGGAATTAAAGTCAATATTAGAGGGAATAAGCCTGTCGACAGAACCGTGCTTTGCATTATGAAGAAGAGTTATCCTTCAGTAGGTCTAATTTAAGCATTGATGGGGTAGACACTCTCTTTGTCACATGCAACAGTAAGATTAATGAGATATCAGCATAGATGTGGATGATGAGAGGCCTCCACAACCCACAGCTCTGTGCCACAGTGATGGAGCTTAACTGTCTAATCGTATGCACACAATATCAGTAAAAATGCAGCCTGTGACACTTGCTTTAGGGGTCTTTTGATTGATGAAGACAGAATTAAATGTTTCGTTAGGAATCTTATGCAACAATAAAAGGATATGTCCTCAAAACCATTTTTTTAACAGTTTTAAAAAGAATGATGTAAAATATGTAAAATATTTTATAAAATATGTAAAATACGGCACTAATTACCTCCTGCAGGCATCCATAGGGCATATAGTGAGGCAACAATTCTGTTCTGGTTTCACTTTCATTTGGGTTATTGCCAATATGCTATAAGGTAGAGAGCTGTGGGGTTGCACTTGCTTTATGTTAGCTAGTTAGCATTACCTGAGTTTCGGACCGTATATCACAATACATCCGACTGGCATTTCTATTTGCAATGTCTTTCTTCAAAAACATTTCCATAATGTATTTATTTACTCATGTTTTGTTTGTTTTAATTGAAAATGAAAAAATAACAGATGATAGTGTTCAGAGCTCTTGACAAAATGAATGAATGTTGTTCAGGAAGAGATTAGTTTTTAGGTACATACTCTCTCTACTGACACTGTCTCAACTGAACTCATGCCATTCATTCCTATTCTCCCCTAACGGTTTACAGTAATGTAATCATTATCTCCTGCAGTGAAGCACTGTCTCACATTACAGTGTAAATTCTTTTATATGATGCATTTATATAGTGAATTTTATCTGTGTAGATTGTCTGAACCCATCGTTATGTGCAAATTGTCCACACGTGTGCTATTTGCATTAGCTGACTTGACTGTGAATACATGCAGAGCCGCAGGAGCAAGATACAAAATACAGGGCATTCTGGGGGATCTGGAACCTTCTAATTGACCTCTTGGAACCCTTGAAAGTCAAAACAAGTCCCTAAAAATAAATATACAATGTTATGATGTCGTTGTTTAGCTGCTTCACTCACAGACAGCGAGTTTCAGCCTTTCGTGACTAGAGACGCAGCTCTAATCTGCCTGAGAGAAGCACTGTTGCAAATCGGTTCACCCAGTTGTTCCTTTATAGCCTAGCAACTGTTGCTATGTCTGAGATACCTCTGACAAACAATATGCTGCGACATAGTTATAAAATCTGAAAACCTGCCAAATTTTCCAAGAGCTTGGCGAAAAGAGTGAATTATTACTTATTTTCTAGAGAAGAGTATTTCCAGAGGAAGAAATATTCAACCAAACATTCTGTTGCAATTGAAATGCCATTATGGCGAATTAGCAGCCAGCTAACGCTGGATTAGCAAGTCAATATGGGACCACCTGAATACCGGGGATATTTTGCACACTCAGCACAAGTGCAGTGAACTTGACAAGCATCAAATTGCACTAATTTAAACACATTAATGAGTAATAGGTAAAGCAATCCCATTACAGTTTGAGAGAAGTAACAATAATTAGAAAATGATTGCTTTTTTGAGTAACTTCCCCAACATTAATTATTGCTTTGGCATTCATTATACACTCATAAAGCTGTGGCAACTACAGGGTCACACAATGCCAGTACTAATTATAGTGTTCTACCAAAAATGCACATAAAGGAAATGCAGATTCCCAAACAAGAACTTCATACATAGATGTAATCATTGTCATTACTGCAGAACATTGCAGCAAACAAGTCGTGATCTCAAAACTAAAATTTGGACCCAGTGAACTTGAACTGTCATGGCTGTTTATGTGGTTTATTAATGAAGCCTCTCATAGCTGGCCTTTTCACAGGGTTTTTGGGTGTGAGCTTGACCTCTCGAGGGGCTACTGTCCATGTGTGCTGGGTTTGCAGGTTAATGTCAGCCACAGCCTCTCTTGGCAAAGAGCAGAGTGTGGATGACAGTGAGATCCATCACACACTCAGTTCAGCCCAGGAGTGTCCTGTGTATGCTGGTGTGTCTCTGCACCAAGACACTGTGGTTAGTCATTATGCGTATTGGAGCATCAAAGCTGCTCTTAACTGCTTCAGCAGGTGGGAGAATGGATTGCTCTGGCATCGTGCTAAGCTAGAAATGTTTAAAAATGACAAATAGTGGTAATATTTCTTTTTAAAGAAATCCAAAATGGTGACTTTACAGAAGAAGGCTTTTGTTAATGCAAGGTAATGTAAAAAGATTTTATTCTAAGCAATTTAGAGCATTTCAATCAGTCCATTCATCATGACATTTCAACACAATGTAAAGGACAGATGCTAAAAAATGGAAAGAAAGTAGATTTTTTTTTAACAGTGATGATTTATAAGTTAAATATTTGTTATTTGAACATGAGAAAGACAGAAACATGTTAATACGCTTTTTTTTACATGGCAAAGTATAAGCACATCTCATTTGGTCACACTGGGGATGCATTTTAGTAAAAGGTAGACGTGGTATCTGGATTATGTTTTTGAGTACAGTACACTGAAGTTGAATGGAGAAAGTATTTCACACTTATAGCTCATCAACAGTGCAATTATTTCAGAAAATGTATATTGCTAGTCAATATCTAAAAAGTCATTACACAATTGTTTACAAGAATTTGAACACTCCTGGTCACATGATATGTTTGGCTGATTTTCTGAATCAAAATGAGTTCACACATCCTTTACAGAGAACACACTTAAATTTGCCTTTTTTTTTGTAACTCGTTCTATATAATAAGTATTTGCAATATAAAATATTCCATAATTTCAGCACAGGCCACATTTCATAATATCAACATGTACAATCCAGCGAAGTTCTCTGTAGAGTTAACGTGCATTAAAACATGGAGACGTATGTTCTCTGTAGAGTTAACTTGTTAGTGTATTTTCGCTTCATCAAACCAAATCACCTAAGTGGGGGTGCTTGAATTTTTGTGTACAACTGTAGGCCTTTGTTCATGCACTTCTTTTCTTTAAGTGGATTAAATGCAGCAACAAATGAACACCAGTATTCATGGTGTATGTTTAAAGTCATTATCTGCATTTGCTGGAAAGTTTATGTGGGTCAGATCCTCCCTGTGTTCCGGGTATCTTCTGGCCTTCATTTCTAAAACAGATTGTACGGGGATTTCAACAGGATGCCTCTATGGCAATACAGATTAGGCAATTAACCTTGATGTCACTGTAATTATTAAGACACTCCAGCAAAATGAATTAATTTCCCAAAAGGTTGTGGTAGCAAAAACTATGTCTTACCCTCTAGACAAAAGCAAAGAGGAAATTGCAAATAAGTGTTACCGGCAGGCGTCCGTAAGCGAGGCGACTCTAACACGTGTCTAGCCACACTTGCTTTGCCTACAGCACAAGAAAACTACAATCAAACACCTGACAAGTCAACCAGTGTCACATTTCCAGTGAACCGAATTCCCTAATGGCTGTAAAAAATCTTCCTTGTGAGTACTCTGGCATTGACTGGGTTTGTGAATATCAGTGTAATCTCACAGTAATTTTATAGGATAAATGGCTTTATAGGTTTATTGTTAAACTCAATGTGTTGCATTAATTTCAGCAGTCATAAAATATGCAATTATGTGTGATGCGTTTATATAGATCTATATATATTGTTATTAATAAAAATCTCAATACATATTATTTACTGCCTAGCAACATAGTTTTTTTTAAAAGTAGTTGCCATGCAACATAATCATCAATGTTTTTTCTATAAATGGAATAACGTGCAATGGTTTCAATAACTTGGCCCATCAACGCAGAATGTGTGCAGTAATATGTGTGTACAACAGCTTTGACAGGATCAGACAATTTTACCAAATCAAAGCTAAATTAATAAATTAATACATTTTTGGGTGTGTTTTTGGACAGCAACATTATATTGACTCTTATAAGTCATCATAAGTCATAATGAATCTCACAATTTTCACTTTAACAAAAACTAATTTAACCTTCACTCACAGTTCTCTCTGCATCTGCAGAGGTTAATTGCAATTCACAACAAAGACTTCCCCAGAGCATTCCTCACAACCTCTAATGAGTAATGGTTGGATAGTTTGCTAATGGACTTCAGGGTTAAGCCTTCTTGCCCTCATATTGTCCGTTCTGCGTAGCAGATAAGCCTGCTTCACTTCGCTGAAACTGCCTGGGATTGAGTAAGCATGTATGATGCATCACTGATTCAACACTCAACTTCTTCATAGCTCACAGGTCACAGTATACTCCCCCACATACCTGTTGGAATGCTCAGATGTTCGTTAATCAACCCTTAATCATAAACAGTGCAGCTCGTAGGTATTTACACAATTTCTCTTATTTCTCTTTATTTGTGCACTTTGGATTTAAATAAAAAGAATCACTCTAATGCCGTTTATAGCTTTCATCAACATACATTTTCACATTTTACTTAACAACATGGCAATGCTGTCGGATCACGCAAACCATATTCATAGAGATTAATCTTGCCCACATTCAACATGAGTCTAAATGGAATGCAATCTCTGTAACACCTTACAAATATGAAAGTGTAAACGCTTCCCTGCATCTTCCCTGACAAGAGAGGTTAAACAGTTAAACGCAAGGTGGAGGATCCACAAGACTGACTAATCCTGAGACAAAGAGATAGAGTGCCTTTATGAGCTCTGGACTAAGGATTCCCACACTAAACCTGTGGATTTGGATCATTACAAGGGAAAAAAGTAAACTGAAACAAAACATACATATGTGTTGGAGTGGCTGGTAGCCTGGTGGTAGGAGAGGTGAGCCTGGAACTGGGTTCAAATCCCTCAAATGACTAAGTATACCTGGTTGTGTTTTTGGGCAAGGCAGCTCCTGGGGCAGTCCCCCACTGCCCAGGAGCTGCTGGTCTGCTGGTGACACTGTGCTGCTCTCAGATTGCGTGTAGTGACAAATTTCCCTTGTAGGTCGAATAACATAAAATGCAATTTGATCCAGAATCAGATTTCATCTGCTCACTCTGGGGACACATTTTAATCAAAGTGTCCAAAAATACACAGGAAAAAATATACAGGTACAATCTGGACATAAAACATATTCTAACACAATGTGTAAACTGGTACTATGAGAATGCATGAGGTCTGCATCCTAAAGCCATCGCCAAACACTGAGTATGCTGGAGATACTCCCACAGAACTGTAATGCAAGCATCCCATTTTCTGCTGATGTCAGATGCCTTTTACCTTCAGCTAAATGGCCACTGGGGTCTGAGTTGGGTGACTCATCTGAGCAGTCAAAAACATTCCACCTTTTAGCCCTGAAAAAAGCTCCAGAAGCCCTAAAGGGCCATTGATTTGGATGTTTTTTTCTCTCATTGTTTTCCTTGTTAATGAGTTATTATCCTTTGTTTTCCTGAGATCTTGGGAAACTTATGCTGTTATAACAGCAAAATGAATTATGTTTCCTCAAGACTTATTTATTTATACCATCATCACAAGATATCAAACATATCAAGATAACACTTGTTATGTTGTGATAATGGCATAAAGATCTGGAGAAAGCAACATTTGTTATGTCACTGTAATAAATATGAAGTTAAAATGACTTTTAGTCATGAAATGGCCCTTTAGGACAATGGGATCATTTCAGTAGAAATAGTTGCTTTAGCGTAGCTGCTGTAAGTTTTGGATGCGGAATGCTTCTGTAGATAATCCTGCTGTAGCCAACAGTCACTTTTCATACATGTTTAATGTTGTTGTTTCGTCTGATTGATTTATTTGGATTTTTCAGCCCCATGGTGGTCTGTTTTATTGACATTGACATTTCTTTGGTCCTCATGTTGACAGACAGCAATAACAGACTCCAGATGCAAATGCCTCATCTACAGTCAATATCTAAACCTTTTGTCATCTTTCTTCCACATGAAGTAACGATGAAGCTGAACAGTGGGTGTGCATGTTTGTGTGCAAGTGCCAACAACGTGTGTGCATGCATGTGTGTCACTAAAGCTCCATATTAGGATGCTGTTATAATTAGTTTACTAATTTCAAATAGAACGTGTATTTCTCAGGTGGCATCAGCTTTAAGCAATGTTGCTCTATTCTAGATCAAAACAGTGATTAAAGGGCTTGTACATTGACGTGGCTGTTAATTAAATCCATTGCGGCTGGGAGAGAGATCTGTTTTGAGTGCTCTTACTGCAAGAGGAATATATTAAAGGTGTTTTAAATCACCTTGTTTTTGTTCATATCATTGTGTCTAAAAACAGCACATGCTAAACCATCTTCTTTTTGGAGTTTTATTTTTCTACATCATTAAAATACATCAGCTGCCATTTCCATTATGTGAAAGTTGAAGGGACCAATAGAAAGCTTCAAAACTTCTTAAAATAAAATCTCTTACGTTAAAACTAAAGAACCTTTCTCCTCTCTCCTCTCCAATGAAATGAACAGTTTCAATCCTAAATATGTATGTATATCCACTGTGAGAACACTATGGGTTTGAGACAAGCCAAGAAGCTGTTACTGAAAAAAGAAAATAGACAAAACAGAAGAAAGTGTGCAAACCAAACAAAGAAGGGTGTTCAGAACAATGGACTGACCACCTCAGATTCCAGACCTCAGCATCACTCAATGTCTTTGTGATGATTTGGATAGCAAGAAGCAATAAATGCAACCAACTTCTAAGACTGAACTTTGGAAAGGTGGAAAAATTGTGAAGCTGAAAGCAAAAAGGTAAACAGAGGACACATTAAATACTGTATTATATTCAATTATATAATATATTATATTATTGCATGTATTCTGTGTTATTGAGATTCTGTAAAATGGACATGTGTCAGGAAAGCAAATAAATTAGGGTTGGTCTCTAACCTTTGCACAGCACTGTTTGTCTTCTTGAATCTTCTTTCATACCAGTGATTTGATCATTACACTCACTAACATTTATTGTTCATCTGCTTTGTGCAAAGAAACACCATACATTAAAAAACAACAAAGCGGTTCTAGTCTGAAAAGTGACTAAGTGAGTGTCTTAGTTGTTTTTACTAATAGTAGGGCTTCTCTGTATGAAGCCTTTAGAACTGTGCTCATTTCTATCTTTAATGGAGTGATAAAACTGCAACTTCTTCCCCAGCTGTGCTGCTCAATGCTACACACAGCCTGACCTGAGTAGCTCATCCAGGCTAATTGCTCAATAAATTGCTGCAGAGATGTGCAGACCATGTTGCTTCCTGCTGGCATTCAGCTACAGCAGTGTCCTCTGCTTTTACTGCTAGCTGTGGACTGTGGAGAAAAAGCATTTAAAGAGGGTAGGATCAATTTTAGTGCAGATTTCAAAGAGAACACAGTAGACAGAATAGAGGGGGGTTCTTTACCAACAACCACTGTCATGCAGTGAGCTTATAACTTCACATGTACATGCAACTAACATACATTTATTTAGAAGACAAATTAATTGCCTTTCAGTGCAAACTGTACAGGCAGGGTCGCACATGCATTCTAAGGGGCTGTTGCCCTCCGACTTTAGGTGTCATCCATCAGCAGGTACCTGAAAGGTGAAAAATGTGATCATTGAACTAACCAAAAAACTATTTTAAATTTGTAAGGTGTTTTCAATTTTACACATTATTGCAGAAAATAAACTAGTTAAAGCAGTAATATGATGCATTGTTGGATTAACACTAATGTGTGTATGTGCATGATATCTGTAACTGTATTGCTAGCTAACACTGGTTCATATGATGGCCCAATATAAGGCAATATTGCACAGCATGATTCAAACGGAACATTGTTGGAGCATATTTGGAGATTTTTATTAAGAAGGAATCTCATTACCCACATCACATCTGGACACATCTGAAGCATTCTCACAATGTCAGCAATAAGTATGGATGCTACAGCATCACATGACAGGAGGTATAGGGCATCGCTTTCCATCACTTTTTTTCAGCTCTAGGTCGTCCCATCTCTGTATCCCACAGAGGCATGCCTATCAAAAAGTAATAAAGGTTCAGATGATATGGTGATTCATTTGGTCCAACTTTAGCATTTATGGGCTACTTGCATTTGTGCAGTCACAACAGCAAAAATGAATCAGTTATTATTATTACTTTCCCTCCAGAGCAGCAGCTCAGCCAAAAAGAAGAAATGGACTCTTGTTCAGGCAACTTCAGCCTGGTCTTGAACGTATCTTTTGTGTAAGGATCCAGGATCCTGTACAGTTTCTGTATGGAAACTGCATACGCATTAAAGCTGCACTATATGGGATTTTTCTTTATGATAAAATTGACAAGTAGCATTACTGAGAAAAAAACCACACTAAATTATGGTCTGCATGCACTGCTCCAAATTACCCTGTACAGCCTGAAATAATCATTTAAAAGTCAGAAGTGTTGCAGGTGCAGACTCAGAAAGACTGTCTTGCTCAAGGCTAGGTCTCAAATGCAAAACTGAAGTTATACTCGTGATGATATGTTGACAAAAACAGATCATTTACGTAAAGAGTTTGCTTTAAATAATCTTTCAGCATGCTCACAAGCATCAAACCATCATAGATAGATGGCGCCTGTTGGAATAAAGGTTTATAAACATTTATGTAGGGTTACGTCAGTTGTAACGATGACACGATGACCACTTACATGTTGTCATGTGCCCTTATGAACAGTAAAGTGTTTCCCGAAATAAGAAACAGTGTGTTATTCTGTCCATCAAATAACATGAAACGGTTTGGAAAATATGCCAACATACGCACAATACACAGAATTGGGATAACTCCAGGTCTCTCGCTCTCTCTTTCTTTATTTCACATGTGCTTTTTTGTCTTCTATAAGAAGCCACTGGGAATATGTGCACCTGTGTGTTGGCACCAGCAGTGTGAGACTCCTGCAGCTCCTGCTCTCCAGAGGCAGCTTTATAATTGGCCTCAGTTGCAGATGTCCTGCTCTCTCTCTTTTAGGGAGGTCAACATACCTGTGCACATGGAGATAAAGTATATGTGTGTGTGTATGAGAGAGAGCGAGGGGAAGAGAAAGAGAGGGAGAGACAGAGAGACCTAAATAGCTTAAAATCAATGATTAACACATATTTAGATATAATGTTGGTGTAGTTTATTAGGTTGGTTTTACTCAGGGGTGGAAAAAGAGTCCTTGCTTTTTTACTTACTTGAGTAATTGAGCTATTTTTTGTATATCTACACAATGCAAAACATTTGCTGCTTCACACAATATGAAATTACATCAAAAACATTTTGAGTCCTAGTATACTCTGCTAGTGCACCTTTACACATCTTTCTGAATTTAGAGTGAAAGAGAAATAGAAGAGTCAGTCTCTAATGATGCAGTGTCTGCTGCACTGAGGGGTATATGTGTCATTGTTAATGCGTTTTTAAGTAAGTAACACTCCAGTAGCAGCTACTTTGTTGTTTTTGCTATTGTTTCTGATCAAACAGTAATCTGAATATTACAGCACAACACCTTTTAAATCATGGCGTGTGACTCTCTGTGTTGGCTCGTTTCTCGTGTGAGGTGAGATGTCTGTATTGTCCATGCACAGCATGTGTGAGACAAAAGAACTTCACATAACGCTCATTCTCCACCACCCGCAGTCTGATCAGATTACTGCTACTGGAAGAAAAATTAATGTTATATATATATAGGTATGACAAACTCTAACCCCTAGTCACCAAAATGCATCTCCACGAACCACAGCCTGTGTGATTCCATTAAAAAGTCATTTTATTGCATCATCCCTGTGCTGGAAGACCACAGTCTTGCACAATTTAGTCAGCTGATTCCATTACTGCAGGCTGTGCTGGTATTTGTTCTAAATGTTTATCCATTCATTCCTTCATCATCTAAACTCCTTATCTTTCTGGGCTGTGGAGGGTGCTGGAGCCGATCCCAGCATTTATTGGGCAGAAGACAGGAAACACCCCGAACAGATAGCCAGTCCATCACAAGACAGACACACATACACACACACACACACACACACATACACATACACACACTCACACCAAGGGGCAATTTAGCATCCCCAACTCACCTGACTGCGTGTCTTTGGACTGTGGGAGGAAATCAGAGCAGCTGGAGGAAACCATGCAGACATGGGGAGATCATACAAACTCCACACAGAAAGGTCACCCGATCAGGGAATTGAAGCCCACTTCTTGCTATGAGGTGACAGCACTACCCACTGCACCACCACCATGCTGCCCCTAAATGTTTATTGCCCTGTACTAAATAATATAATTATTTGCCTCTTTGTCAGAATCTGATGTTGGAGCAAAAATCACTGTGCATTCAATTCTTCATGAGTAAGTAAGCATTAATTCATACATCATGGGTCATCATAGATATGTAGAAAGTAACCACGTCTCCTGCCTGCCTTATTAAGGGACCAATATCATCAGTTAAAATCAGTTGTTCCTACATGTTTTTAGGAAAATCAGCACCTAAAATGTGGAAAAACTAAATGAGAGAGGCCATTTTATAGAACAGGAGGGTTGCGCTATACATTTAGCATTATTAAAGCATTAGTTCTCCATGGGTTAATAATGTTTGCAGCCCTCACAGTAAAGTTGTGAGATATTCCCTTTATTATCACTGTTGTACTTATGATGAAATAACTGAGAAAAGCATAACATACTTATCACTAATAATTCAACATGTCCCTTATGTTTGGTTTATTAACAAACACCTTCTTGACAAAAACACCCTTCTGGACAAAACTGGACAAATGAAAAGAATGCTTCCAGTTAAAACATAAATGAAACCAGTCCAGTGCAAAGATACCACCCTGACCTAATTCCTGAAAAGAGCAGCTATTTGAAAAGAGCGTCTGAGGTGCTGTAATGATTTATAGCAACTTTAGTCAAGCGTAATATAATAGTGCTAGACAGCTTTAGCAGACAGCAACGGTACTACTCACAGCACACAGGCAAGCTTCAGCTAACCTGATTAAAATAGATTATTTTATAGCAGTCTAAACAGTGTGGCTTATTAAAGAATATAAACAAAGATCATTCAGTTGTAACCTACACTTAGGGACTCAGGGACACTGCGAGTTGAAGGAGTGAGTATGCACAAAGTGCCACATGTGAATCTTTAGCTTCACCCTCGTCTAGTCGGTAGGCCTCTTGACACTGCAGACTCAGGCTCAGCCGGTGACTGTGAGCTAACCTGCTAGCTAACATGCTAGTCAGGAGAAAAAGAGATTTTTCAGGGAAGGCACTGCTCTCAGTGTGTATCTGGTGGGTTTCATGCAGTATTAAAACAAGCACATAATGTACACGATCTTTTTCAGAAGAAAGATTTTGTAGTTCCACATGCCAATTAATCAGTCAACACAACTATGATAAAAACTGAACTGACTGATTTCTAAGTGATGATATCATAACCTTGATAGTTCCTACATTAAGGTGTGCATGAGACATGGGGCCTTTATACACATTCAGGATTACTCATTCATGTATAAATTAATGCTTATTCATGCATGAAATCATACATGAATTGATGCTATTTGTATTAATATACTGTTAATATTAGATATCAATAGTGGGGAAGGGTTTCTATTATTAGAAATATATGGTTTCATTTTATAGTAAATGGACACTGTTTTTAGGACATGCATTTCCTTTATCTCCCTCTTAAAGCAGCTTACTGTAAATGCCTGAGTGGATCAATGCTGAAAAACATTTCTTACAGCTACTGAAATATCAGTAAAGCTGAGCCAGCCGCAGAGTTCCTCTCATCTAATGCTGCATGTGTTGTGTTAGTGAGTTCAGCATTATAAACAGACAGGGGGACAGATGGTTCCTCCATCATCATGCTGTAATCACGTCTGATCCATCTGCTCATGGCCAGAAACACTCCAGAGGCTCTGTGTCACACCTGTAACTTCCTGTTTTCCTTTTTTGGATTTCTTGCCCCACTGCCCCTGGCAAGATAGTGTCATTAGAGACCTGGGTCAAATATGTGTTACGATGGAGGGATGGATGGAGGGATGGATGGATGGATAGAAGGATAGAAGGATAGAAGGATGTAGGTATGAATAGGTGGGTAAAGAAATGGATGGATGGATGGATGGATTTGGTATAGGAGTGGATAACGTGGATGGATGGACTTTGTATGGATGGATGGATGGTTGGACAGATGACATGAATGAATGAATGGAAGGATTTATTGTGGATTGTTGAATGGAGGATAGATGGATGGATGAATAATTAATGAGCAAAGAAAGGGAGGGATGATTGGCGGATGGATGGACTGCAGGATGGATGGACAGGTGGATGGATTGGTGGGCAAATAGATGGGTTGATGGATTGCGGGATGGATGGATGACAGGTGATGGGATGGAAGGATGGACTGTTTGTTGGAGGGATGAATAGATAAATGGGGGATGCATGGATGGAAGGAAAAATGGATGACATATATGGAAGGTTAAATAGGAGGACTGTTTGGAGGAGGGATGTATTGTTGGAATGGCTGGATGCCATGGATGGATAGATGGATGGCTGAATTTTTGGTTATACGAAAAGCTGAAATGCTTCATGACGGGAAAAGGCAACAAAGCTCTATTCAGATGTTCAGTGTTGTTGCAAATTGTGGCCTCTAATGTTTTGCAAAATAGAGCTGAAAAAAGTCTCCTGTTGTCTCCATGGAGAAAACAACTCTCAGCAGGTCGCCCGATGAGCAAAATCCAGGAGGTCTTCTTCCTGTGGTGAGAGATGTCACTCAATCTCATGAGCCCTCCTTATCAGCATATCAACGTCTGCACAGCATCTAGAAACAAACTACATTTGCATATTCATGTGTCACTCACAGATAATATCCTGCATGAATAATGGAGCGAAAGGTGAACAGAAGTAGTGGATGTATCAGAAAGGCTGGGTGTGTTTGTCCTGCACTGTGTGATTGGTAATTAAGCTCAAGCTCTGTCTTGGTGTAGTGTGTTGATTACTGAGTGCTGACCAGTGAAATGTGAAGGACGATGGAGAGCACAAATGCTGCAGTGAGGGGACTCACCCCCGGTGTTGCTCAGAGGCTCAAACCACTCTGCCACTGCAAGCTATTTTCACCATAGTGCATTAGAGAAGTGCACTCAAATACAAGCTGGGAAATCACATAATTTGTGAAATAAACATGAAGCCTGAAAGTAACCTTATGTAATATTCCCTCTGCACTTCTGAAGAAGCACCACACAGCTTGGAATGAATATTAAGTGTTATTCTTTCTCTAGAAACAAGGATGTGAATTTGGGACCTGTTTCATCACAAACTGCTGAATTATTATTACCTACAATCGCGGCTTACGTATGACTGCGGAAGAAAAGTTCAGACTGGAACTCAAAGTCAGCAGACTGGCTCACAGCATCCTTTATCCTGCTGCTCCCATGGGTTTTGCTCTGGCCAGTGTCCAGCGCACACCTGCAGCTAAGCTCCTGCCGCGGTTCCGCTCATAGGCCTCTGCTCCCTGCCATCTGGACAGGTGCTGCCCCTGTGGCCCGTCCTCCAACTCGTTTAAAAACCCGGCTGGTGGGTCACTGCCCTCTGTGCTGAGGGCTGCTGAGTCTGGGTCTGAAAGGGGCTGGGGGTCAGTCACCCTCACCGGAAAAGTACAAAAGCCACTAATACAACAAACTGCAACAACTTACATGGTAAACACGGATGCAGGTGTTTTGCAGAATGTGCTGTATATTGTGTATGATGTGTATTGTATTTTAATGATCAGTCTGACAATGTGTCAGTGTTCATCAGGCATTTCACTTTTAATGTTCAGATAGAACAAAATCGTGTTTCCCCAATTTGGTCACTGGCTATATATAATTTGAGCACTGTTTACACTGCGTGAGAATTTATGTCCAGGAAATGAGCAAAAACAGTCTAAACTGACATAACATCTTATTACATTACATTAACATTAAAAATGAAGAGTGTTTGTCCTTCTCCTGGAAACTTATTAAATTGTATTACATTGCTGTTGTGAATCCACACTGGGCATAACAAAGGAAGTGCACAAACTGAATGTATACATATTCTTATGCTTATTCATATTGCGTTGTTGTTGTTAAGCCAATGTGTTTTTTCAAAAAAATATGCAGACTCATCATCAAAAATATAGTTGCACCCAGAAGGAAGTGTCTGATTGCAATTCTATTTGGGGGGAAGATAAAGATATCTTAAGATAAGTTTAAACTGATATGGCCAATATTTATTGAGTTGCACATACAGAAGTAGTGTCTCTCAGTATGGCGTCGGGTCGTCATGTTTGCTAATGCAACATGACAGACGTCTCGGCATGGAGTTGTAGAGGTTCCTAATGGTGTCCTGTGATAATCCATCCCATGCAGCTTGAATATTCTCACACCGTTCCTGTAGATTTTGTGGTAGGGGTGGAGGTGGAGTGATACCAAACCATTCATTATGGTGCTGACCACGATGCCTCCACATACGGATTTGTTTCTTATCTCTGCCGAGACGAAAGCGGGGCTTATCACTGAAGATGAACTGCTGCCATTCTGAGTCACTCCATGAGAGTCTGGTACGACACCATTGCAGTCATATGTGGCATTGATGTGATGTTAAGGGCAGTCATCGTAACGGTCTGTGTGCATATAGTGCTGTGTCATGCAGCCATCTGCCAATAGTGCTGGCGCTAACTGGATGACTCATGAAGGGCGTCACTGCTCACTGAAAGTCTGCAATCAGTGCTGTTGGGTCACTCTGCGCATGTCGGACAATTCATCGATTCTGTCTCTCTGTGGTTCGTGTAGGTCTCCCAGATCCTTCATGTCGCTGGTGCATGTCTTCTTCTATCCATTGCCGCCAACAGTGTGTTATGGTAATATCTGCATGACCGGTATGGAGTGCAATACGTCAGTAAGATTATCCTGCTCCAACTCTTCCCACTACTTGAATTGTCCGAGGCACATTGTGCTTACAAATGACGTTACCAAAACAACAGCTTGAGTCAGAATGGAAAGCACACGCTGGTACTTGCTTACGTCACATGCACAGCTAATCCTCTGCATAATGCTTTCAGATTTTGAATATTTAAACTACACGAAATCTTCCTACAGTTGCTGCTAAACAGGCCAAGTGTCATTAAGTCGGTCATTAAGTCAGGTAACGGCCCACTGACCAACCATCCTGCCCACTAAATCCATTTTTTCACATGCTTCTATAGTGGTGAGCAACAATAATCAATCAAAGTGAAATGAATTTTTGTGTACACTGCAGCCTTATTTCTTGTGTGTCCCTCAAATACCTTTGTACTAGTTTGTAATGGCTGCTTTTTAGAGATGCACTACATGACGTGGGCAGATTTCCTAAGTGATTTCCAGTGAATGTGAATCTCCTGTTGATACTCTGTTGAACAGGTCTAATGTAGGGTTTTATATCCGTGTCCGTGGTTTTCGAAATGCCCTATTCATGATTTAGTTCTGGCGCTGATCCTACTGCTGAGCTTAATTATCTTACTGGGTTTTTTCTTTTAACACAAAACTAAAACACTGCTCTGATATATTTAGAGGCTTCTGTCTTAAGCAGTAGCAGCCCTCTTGTTAATATTCTCATGAGCATGTCCTTTAAAGACATGATAAATGGTGTCTAAAGCCTCAGCTGACATTAGCGATTAGCTAACATTCATCAGAGCCCAAGCACTCCTGAAAAGCTACTATTAGAAATAGCTGTGGGGCTGCAGTACACACGTAATGAATGAACCTCCCTGCGGTCTCATAATTCATAGATTTGTATAATGCAAAATGACTAAGTCGACCCTTCCTAGTTTGTTAGATTAGCTCTACAAGCTACTGATGAATATGTATTTCCTTAGGTTGTGTTTCTGGTGTGATCAGTGAAATGAAACCCTGGCTCTTATGACGTTTAATATTTAATGAAGATGATTCTCGGTATCGCGAAAAAAGTTTGTGATGCCTTCTTGAGCCATTTTACCCAGAGGATGGTTAAAGAGGTGAGTCCTAGATCAAGCCTGGCTTAGAGCTATATTTGACTGCCCTGTATAGTGAAACTGTGCTGGATTGGATATAGAATTCTCTTTATCGTCTGAAAAATCCTGAGGCGCCTCTTCTTCTGAGTCTCTGGATAGCTTTGCTCAGTGGGCAGATGGATACTTTGGCCTTGTGCTCATAGTTCCAACCCTGACTGGTTTGTCCCAAAATAGATAAGATTCTCCAAACAGCTTGGATGTGTTGGGCCCTTTTCGGGCTAGACTGTATTTGTGTCTCTGTTCATGCACCCTGGTATAAACATATGAAGAGATACCATACATACGCATAGGCTGCCATCAATATGCATAGGTTCCATTTCTCTTGCAGTAGTTATGGGTCCTCTATTAATGTTGGCCATTTGTTGGCCACCCTGTTTAATTTTTGCTTGTACACTCAGGAAGATGTTAATGTTCAGCTAGCATGAAGTCATAGTTTCTATATTGATATAATTTATGATACAAATAATATAAACATTTCACTTTTTACTTTCATGTAAATATCATATAATATTATATAATATATGACATAAATATTTTAAAGTGTACTTGCTGCCATTTCCCACCCTTCTCTTGTTGTTCATATAATTACTGGTTATATTGCCTTATAGTGTGGAATGCGTGTAGTATTAGCTACATCACATGGGAATTATGCTAACATTTAAAATGTTTTCATTCAATCAGTTTGCATAATTTATATTGGCCAAGTTTCTGTGCATGAACCTATTACCAAGGAGCAAAAGCTTCATACAAACTGCAAGTGATTTATGATTCATCATACAGCTGCTCTTCTTTTCTCTCACATTTGTTTTTATTCTCTCTCTCTTTAATATTTTTTCAGCAGTTTTAGGGCTGCATGTAACAGAGAATCCATTTGCGTTTGCCCCGAGTCCCTAGAGAGACTGCGGTCCTCTGTAGCTTAACAGGGAACACTTCTGGAATCTACCTGCCTGGCTCTGTGCTTATTAGCGCTTGTTTTCACTGCTACCCTTCTCAAAGCCACAGCTGCCAACCAGGCAGGAGTGAATGAAGAAAATTCACTCCGACTGCTCTGACAGCATTCTGCTAACTAACCAGAGTGTTTGATTATGTACATGCATACCCCAGTAAACAGCTCCGCACTTGGGTGGAAGAGACTAAACTAAATGATACAAGCATGCACATACACACACACGCACAGGTCAAGATGGAGGAATGAATGGAAAATAAGCTGGTATAAGGGTTAGTTTGGTCCTATTTATTAAACTATAAATTAATAATGAATAATAAACTCTCTGAAATGGTAACCTTGTCTATTCCAGGTGATTTTCTGATGATCTTTTTTAACATGAAATATTCTCACACTACAAAGAACCACTTAAAATACTGAAAATGTGCAAGACGAAAACCTCAATAACATTTCGCCAAAATGGACATTTTAATGCAACAGTGATGAAGCTTAGTGGATTGAATTTGCTAACTTCAGTATGAACTACGTGAGCTTTTGCTTTCCTGGTTTCTTCTTTTTTCCTCTTAAATTAGAACGCAGTGACTCATCCTGTATGAGCTGCGGGAGTGGGCTGAAAGCCCTACATGGGGCAGGGGAGAACTCCTACATTTTGAAACCATGAATACACTGAGACTTCGTTGTGAAAGTGATGGATGAACTATATCCTACCCCATTTGTCTCTGCTTAGACCTTTCTTGTATCAATTGTTCAGCAGAGTTTGCTTAACGTGCATTTCTGAGTGTCGAAAGGCAAAAGGAAACAAGATCGATGCCCTGAAACAATAGAGCAGAGTTAGATTTAGACTGTTAAGTTCTAATCAGAGTAAGATTATTCAGTTTCTGTCTGGTAACACGTGTCTGCGTTTAGGTACTATACTCTATGTGTTCTATAACCTGGTCAGCTTTCTCTACAGGCAATATAACCCTCACACATCTCTATAATTGGTACTGCATGTGTGATTTGGTGTATGCGTGTCTAAACCTGATTGATTGTCACAGCTGGAAGTGCATCAACAGTATTGAATGCTTTAATCAATCCATTGTTGAACATGCGATAAATGTTCATCTTTGGGGTCACAACAAAACCCTTGTTTTTGAAATCATTAAATATATGAGAACAATATTCCTAACTTTAACGTATGTTAAAGTTATGAATTTTTATTCAGTTTCAGTTTATTTTGACAGACAGACGGACAGATTGATAGATAGTGTACTGTGCAAAAGTTAGAGACCACCCCTTATTTAAATTGTCATTATGAACATTATGAAGTTATTCATTCTTTAGGAAAAAAAGTAGACACATGTTCAACAGGAAATTAGACAGAAGTCTCAACAAGTAAATATAAGCATTTATTTTCATTCCATTATATTCTTTATAGTCTTTATTACAGTTTCAGTCTTTACTTTCAGCTTTTCAAAGAAATCTGCAGAGATAGATAAATAGATAGATAGATAGATAGATAGATAGATAGATAGATAGATATAGTGCCTCTACTTCCAGTTAATATAAATATACTTCAAGTTCAAAGTTTCACTTCACTTGAGAGACAGATTTGTTCCTTTGATGTGAATCCAAATATAGTCCAAATGAAACCTGTTTAGATCACCATATTTCCTCCCAGAGCAAGGCCAGTGGAAATAGAGAGAAATCTTGTTGCTACACGTGTGTGTAGGGTATGGGGGTTCTCTCAAGGACGGCTGATGCTCCTGAGGGAGCCGGCAGTATAATGGTGATGGGTGTGTGTGATGGATGAGGTGTGTGAGCGCTGCTTTCTCCCCAGGGCCTCTCTGTCTCCTCTGGGGTTAAACAGCATTCACTCCCAGCTTCACTCATTCCAGCACTGCAGGGAGACAGACAGACAGCACAGGCTAACACAGAAAAGTCTGTTTATCTGTATCAAGGCTCAGTAATTTCCTGATTATTTTACTAGGCACGAAACACAGTGCGTTTAATTGAATTGTTTGCTTGCCACATTGCTGTGCTCAGCTAACCGACTGAATCATTAGCTTCTTTCCTGGGTTCATTAGTGCTTTAAAAATGAGCTTTCTACTTATATTTTGTCAGTGCCTTTAGTCTGGGTGTACTCTATTTCTGCTCTCTTGCAGAGATTACCATATTAAGAGGCAGATTTACTAAGAGAGCCACTAATTACTGACAGTCCACTGACACTTTGCTGCAGTGGGGGTGGAGAATTTAGCAGGTTATCTACTAAGAACTTTGGTGCAAATGATTACAGGCGCCACTTCATAGTTAACATGACCAGCACAATATAACCATGTGCTTGGCTCACGTTCGTATGAAAGCCTATTTCCACCGAGAAGAAAAAAGTTTTAGTATTTTCCAAACTTGGACTATTTAGGTCAAAATAATGACTTATTTTGAATTATTAAATTATTTTCTCATGTTTTTTGTCAGAATATTGACACACACACACACACACACACACACACACACACACACACACACACACACAAAATACTCACCAAGAAAGTATATGATTATTTCAACATCATGAGTAATTAGATTGAGAAAATAATGAATACATCAGAAATTTGAGAATATAAGTGATTATTCTGCTTTTTTTGTTTTGAAACATGTACATTTTATTTTTGTTGGGATAGACCCAGAACTTTGCAGAGTGTATTTGAAAACCATGAGAAATTGTAAAATCTATGTTGAATTTCACGGAGCGCATCTAGACTGTATTATTTGACAAACCTGCAAACTGCAGCATGCAGAAATAACAATGTAAAGAGTAACTTTAGAAAAACAGGGACTGCAGGGACATATTTTTCCAATATGTTCTTTTGATCGTCAGTTTAAAACATCATGAAGGACATTTATAAGTGTATCTGTAATTTTTACAAAAGTACATATAGAAAACAAAATCAGCTTTTTTTTCAGGGCAGCTTTATTCCAATCAAAAATAAATACATGTTTGAAAGACTCTCTCTGCCCTGCACTTTTTAGTGTTTTCTCTGCTACCAACACCCAGTATCGAATAAATCACTTGTTAATAGTCCATTATTGAGTATCAGGAAACTGTGCAGGGCAGTGGGCCTCCAGGACCAGGGTTGGGAAACTTTGCTGTAATGTATACTACTTATGTACACTGTAATGTATACTGGATTGAGCAATCCCACAAACATAGATGTTCAGAAGTAGTTTGGTGACAGACAAACACAAGTGAATGGGTCATTACCTTGATAACTTTAGCTAGCAAGTTAAATGTATACCCATAGCTACAGTGGGGCTGCGTTCATTAGTCATCCACCACTGTTCGGTTATCATGCTTTCAGTTTTTTTATCAATACACAGTGTATGTTAAATTTAAAGCTCCAGTGCCCAAAAGGTGCCTAGACATGTATAACAAGACTGTGGCAGAGCAGGCTATGTCATTTTCTACCCATTTACAAAGGCAAAAATACATTTATAAAAGTTTATAAACTTGTGTTCAAAAGTGCTGCATTTTTGGTCTGAGAATTTGCCTCTCATTAGCTACAAAAACTTCAATGGCTATGCTTTAAAGCAAATGTCTCCTTTTGTGCCACTCATCAAAGTGAAGATATAAATGACCCATAAACATTTTGTTTTTCCGGCTTTAATCACGCTTAATTGTTTTTCCTCAACATCTCAGCTATTTGATTTGAACTGCTTTGGCATTTTCACCAGGCTAAAGCTGTGGCTGTGGTGAGCGGGCACATGCTGTATAGCGAATGGAGATGCTGTGTTGGTTGAATTTCTGTATCTATATTGGCAAAAGCTTTGGAATAAGAATAATGATATTGGCACTTCTGTGAGGCTATAGCCTGACATTGCAGGACATTACGTGGTTGGAAAAGGCAACTACCCCTCACCACCTCCAAGGGTGATCACTTTTTTCACAGCCTTATCCAAAAAAGAGTCCCATTGTAGCATCATATACAATGCGGTTCTGATGTAGCCAATTTAATATGTAGCTTACATAGTGCTTTGTAAGTTATTAGACATTCTTGGGAATACAGTCTAGTGAAAAATTCAGTGCATTTGAATCAAAGAACAAAGCTGTTATTTACTAAAGACAGGTGACTAGAGTATATAAACATTAAAGGTTGGCTGCTGTTGTTATGTTGTTATGTTTTTCAGAGTTTCTATGTATGGACACCAGACTCCACACACACACACACACACACAGTGGATAGGCCAACATCATAGATAATATTTCAAAACATGCTGATGATCTGCAAAGTCATCCGATCAGGCTATAGTCTATTTCTAGTGCTCAAGTTCTACACACAAGTTCTGCTTAGAGAAGATGACAAAAAAAGTAATCAAAAACCCCTTAAAAGTTCAATTCCGGTGCAAGAGCTTAATTCAATAAGGGCTATAATGCAAACTGCTTTGGTTATTCTTAGGTTACAGAAGTGTGTAACAACACTATGGACCCAGCAGTAGGTCCTGGGCTTTTAAGGGGTTAAAATTAGACAGCTGACACACACAGACAAAGACACAGAAACACAACACAGCAAACTTAAAAATCTAAGCAAATCACCACCGTGCGTTCAGCAACAGCATGGAAATTAACATGAAATACATAAAAGAGGTTCCAATAAAAATGTAAACTGCAGACTCTTAACATATTCGCAATATCCTTCTGTATCCACAGAGCTCTCGTGTAAGGCCATTGTCTGCAATTTGAGAAAAGCAGTCTGGGGGGATCATAAAGGAAGGTGTGTTTTAGCAAGGTCACTGATACTGACTGTTTTCATTAACTGCCATGATTTCTTGATGTTCTACAGCTGCCTTATGCTCATATTGAACTTCTTATCTGCCATGCACTCATATCTAACATCCTGTGTGTGTCTTACACACTCAGCAGTCTGGCAGATCTTTGGTAGACCTTTATTATCAGTCACTAGCTTACTTCACACATCCTTTCTCTGCATGGTCTGAGGGCCTTTCTGTTATAAATTTCACATCAGAATTCCACTATCCAGCGCAGCCCACAGGGCAGGTTCCCCTTTTGAGCCCTTTATTGTTCCTATTTTTTTGGTGTGTGAGTTGTTTGATTTTGTTTTTTGTTTTTCTTTCGTCACTGTCAAACTGGGTTTGCTCATCAGGCATCTGAGCCTGGATTTCTGTAAAGCTCTCTTTTGACTCTGCCTCTAGTGAAAAAGAAATATACTAAAAGGCACTGAAATTGTTTCCTGAACTCCTGGCAACTTTGTGTTGATTTTCCACTCCACAATCAATTTCCGACCATTCTAATGTGCAATCGAGGGAGGAGAGCGAGGCTGTTAATTGATTGGCACCACTTTGCATATACAGTACAGGAAAAATGTCACGTCAAGCTGTTTGGTTGACCTAAAGGGCTGTTGGTTGGACCAGCTGAAGAGGGTAATTTATCATTCAATGCTCTTTAGTGCTGGCTGTCGTGCTGTCATGCTATTGTTAGCATCAGCGGTCAGCTGTCAGCCATGTTGGATTATCAAGCACAGAGGAGCGACTCAGCAGGCTGGACACGACCAAGGCCAGACAAAGACATGTTGCAGCAGCTCTATGTGATGATGAAGAAAACTGAGTAAGGAAAAAAGGGAAAAAAGCAGGGAAAAAAGTTAATTTGAAAGTATTTTGAGATAATTATAATTAAAAGAGTAGTTGCACCCAGAAGGAATGAACCAACAGGAATGAAACTTGGTGGGTAGGTTTGACATTGTGAGACATGCGAATGATTCAAGTTTCATGCAAGGACATGCATGGCTGGCCCAACAGCCATGAATGCGGACATTCAGCCAAAGACGGCAATGGTGACTCAGAATGGCAGCAGGTCATCTTCAGTGATGATTCCTGCTTTTCTCTTGGTGGAGACTCCACCTCCACCCCTACCACAAAATCTGCAGGAAGTGTGTGAGAATATTCAAGCTGTATGGGATGGATTATAACAGGACACCATTAGAAGCCTCTATAACTCATTGCCCAGACATCTGCCATGTTGCGTTAGCAAATATGGCGGCCCGATGTCGTACTGAGAGACACTACTCCTGTATGTGTAACTCAATAAATATTGCCCATACCAGTCTAAATTTATCATCATTTATTGTTCCTGAAAACCTTTATCTTCCTTCCCAATAGCACTGCAGTCCGACACTTCCTTCTGGGTGCAACTATTCTTTTGATAACATGAGAGTATATTTATATATCTATCAATCTCTCTCTCTCTCTATATATATATATATACATATATACATAAACAAAGAGTGAGGGCACCGTGCCACCCATTTCCAAATACCCGTTCTCAAATATCACCTATGTCATCTGTGGCATTTTGTGTATTCTGTTTATTAAATCTGTCATCTTGTCAGTTTTTCTGTTTGCTCTTGTTGCTCATATCTACCCATAACACAGCATCCCTCTCTCTCACCTCTGCTGCCTTCTTTGCTCCTGTCGTTTTGTATAGTGAAGGCCAGTGATGTGGAAAGGTGACATTCATGTGTCTGGTGAGTCACGGATGTAAATCAATCAGTTTTGGTAGCAGGAGTCAGAATGACTCATGGTCAGTGAAGCATTGTCTTCCATGTGAGCCCTTTTCTAATCTTGTTTTGACAGTCTTTTTATATCTGCATCCAAATGTGCCACCTAGCATGGCCACAGCAGTCAGACCCCCCCACAATTTATTGTGATGGTAAGGTATAAAAATCTAACAATGGACAAGGTGGTGCTTTGTAACTTGATTAGAGCATTATTTATATTTAAACTGATGAATTCTATTATGAAATGGATTCAGTGCCATCTTGTTTGTACCTGAGTGCCTCCAGCATTTATAGCTTGGAACCTAGTTTAATTGTCCAAACCAATAAGAAATTCTTCCAGAATGATAACTTCCTCACTGCGTACCGAAACATAGCATAGTTCTCCATTTGGGTTAGAATACATGATTTTGTCCTGGTTTGTTTATTTCCTACTCCTAGTAGAAGAACAATGGTGTTATCCACTGATGTTGTGTTCTCTCAGATTGTGTTCACGTTCTTTTTCCTAACCCTTTTCGTCCTGTTTCTTCAGTTAATCATGAAGCTAATCCAGTTGTTTTCTGGCTGTTCCTGGAGAGTCCGGTAGATTTTATTACTCAACATGTCCAAGAACTGCCTACTTACAAGAGAAGAGAGCCATTAAACATGCACAGTGACCAATCACAGAGCATTGTTTTTACATGATGAGTAAGGGGAGATGATCCTCCAACAGGAATACAAAAATACACCTGTTTGGAACAAAGTGGTGACAAGTTATGCAGTTACTTCTGGCCCCAAAGAAAATGCATGTATCATTTTTAAAAACATGTTGAAGTGAATGTCACCAATTGTTCTTTTTCAAACTAGCACCCGCGTCTTGTTTCAAAAGTTCCTTTCGTTGGTCTATGTTGTTTTTGCCAGTGGGAAGGTAACTGATCCTTTAAATATGTGATAAACAAACATGTTCCAAAACCAAAATGTTTTGCCATATTTACATTTCTCCCTGAATGTCACAGCATCCTCTGAAAAAGTTAAAAATCATCAAAAAGTTATGAATATAAAACAAAATTCTTCCCTATAATATAGCCTTGGTGCTGGTATAGGGTAGTTTGTATTTGGGATGTCCAATTCCTTCTTTCTTGACTTTTGTCCCCTGTCTTCTTTCTTGACTTTTGTCTCACATGATGTGGTATCCGGTTGTGCCTCATGTCTGATCTTTATTAATCTTATATTTTCAGTACATGAAGAATCACTCATGTATTCTTTTCATATGACGTGAGGAAAGAAGAAGCAGAGGCTCACTAACCTATACTAAAGGCTATATTATTTCTGTTATCAGGCATGCAGAACTTCACAAATACATTTGTTAATTCCTGAAATATTCTCTTAAGCATTACAGTTATATTAACGCAGGGGAACACAGTACACCTAAGTCATTACTGTGCCTGTCTTGTCTGTATAGAAAGCTAAGTAAATATTATGATTAATAAGCTTTTGTTTCTGAATGATCATTTTAGTAGATTATATTGTTCTCTTTGCCATAAGTTTTTGTCTCACGTGAGAAGGTGGGGAGAGCAGAAGCAGGGACTCACTAACTAACACTAAAAGGCAGCATTATTTCTGTTATTAGAATAAAATCCTCATGATGAACACAGTGCTTAGTCCATTGGTGGCAGTGGTATCAACATCCACCAGTTGCAGATCATTAAGTAGTAGAAATACAAGCACTGCTACAAATATGTTACAAGCAAGCTACAGTCTTGTGCACTGAAACAACGTTTCATGTAAGTAAAGCTACTATTATATTCCAAGACTGTTATATAAAAGCACTTATTAAAAGCTTTCTGGTTTGCATGCAGTATTGGTAGAGTAGCTACTTTTATAATTTCTGGAGTATTATATTGCTTACGACTGATTCTCCAGTAAAGTTACGTTGTGCTGAAAGGGACAAATAGAAGCCTGGTGCAGCCCACTGTTCCCTTGAGTTTAAGAGGTTAAAGCTTTGGAACTCAAGTGTCTGTTAAATTCAACATTACCTGAGTGTCACTGTGCAGTGTGTAACCTAAATGAAGCTTGTCCTGGTCCTCTGAAATCTCTGTCTCCCTAAAGGATGGTGACTTTGGCTGGAGCTTGTGCTTCAGATGGGCCTGCAGGGGCTAAAACGGACAGGCTAGGTACAGGCAGGTCTCAGTGCAGCGTGAGAACACATTCCTGCCCTCTGGGGAGGATGATAACGCTGGCTGCAGATGATTAATGGTGGGACAATATGGCTGCTTGAAGGGCAGTTCTACAGGAGCTCTGCAGGAGCCTTGTCGAGAAGGAAATGCAATACACATTGAGCAAATCTCCAGCTTTCAGAGAGGTATAAGTAATTGTCTTTTTGTGAGAGTGAATCCTGTGTTTTGTAATCAGCTATATTGTGATAATAACTCCTATTCAGGTGTTGATTTTTCTCCGTCTACTCTAGGCAGGCTGCTCTCCTCTGCTTGTGTTCACTCCAGGTGCAAAGTTGTTGGTCAGGTATTTATGTAAGCAGCGGTTTTGTCATGCAAATTTATAATTGCAGCACAATTATCTATAATTGCGGAGTTCTTCGTCTGGATTCCCCATAATCAGTTATTTGCACTATAAAAAGAGGCCAGGGTTTAGATTTTTCACAATTATACACACATCACTTTTAATCTCTCCCTTCAGTTCTAGAAAATAGAGTTTGCTTATAAGCACAGCTGAGACCCGGCTTTTCATTCAGACATTTCAATGACAGAGTGATCGGATCTTATTAATGATCTGCATCTCTGCTTCTTCTAATTATTTCCATTTGAATTGCAGATGAAATATCCTTGTCTATACAGTTTAGTGTTGTGAGTGTGTGTGTGTGTGTGTGTGTGTATGTGTTGATAGGCAGGTAAATCTTATATTACAACCAAACTCTAAGCATGCACAAAGACAGCTATTTTTATATGAACTGTCTGCTCCTGTAATTGTATCAGTAATTTGGATTATCTCCAAGTATTTAATACACATCGCTTTGGGAAACATGTCCCCTTTATGAAACTATGCTGTCTACAGATAGACTAGAGGCTTATGTGCCCCTCCCTACTAGCATTTCCTGCTTATGCAAAAAACTCTGGGTAATTTATTCATAGCTCAGCATTTAGTGCCTCTAATCCATGGCTGATACTGTTACTGGATGCACATAATTGTACAATAGTGTTAAAGCAGGTTTTCAGGCAGGGTGCTTATCAGCTCATGTTTAGCGTGGCGCTTGTAAAGAGTAAAGTCCAGACTGAGGAGAAATCGACTGACAGCTTGGTAAGCAGTGTTGAAATTACCGTGATGGACTGGGGCTGGATTTCCTTTCCATGCATATTTTTGCTCATTGTCCCAATCTTCGTCCCTAATAGGAGATGACAGAATGTAAATGGGGTTTTAGCGGGAACTGGCAAAGTCGGTAATTTCTCTCATTTAGTTTGTGGATGAGTGAGCCGGGCCTCTGTGATGTGTATAGGAGTTTAGGAAGGTTCAATACATCACTTTGAGCTAGGATCATGAATACATGAGAGCTTTTGACTTCAGCAAATGGTTTTGCTTCTCGGTCAGCCCAATAATTGTTTAAAATGTCGTCGAAAATTAGCATGAGTTAACCAGATAATAAAGTACCTGCTTCTGAATTAGCTTGGCCTTTTTCAGAGGATTATAATAAAATTATCCTTCAGAAACACCAGCAATTACGTTCTTTAGGATGTTTCTGTCTCTTAACCTTGCCTCTATAAAAGACGAGCGCAGGTTCTCCGTCTCAGTCCCATGGTCTGTGTTGAATGCATGGCAACCTGGGTGTAAAATACCACTGCAGTAAATTACGACAAAAAAGTTCCTGTAAGTTTATTCAGTGCAGCGTATAAAGCATACAACCGCTTTCTCCTGTCACACGTCACTTTGAGCGAGGGAGCAGAGGAGAGGTGAGCGCTCCGGCAGGGGCGCAGCAGCAATGTGTCAGTAATAAGAAGAGCTGTGTGTAATGTATGCAGGCTGTTAGTGATGTTAAATGGAGCTTGAAGTCTGGCTGACAGCAGCATATCTCCACAGGCTCTGTACTGAGGGGGGGAAAGGAAGAGGACAAGGGCAGAGTAATGGACTAAGAGAGGCAAAACCTGACACAAAGCACGCTGAGGCAGACCTGAGTGCATTCACAAGATATATGAAAGAGTGGAACTCCATTATCTTATTAGGATCATTACCTTAATGTGGCGACAGTTGTCATATAACATATAACAGCAGGACTGGTACATAAATACTTTGATTACGATGGACATCCATTCTGAGATTTATCTTCATATAATAAGTACAGTGTGGGAATACTAAAGTTGTCACGACATTTGAGTAAGTAAATTTCTGAGGAGAACAAGTCAAACAGGTAGGGGGATGGCTGCTTGGGGATCCGACATTTATAGCTGCACTCATGAGTACATGGTATGTGTTAAATGAGTTTCTTGTTTCTCTAGAAAGCTATAACTAATAAAAATGTGAAATACATTTTGTGCCTTTGAAAATACATTTATTGGTCTTTTGTCAAAGTTCCTTTTGACCTGTTATCAACCGTGCTTCTTGAACCTTCTAATGATAGTGTTGTATGTTCTTTATACAGGAACGGGACCAACCAGAGAACCTACACAGAGGATTTGAGGCTTTTAATGAATGTTTGGAGTAATCATCTCTGTCCTTGATGATCAGGTGTATGTGGGTATACAGCTATGCTTGTTTGTATATTTGTGTGTTTAATTTATTGTGCATTTATTCTTGACTTTAACAGCTTGTGTCTCAAAATCATTCCACATAAAGGTTTACTGTCCATTCTGTTTTTCTTTGGTCTGTAAAAATATCAGATATCAGAGGAGCTTGAAATGTTCAGTAAACTCCAACAGTTGTCAACAACAAATTCACATCCTGGCCAGTCCAGCAGTAATATATTTCCAGGATTGTCACACATAAAGCCAGTTTTTGTGCCTCCTCCATGATCCATGCTGCCGTGGGATACATTTGACCAGGCCACAGAAGCACAAGGCGCGGTACTTTAGTCTCTTCCATTCATCGTGTCAATGGACGGAAGGCCAGACTTTCAGATAGAGATGATATCTGTGGCCATGGAGGATGGAGAGGAGCTTCTGCACTCAGCGGCTTCTCTCAGAAGTGTTGACTCCAGCTGATGTCAGGATACCTGTGAAACGGAGAGAATTTCTTCATTTCTGTGTCTTTCTTATATCAGTAAACACATACAGAGCTGAAAAGAAGTTAATGCTGTGGCTTACTGTGGTAGTTTTCACTCTGCCTCCAGGCTGTGCACATCTCCAACCTGATCTGTTTACTAATAAGTCACAGCCCTCGTCATCCAAACATGGCATCATCTCGCACCACTGCCTGCTCCTCACGATATGAGCTGGAAACAGGAAGAAAAAGGATTATGTCTATATAAAAAAGATTGAGACAGATTACATATATCTTCACTTCATAAACAAAACCGTGAGCGGGGGAACATCAGAAACTTAGAAATTTAAACTTATAATGACAATAATATTTTATTGCAGCTGATTCTGGATCATTTGTCTTGGTCCATTCATCATGAAATCCTCACACATTATAAAGGATACCTTGTCTTTTCAAATGAAATATAGACATATGAGGTGTTGATGTGACAGAATCTTGCTTACTGAAAAGGTCCACTTTGTTTAGCACAGTGGACAGTCAAAAGTCAGTTAATATTTCAATAATTATTTAATAAAATTATTGTTCTTAGATCTTGAAAGTGTGAGTATTCCATAAATGAAGAATGGACCAAAATAAATGGTCCAGGATTACATGAAAAAAAAAAAATATATATATATATATTATTATAAGCTACTGGTATGGAAACCAAACACCAGCTTCTCCCTCGGTGAAGTACAACCATGTTTCCAACTCCCAACTTTTTAAGAAATATGCTACTTGCCTCAAATTCAAAATATTTAAAAATAAACAATCAAATTCCTTACTTTCAACATTTGCTGTGTTGCTTTAATACTATTTCCAGTTAAATATAGGCTATAATATAGATGATTTGCACATCATTGTGTTCTATTTTTTTTATTTACATTTGGCCCAACTCATTTATAAAACAGTTTGCAGCTGAACTACATAAAATCGACTAAAGAATAGTTTGTTAGAACATGAAATTACTATTTCAGCCACCCTCATTCTTAATATTCAAAAAATCAACCATACAGTCATACAGTAGCACAGGTCATATTGAAGGGCTCCAAGGGTTCCAATGCGGATTATCAAAGGATGTCACCCTTTCAGCAAGTCAGTCATATTTGTCCTGCTAGAGCTTTCCTGATTAACTGTGAATACTATTGTTGTGAAGTATTTGTCTAGGAGCAACAAAGGACACAACTACCATCTGGAGAACTGCATTGTGTGCAGAACACAATTGGGTTTCTGAGGCAGAGGAGCTGCACACACGCCTAAAATCACTGTGTTGGTTGGAGTAGTGTAAGATACTCTGCTACTGGAATCTGAAGACATGGAGACACGTCCTCTGTTGTAATGAATCATGTTTCACCAACTGGCAGTGTGGCAGGTGAATCTGGCTTATATCAGGCGAAGGATATCAGGAGAACACAACCTGGGTGAATACATAGTGCCAGCTGTGAAGTTTGGTAGAGGAGGTATAATGTATTGGGCAGTTTTTCATTCATTTTAGCCTCTTTGTTCTCGTAAGGAGAAATCTTAATGCTGCAGCATATTCAAGTACATTCTGTGCTTCCAATCTTGTGGCAGCAGCTTTGGATAGACCCCTCCCTGTTTTGGCATGTCAGTGCTCCTATACACAAAACAAAGGCTATAAAGACACTGCTTGCCAAGTCGTGGGCAAACCTCATTGCTTTGCTGAGTTCGATGTGGAAGAACTTCACTGGTCTGCCTCTGTGCAAGAACTTGCTTGGCCTGCACATAGCCCTGATCCTAAACACATCCAACACTTTTGGAAAGAATTGAAACACCAACTGTGAGCCCTGCCTTATTACCCACCAGTGTCCAATGTTCTTGTGGCTGAATGGAAGAGAATCCATTGAGACGTGTTCTAAACTGCAGTGTAAGGCCATCGCAGAAGAATGGAGGCTGTTAGAGCAGCAAATTTGACAATCTCAAACTGACAAAGTACCATTGTGATTGCTGTATGATCTGAATTAGTAGTGCAGTTATGACTCATCCTTTTCTCATCTACCCACTGCAAACAAACGTGATCCAACTCATCTCTGCAATAGAAATTCCATGCACCTCTACTGGTCAGGGTGCATGTTCATTATTTACTCCTACTGCTGTAGACAGCCTGCTGCGTAAGGGTGTTGTGTAAACCCCTAATTCATGTTTAATCACTGCAGAAATCCACAACTGGTCAAAGATCAAGGGTAAAAAGAGAGGACTATATCTGGCATAAAGCAATAACATATTAACATAACTAGCTAATGAAACAAAAGAACACTTGGCCTGACAAAATAGAACACTTTAGATCATCAGAGAACCTATTTTTCTTGAGGTGAGATTGTTTTTTCACTTAATCAAACACAAATGTCTATTTTTAATAACTGGGGCACCCATATATGTTCATTTGCATACCATGACATAGTGTCCCTTAGAGACAGAAGGAGAGATGGATGAAGAGGGAGAGAGAGTGAGAGAGAGAAACGGAGAAGAGGGAGTAGTGGAGTAGGAGAATAGTCGGATATTTCCAGGGAAAAAAATATGATCAAAAAATGTTCTGTGGCCAATAAAGCTGCCATTTAAGTTACAACGCAGGGGTGAAATACGAAGCATAAACTACACAGATGGACAGAACACTAAGGAAATATTGTCAGTACTTTTCTTTTTTTTATCATCATTATTACTGCCATGGCACAATGTTTTAGGTTTCTCCACAGTAGATGTACCATTGTCTTTGATCTTCCTGGGATGAAGTCATATTAAAAAGGTCATTACTCCACCAGGAATTGATTTTTAATGTTCTCAGACAGACAGTCTTTAACATGTTTAAAGAAACACAAACACTCACGCAGGCTTTAAAGAGCACCTTTAAAAAGTTTCCACTGTGGCTTGGAAGCTTAATGCCTTCTGTAAAGTAATAAATGGTTTTTAGCCTGTAGTCCGGTATCCCGCTGCTTACATCCTGCATTTGTATTCAAATTTAGACCCTCCATCATAATGGCAGTTGAAAGACACTTTTTATGCAAATCCAGTCCATTTTCATTTAAGTATGACTCGGAGATAACTACAGGTCACTGCCAATGAGATTCTTATATCCTTAAGTTTCTGTGTCCAGTTTACTTTAGAACTTCCCAGCAGTGACTCACATTAAAGCAACATTATGCAGGAACATTATGCAGGTGTGCTTTGCTCTTGGGGTCCCCCTACAGTTGCGGAGGGAAGTTCACTTTTACATCACAAATCACGATTTGAGACCCCCAGAAAAATACAGAATCTACCTCTCCTTTATGTGCATGCAGACAAATGGATATTACAGATTACATACCGAGTTTGGGTTGTTTCTATGTAGAATTAACTGAAATCATGAGTGTAATCCATAACATCCATATGCTTGCGTGATGCTCATACACATGAAGGGGAGTCGGATTCTGCCAGGTAGTCAAAATTCAGAACAACACTGGAACAGAAAAAGAACTATGCTGAGTAATACTGGCAGGAATGTACAATCTGTTGCACTTTTTTAGCTCTCGCAAATGAACAAAAGTCATGATGTCCATGCTGGGAAGACTGAGTTAGCTTATATGAAGAAACTGAAGAAAGAGGTTGCTGTATGTCATGGTGCCATAAAACATTAGGGGGCATTCAGATGATATATGGCTAAAGCGACTCAAATCCTGTTTCTGATATATGGTTCTCTGACTGCAATGCAAGCTTCTCTAATGAGACAATAAAACGGAAGTTGAGTTAAGTAAGTGATTTAACAAGAACCAGAATTAATCAAAAAGGTTCATATAGTCATTGTGTTGTTGTGAAGAGAGATGTTCTGGAACTTATACCTCCAGTCTATACAGTAAAGTGTCATAATCGCAAATTATTTTTGGCCGTGTCTTTGTTTTATAATCACAACTTTATGGTTTTAATCTCAGAAACATGTGGATGGTTTCAAAGAGGATGAACATGTGGCACTGTGCGCCAGCCTTGCAGTGAGCAAAGCTCAAAACGGTTATTATCTGAGTCTACCCTTACACAGTTCTCCTGAGAGGTCTCATGCCCACTTCCCCAAAGTTACCTAGCACTGAAGCAGGCATTCTGGGCCTGGAGTGGCAAAGACAGAGATGCCATTCTCCCTATTATAAGTCAGTGTACCATCAAAATGATTCTGAAGTTGTTGTTTTAAGGTACACAATGTTGTTTTAATGACCATATAATGTCTCTTAACCTAAAAGCAATAGAGTCTGTTGTTGATCAGACCACATCTAATTTCATGATTTGCGCTGTTGTAAATGAGCTTGACATATGCAAAAATATCATTAATGATTAATTTTATGATTAATGAGCTTTTATGATAAAACAAATAAACACCTTTTACAGGGAAAACCCTCAATATTACATTGTTCTACACATTTTGGTGCTCGATGCCTATTTATTTATATTCATTTTATTTTTTAGAATATATTTAATTCAGCAAACAAACAGTATTATGCATCACCTAGTGTTGAATGGTGCTCTCAGTATGCCTTGATGTGTTAACGTATTTACACTTAATAAAATGACCTCAAATGGAACAGACGCAGCCCTGGAGTTATGAAGAAGGCCCGGCAGCACTTGGATTTCCTGGGACAACTTGAGAAATTTGGTCTGCCTCAAGCACTGCTGGTTTAGTTCTACACTGCTATAATAGAGTCCATCGTCATGTCCTTCATCTCCATCTGATTTGACTGTAGCATCTGGCAAACGATGTACATCGTCGTCAGCTCTTTACTCTTTACTCTTTTAGGGTGAGGATGAGGGAGAAAATCATGGCTGACACCCCACAGCCCGGTCAATTTCTCTTCCAGTGGTTTCCTTCTCAGCTGAGACCACAAGTGAAAGCTCTAAAACCTCCACAGCACAGCTACTTTCCTCAGGCCACCATCCTACTAAACCAGAACGATTCCCTCTGCTTCAAACTGCTGCACATGCACATTATGGTACATGCTGTAATGTACATAAGCACTTTATATCCCATACCATAACTCTTCTTAAAGCCTCTCTCGCCCACTTCTACTGCAGTCCATACACCTATACACTTTAACTTATTGCAATAGACATATTTTATAAACATGCTTACATGTATGCATTTATATTTTACTGCTGTCAGAACCAAAACTTCATATCTCCATTTATGTCATTTATGTAATAGCCCAAAATGACTTAGAAAAAAGTCTGGTTGCATTGGCTTAAATGAAAAGTAACGTATGTATTTTCCATGAGTACTTGATTGTAGCTGTACTTATACCCCATTGCCTATGCTTTTATTTTCAGATTATTCATGTATTGTCTATTTCATGTTAATATATAGTGTATCTTTCTCTATATTTATTTTTTGGATGTAATTTTGACACATGCACCACGAGAAATTTCTTGTAGACCTAGTACTTGGTAAATAAGGATTCTGCTTCTGATGTATGTGAACATTTGGTTCCCTGGCTGCTCCTAATGGAACAAAAACATTGAATCAAAAAGGTTTAAATAGTCATTGTGTTGTTGTGACGGGAGACTTATGGGAACAATACCATCAAACTATACCTGCTCTTCTCTTGTGATTGAGGTTAACTGGCTATTATACAAATGAAGTTATTAGTCTACAAATTGGAAATCTAAAATGATTAGGCTGTTTTATAGGATATTGTGAAAAGACTTGTGAATGATAGCCAGAATGATAGAGCAATCATAGACCTTAGAAATAACTATTTAGGCTTATGTGTGTTTACACGTCCTATGAGATTATGATATATAAACCAATGGAAATTTAGTTTATTACAAAAAAACATGACAAATAGACAAAAGTAGTCCACTAGTATACCAGTGCTGTTGCATTGTGATGATGTCATATGATCGCAGTAGAGTCAGTCCTACATATTTGAAAGGTACTGGACATGAACACCATATTGGGGCCTATATGTCTTAACAGTCAGGGTTCCCTTTAAAGAGATACACAAGCCAGAACAAACGTGACTCATAGAGAGATAAGTTTAAAATGGATTCTGAATGTCATTCAAGCAAAAATAGAGTACTTTTCACACTCACTGTCAGTTATTTTTACACTCATCATTCAGCGAGAGGAAAACTGACATAAAAAGCCTTTTACTTTATGAGCAATGTGGACGTCTTGTTGGGTGCTGGAATTCGAATGATTACTTTTTGAGTAATTCAGCAAATAATGTTTGAACTGATGAATATTTTCAGGATTGTATGTAGTCCATGCAGCACTCTGCCTGACACTACACCTCCACTCTCTAATGGAACAACAACAATCAACAAACACAAACAAGTGCCAGAGAGCATCCTATTAGCTACCGGTGTGCAACTGACTGAGTGCTACTCTCAGCCTGCTCCACTAATGAGCCGTCCGCAGAGTCTCGGAGGGGCTTTGGGGAGACTGCCATTGCTCTGATAGGCAGGCCGACAGTGGCGAAACGCAGTAGTGCTTTTCCAAATCAATACTTCAAAGAGGCCCACTCTGTCTGAGTGTGGAACTGTCAGACAGACAACTCTCAAAAAACCACAGAGAGTCCAACATCCAAAGAATACAGGCAAGATCTAGCACTGAGATCCTGTATAGTACCTGATTGTGAATGAGAATATAGCTTAGATTGGACTTCTTAAGCTTCCTATATTTCTTAAAATGGGTCTTGTTTTAGATGTATGACCGTAGTAAAAACCTTAATCAGTACAGAACCTTTATATGCAGGTTCTTTAGCCCTCTGGGGTGTAAAGTCATTTTCTTGATTTTTGCTTCAGTTGACTCCAAAGTTGACTAAATGAAGAAAGTGTGAAGAAAGGATTTCTGATGTGATGGGCAAGTCCTTCGTTATTTTCTGAGTGTTCATTGGTCAGTTTCATACAAAAGGTAAACAGACACACAACTCTACCAGATAAACATGGTGAGAGGCAGCTGACATGTATCTTGACCCCTCTTCATAGCCCTAAAACTCTGGATGTGAATCTTGTATAATCACATAATAAGATGCAATCAAAAGGGCGTTTCTACTGTGTTTCTACTCTGTATCACAAAGATAAATATTTTATTCAAACTGTATTATGGTTCTTTGTAAGGTATTTTTTTCTCTTTAATTCAGGTAATTTGTAGATATGCTGAATCAACATTTTACTTGTTAATGATTCTTCAAGCTCAGTGTACTTCAGTGATAAACCAATTTACACCATGACAGTAACACCAAATAACTTTGTTTACCAAGAGATGGAACTTGCTATTTAAAAGCTGTATTTGAATGAGATGGGTATAAACTGCAGAAGCAGTGATAACAACATACAGTACAGGTGCAGCTGAGCTTCAGAGTAAACTATGGATGGTTTGTTGGTCAAATTAAGAAAATGCATAGCCATTTTAGCTGTGTTAATAATTTATTAACACATTAGCATTTAACACTACTACTTTCAAATCTTAACGTTACGTGAAGAACCACCCATAGGTGGAACCAAAAGTAATTATTCTAAACTTTTGATCGTTTTGCACTATATATTTTAACAATAACCATAATAATGTTTGACGCCGTTATCATGATATGTTCATACTGTAATATCCTTACACAGCAGCTTGACTACTAAACTCCTTAAACTGTGATAAAAAAAAAAAAGAATATTATAATACATTTATTATGGCTTTTGTCTCATTAATTCAAGTCAGCTGGTGGCTGGTACATGTGAATTATTCGCCTTTAACCAGGACAAGAAGTATTATCACCTGACAGACAGCCAGGTGTGCCTAAAGTAAGGGTCAGATTGCCAGTACAAATAGTGCCAGTCATTTACATCATTGGCTCTTCCTAAAGCTATCCACTGAAAGGTTATTTAGAGGAACCAAAAGTGGTTCTTCTGTGAATTTTTGATTCTAGAATTGGCAACTATAACTAAACATATGCTCAAAAATTACTTTTTTTTATGTGAACATAAAATGACAGTGGTCAAATGAGTAACTCAACAGAAGCATGTTCTACACACAGTGAAAACACTGGAGGATAGTCCTTCACCTTTAACCAACACTCAACCCATCATACATACATACATACATGCAAAATGCTCCCAACCTGCAGAGAAATCTAAATAACGTTACTTGGAGAAATACAAAACACACATTTACTGTTCATATACATGTATATGGACCCCTGGAACTGTATGCATTGAGATACTTGCCTTTGCTTCACACTGCTAGTGTCGGAGTCAAACTGCGTGTAACATCATATGCTGAACTACTTTCTATTCATAGGTGGGTGAAGGCATTCCAAACACCCTGTTACGTCAAAGAGAGTTCAAGTCAAGGTTAGGGCATCCAGGAAGCCACACCTCGTGTCTGACTATGACGCTCCTCTAAAGGTACCTTTATTTTAAGAGTCTGTAATTTGCCAACATGTAAGAAAACTTCTGAAAGTTTTGTAACAGATAGAGGATAAGACCGATGCTCCCACAAGGCTAATACAAAGATGAAGAGTCTGAAGTTTAGAGGCCACAGAGAAACGCCGGATATATGCACTCTCACTTTCATATTTAGCAATGAGGAATTTTCTTATTAAATCCCCCTAAGAGTACGACTCCACACAGAGGCAGCAAAGACATTTTTCTTCGCTGGTCCCCATGGAGATGCCATGTTTTAATCAAGTATCTCTGAGAGTGGGGGAGCTCACACACCATTCTCCATCATCACAGGGTAGCTGCTCTAAGCATCTACATAGCATGCTTTCTCTCATAATGCTTTCATTTATTCCAAAAGCATGTCACCGTGGGCCTGCTGGATCTCCAGCGGCTCCAGTTGGATTGGAGAGTGTTAACCAAAATAAATCTTTTTTTTCTTCTTCTTTTTTTCTTGACCAACAGTGGAGAAAGTAGAGGAGACAATATGGCAAAAGAAACAAGGCTCTCAATTCAATAAAGCTCTCCAAAGCTTATAAAACAAATTTCTGCAAAGAGGCTGAAGCAAGCTGCAGAACAAACTTTAGCATGGGGTGTGAGATGAGACAGCCAGTGTGATGTGGAAAGAATCAATGTCATGGCTATATAAAGGCAACACATTTCTCAGACAGATAATTGGGAGTATCATGTGAAACAAAATGAGAAAAAAACGAAAGAAAAAAAAACCCCAAAACATTTATACCTATTTAAAAAGTGCCACTATGATCTCAATGGGTCCATATCCTGCACTTTCCTGCATTTTAATTGTATGTGTGTATCTGTTAAAACCAGATAGGGTGGGGCGTGAGGTCATCCAATATATAACCAATACAAAACATTTCTATTCCACCATTTAATCTGTGAATTTCAGTACGAATGACAACTTTTGAAACTACAGACCTCTCATATATTAATATTTGTTTTAGGATATCATGATATAAAGTTTTGTCTTTTCTAGTGTGATTTCTGATTTAAAAGAGCTTGAGAATTCTTTATTGATTCGACATGCTGCTTAGTGTAGTATATGCAGTTGAGACACAATTGCCTTGTTCCGCCCCACAAGGGGAGACATAATGACTTGTGGTTGGTGAAATATATCACAGCAAAGAGGAAGAGAGAGAGAGAATTAGAGAGAGGGAGAAGTACACTGACAGGTTGAGAATAATACTTTTTAGTCTTCAGGACGTCAGATGCCTTTAGAGTGAGACTCATCTGGATTTTTCAGTGTTTCAGTCAAGAGAAACAACCTGATCTCAAAATCCAAAACTGAAAATCTGGCAACCCTATGAGCATTTCCAGTGTTTCTTTATCCTTTTAAGTGTGCCTTAACCATATGTAATTTAAACATATGTAAATGATCTGACTGCCTGCCCTGGGTTTTGCCTGATTAGTGGGTTAGAGTGTTGTAGGCTAAACATTCAGCTATACATTAATGCTTGAACTTTTGTGACATCAGAGAAAAACTGGAAAAAATAAAAAGTCTGCTCAACTCTTGAATATTATATATCATATATTATAAAGTAAGTGTGGATTAGTGAGGGCCCAGGACAATACAATGTCTTGTATGATTGGTACTGGTTAGTGATAAAATAGAGTTGAAAAGCAGAACTAAAAATGAAGAGAACTTTTGACTCAACTCAAGTTCACCCACTTCAGACGTCTTCTGGGTGACTGGTTACTGCGTATTGTAATTTTATAGAGGACCTATTCATTTCCAGTGTTCAAAATTTTATTTTGGGGATCTACTTGAATAGATGTACATTCTTCAGTTATTTATTATTTTCTCATGCTGTATATCCATATTCACCTCTTTTGCACTCTGTTGGAGCTCCTGTGTCTTTAAGCCCTGCCTCCCAGTGAGCCCACTGTGCCCTAATTGGTCAGTTCGCCCACTTTGTTCTCATTGATCAACTCCCAGAGCAGCATCTTGCTATAACCTTTGCCCCCACACTGCTGTATCTGTTCGAGCCAGAGTGCCATCCTAAAAGTAAACCTAATCCACCTTGCATTGTACATTTAGTCACTGTATTAGACACATCTACCTAGTTGATGCATCTTGATGCCTCACATGTCACCCAGCAGTGACGTGTAAAAACTGCCTACACTGCATACACAATCACTGCTGTCATCAACCAATTAATTTCTGGTCTGCAGTGGTCCTACACTAGTCCCTTTCCATTGATGGATGGAGGAGAGGGGTGCTCATATATTGTGCAGCAACAGAGGAGCTACAACCTTTAGTATTCCTGCACTTGTATGGCAGCTATATCTGATGAAATGGCCAGTGGGTGTACATACAAGATGGGTGCATCTAATAAACTGTCACCTCTTTGCTACAGAAGGAAACACTGCAGTTCATGTTATTCTCAACTATTTTGCCTGTTTTCACTGTTTAACACTTTGAGATTACTGTTTAAGGCTTTGGCTTGTGTTACCTTTTCCTTCAGAATGTGCTGGAATTCAACAGAAAAAAAACACTCATGCAACGTATCATGTAAGAGCAATTTTATCATCCCATGAGGATAACTGCCATAAACCTCTAACTGTTACAGCTTAACTTCTTGATAAAGCCACCAATCTAACTACGGTGAGTACAGAGATGCAGCTGTTGAAGCCCTCTTTCTGAATTCAGAACTATTTTTGTTGTTATCATGAATCTAACCTGACTGCACGATGAGGTAGGTGTGATACAGAGTAATGAGAGATGTCCTTGTGAGTTTAGTCAAGCTTGGCATTGCAATGCTCTTCTCTAACTGAATTTTAGTTCAGAGAACAACAGCCAATGCTTTTCTTAAAACATTATTACAGTCCTTTCAAGTTACTGGAGGCGCTGAATAGCTCTAAGGCAAAATCCAGTACCTTTACAAGTCTGTGAATTTCAGATCTCTCACTGTTCACACTGTGAGGGATAATTAGATTATTTAATTGATGCACAAAATGCACTATGTATTATCTTCTGTAAGCACTGAGAGAAATAGGGTGGGTTAATAATCTGTTATGTGCGCAACATGCCTTAACACCTGCAAATATTTAATCACAGAAAAAAACTGATTTACAATGTGAGATGCATTCTCCTTGTAAATAAATCTCATTTACTCCAATTTAAATCAAATAAATAGCCTACATGCTGAAATGAATCGTTTTCAGAATGCTGAGACATCGTAAGCAACAGTATGATTGTGCTTCTTTTTCGTCTTATTGTATAAATGTCAACCATTAACAATGCAAATATGCTCTGCCAGTCATGCTATATCTCATTTTTTAGACTCTCAGTGAGCCTTCATAAAAGCATTAAAGACGTTGTTGGAATAAGTAATGCTATTGAGCCTGTTCAGTCTTCTTAATGCATGATATTGCATGCAGCAAAGCTTATGTTTAGTAGTAGCTTAATTTATCTCATAGCCAATGGTGCTGATCAGAGCTTGGGCAGACTGTTGTTGAGCAGACTATCGATGACTCAGTGTAATCTCATCCATAAAGGCTGAAATACAATTGATGGGAAAAATGTAGTGTCATGAACAAGAACACTAAAAGTTACGAGACTGCTGGTCGTTACACCTGGTCATTTTCAGGAGGCCTGTATATGAAATGTATGTTGATAGGATTTTAATTATATGCATTTAGACAGGCTAATAAACTGTGTGTCAAGTTAATCTGATAAAAATTCACAAACCACTTCAGGAGTAGTAGAACTGACCGATACTCTTATCGCTTACACACCTGAGAGATCAGATTAAAAATTGTAAATTCCGAGCGCATTTACATCTACATTTGTATAGCTATTGTTAATCGTTGTAGTCAGTGTAGTCAGGGCTATAATTCTCTTTATCTGAACTATTCTTAGCCCAGGTGTCTCTGTGTGACGATATAGATTGCTATTTGTAATGCTTCCACATACACTTCTGCAGCATGACACACATGAATCTACACACGTCCACATGCATGTCTAGAGCAGTGTTAGGCTTTTCAAATATTACCTCACGGGGCTTTTGAAAATGTCAGCTGGGCTTTACATCGTGTGGCAATTGCATGATAAATGGGCTAGTAGAAACACTGCTAAATTACTTGAAAGAAATTTTAGAAGGTTTTTTTACTTCTCTGGAAAGGTACCCATTTTGGAGATACTAGGTTTTGTTCTGAAAGCTACTTTATTCTACTTAAAAACCTGATTTAATTTACGACTAATATTGTTCTCCTCATTGGCTACTAATTTTTCATACTTTTTCACTTGAAATTTTACCTACTCTGTAAAAAAAACCCTGAAGAACCAGATCAATAACCGCTTTAGGTGTACTTCAAATGCCTCAACAGAGGGCATAATTAAAGCTGCCACTTTTCACGGTGTAGTGCTAAACCAATGATTCTTCAAAGGGGCTTCAAACGTTGTCTATTGCCAGGATTTGAGGTTGACCTCCAGTCTCGTCATCATCTTTTTAACCATGCTCCAGCAAATAGGAAGGCCTTGTGGATTTCCTAGCCTTATCCCGTCATGTGTGACTGAAAAATAGCTCACCTTCCAACAACAAGGCATGTTTACACACTGCCAGCAAACGCTTGACTGAACCTGGCAGAAAGGTCTGGCACAATGGCAGACAGAGCAGCCCATTTCTCCCTTTGACTCCGAAGTCCCCCGGATCACCTGCTTTTTCACCAAGATCAGATAGAGCCACAGGGCACGAAGATAAACAGTATACTTTCCTCCAGCCACTCTGAAGAGCTATCATTTAATCCAGTGGGGACATCACAAGGCCACCAATCAGGCCGTTAGCTGCTGTGGTTGTCTGACAATAGTTCCTATTCATCCCTTCTTGCCCTCCACAGAAATCAATAGCGTCACCCTGTCACGTTGTGAAAGACAAGGAAAGGGCCAGAGCATGAAATTGCACCTAAGGAGCGTCTGTGGTCAGGCAGTGGTCAAGAGGGAAATGTTGCTCCTTTGCCATTATCACGTACTGATGTTGATTAAACAGTGCTACTGACACTTATGGATTTATTTAAGTTCGAGATTTAAAAAGCTGTATTTTTTGCATAGTAGACTTCATACAAGAAGCATCTTACTCCCAGGCTGACTTTCGATTCTGTGTGTTTCTTCTCACACACTGAGATCACATAGAGCAATCTAAATCCCATCCCCACAAGATCATGATTTCCCAGGTGTCCAGCACCTTGATACAAATCCTCCACAGGTGGTCTCCCTTCAGGAAGAGACAGTGATGAAACCCACAGCAACCTTCAAAATCCTATGAGTGATGCTTCACACATCCGCTCACTGAGCAGACAGCATAATCTCTGGGATCAGACGCAGCTCTGCTGTGCTCCAGTGGGCTCAGATATACAGTGACACCAAAGCCTGGACCATCGCCCCCTGGCTCTTACCTTCTACACATGCTGGACTGGCTCTGGTTGTGCCGGCAATCTGGCCCTTCCTGCAGGCACACCTGGCGGTCTGCCTGGCGATGGTCCTCTTCGGCTGAGTGCTGTCCCGGTCGAGGGTGATGATTTCACAGGTGCCAGCCACCAACTGACCTGAATAAAAGATATAAAAGGCTTAGTGCATATAACATTCCTGTTTTTCTAGAATCACAGTATAATGAAATGCCTGAGGAGAAAAGGACAGTATGAACATGTCCTTAAATGATATCAGTGACACAAATGACTTTAGTTATCCTTAAAATATATGATCATAAAAATAGCTCTTTAATATGATGCTATAGAAGAATTATTTTGGTTCACTTTTTGTGTCAAAATCAGCATAATAATAAGTAAACCATTACTTCCAAAAGTTTATCTTTTAGTGACATGCATGTTTCTAAATTTGACCCTTTGAACCATCCATAGTTCTATCGTGAAGTTTAGATGCTCTTGCTGTATGTTGCTATATCTCCACGACTGTAACCCTCTCTATCAAATATAGCTTTTAAGTTCTAAGTTCTTTTGCTGGTTCTCTTGATAGAAGCAAAGTTATATGCTGTAAATTTATGTATCACTGAGGTTGACTGAGTCTGAACAACAGTGTACAAGCAAAACATGTCACTAATATGGCCACTTCTCGCAGGAGAACTATGGATAACCTGTTAGCAGCAAAGTAACAAAAGGAAGAGTTATGTGGAAAGCTCAAAACAAGATGTAAAGTAACACCATGAGAGCGAGAGACCACAGTCCGAGAATACAAAGCCATGATGAAATACGAAAAGTGTGTATGGAAATCAAGTCATTTTCTTGTTGATGTGAACCCTATGTTCACTTGATTTACTGTTATTGTGAAAGTGAGCTCCTCTGATGAAAAAACATATATCAGCCATTCCACCCTGTTTTGGGATATCAGTATTCAGGTTTTACACGAAAAAGTTAATACATACTCTTACTATTACATCTTCATATCTTGTTTCAACAAAAGCAGTTAAATAGTGAGTGTGCACTTGTGACAAGTTGCTCCATCAGTGGGTAAGTTGTCACACTGAATTTTGTAACAAATTGAGACAATCAAGTAATTTCTGTTTGTTTGTTTTTTTACTTCAAATTGAAGGAAGACACTTTATTCCCTCCTTTGGGTAAAACTGGTGAAGATATTAACTAGAAACTGTCATGCTCCAGTTTTTTACTTCACAATGTGGAAAATGGCAAATCTGAGCTCTCCTCCGCTGTCAGTGTGTCTTGCCATTACCAAACAGAATTTGACATCAACCTAAGTAGATGCACAAAAAGTAATATTCCCTTGTTGATAGCAGTGCTATGATATTGTAAGAATTATCACAATGGGTCAATTACTGATCAGCTGCTGAGTAGTAAATTAATTCTGTTTACTGTGACCACTTATATAGCTTTTACAAAATGCACTGCTTTTTAATCGAAAATGGTCAACTTAAGATAAATGTGATGTATCACAACTGACTACACAAAAGAACTTGATTAACTGCATTAATTGCATTAACTCTTAGAACCCTTGGGTAATTGAGCACAATTGTGTGGTATATTGGTCATTTACGATTATAAAATGTTTACCTGTGACGGTCAAACATGCCGTATGTTGATATTTTGTAAACTCTGATACACAGCACACTGGAGATTTATATGCAGGATTTGGACAGAGTTTCTTGAGCTGGACTACTCTCTGGATCTTAGCCGAAGATGGATGAAATCTTTTGAACTAGATGGTAGATGACCACTCTGATGTGTGAACTGTGTTGCTATTTTAACCCTTTTGTTGCCAGATGACGGCTAAAAAAGAGAGCTAATAACAGGTTGGATTAGTGGCTAATGGTTGGCAAGGAGTGGTTGAAATCACTTTGGTCAGTGAAATGAGGGTCTGCTGATTCCTGTGATGTGTGAATCATGTCACTGTTTTTACCCTTTAAAATAAAATGAAGGCTAAAAGCAGACATCTGGAATTTAAGGTGATTTTCAAACTTGGAGCTTCGAGTTACTCACTGATGTTGGGTAGTCAGGGCGGGGCCTGCTGTATGTTCTGAGATGTGTATCATGTCTGTATCTTAAACCATTCAAAAGATGTAAAGGCAACTATGCGCACTGTAATATGGGCTTCAAGCATTAATGCGAACCAACAACCATTTAGGAACTTTTATTTTAAGAATGAGCTGAAAATGTTCAGAGAGAACTAATACACACTGGAATTCATTCATTTTACTGAAAACACCAGAAAGTGAACTATAACTTAAATAAAGATCTTACCAGCACTACTACTACTGTTTACTGCTAAAATTATAACTTGTGTAATATGTGTATTCCTGTGATTGCCCTGCAGGAAGATCATAGCAGCAGCAATAGATCATTTACATCTACTTTAAAAGGTTGTTTATACAATTTTAGAAAGACGCTACAGACTCGTCTATTTTATGAAGTCTTGTTTGAAAATGTTTACTGCAGTTTGACACTTCTTTGCTGAACAAGCACATCACTTCCATTTTTCAAACCTGTCCTCATTAACCTGCATGTAGTAACAGCAATGGACTGAATGTAAGCCGTTTGGTTTTCATTGCAGTTTGCTGAATCTGGTCTTACAGAACTTAATAGCAACATGTCAGCAAATACTTGGTGTACAAGGTTGTAGTGCAGATGCTTGACAATCAAAACAATCCGACATAAGTCAAAGCAAATGGCTGCAAGCAGAAGGCAATCTCCTGAGTCCAGCTGGCACATGGATTATCCAGCTTGTCAAAAGAAGAAGGATGCACAAAAGCATAAAATATAAGTTGATTTTTCTCTGTATTTTCCATCCTGGAGTTTGTGCAGTTTATACAGCATATCTATACATGACTTTACATCAAGCCTACAAAGGACAATCTGGCTTCAGATGTGTTCAAAATGAACTCACAGTAGATGCTACTTTTTGGGCAATCTATTAGGTAAAAATTTGTTTGTCTTTGCTTGACAAAATGCATCTAGATTAATAGTGTAGTGACTTGACAGTGTTTTAATTCTTTCATTTTAGCAAAAGACTCCTGCTGCGTGATTACAGGCTGACATACTCACAGCGCTCATAATTACACCGCTCAGCCTTATTCAGAGTTCAGCGTTGTTTGCTGTATTTCTGTTGCATTTTGCTAAAATGCCCACATGCCCATACACACACAAACACACACGGACACACACAATCCCCCGAAGAAAGCAAAAGTGGACTTTACTCCATCATGTGCGTCACCCATCATTTCTCTCCTGCCACAAAAACATCCTAATTCCTATGAGGCATGTTCAGACCTTCAGTCTTTTTTCCACAGGCAAAAGGGAAAGGGAGGGAGATTGGCTCCTTCCGTCTTCTCCCTCTCCTTTCTCACCCCATCACTGACTCATCGAGATGCAAAGCACCCTTTATTACGCCCCGTATTTCAGGCCACATTTAAAGCAGAAGAGAAATATTGCAGGGCTTGTCAGAGCTGCCATAAAAACCTGAAAAAAAGTTCTCCAGATGACCCTTGTTGCAAGCCTCTCTCATCATAAAAACTGAAAGTACTTTCACTCCAATCTATTTCAGGCAGCTGAGTTGCTTGAGCGCTTCAGTGATTATTGGAACATTTTCAAGAGTGATTTGATTCTCTCTGTCTCTCCCCATCTCTCCCCTCCCACCAGCCATGCTCGCTCTTTTTCACTCTCCCTCCCGGAGCAGCTCTCAAAGTTATTTTACTGTTCTCCAAGAAACTTTCATAGCGCCCTTGGCATCGCAATATCACACTGCAGTGCCCCGTGTCTATTGTATTAAAAATATCAATCAATCAAAAAATCGAAAGTGATGCTATTTCTGTAAATGGTTTATTAGCACTGATAGAAAATAGTGAGAGGAAGGGTTCGATCAATGCTTCACAACCCCGGACCTGCAGTAGCCCTGCTCTGCATATTTTCCCTGCCTGATTCAACTAAGCAACTAATTAACAAGCCCTTCCTGATCTGATGTGGGTGTGTTATTGAAAAGGACCTCCACTACCAGGGTTAGGAATTAGATAGAGCGAGGGAACGTCTAAAACATCTTTTGGTGGTCAGGTTAGTACTAAAAATGGTTCCTCTGAGCAATATAAAAAGGTGATATATAATACCAACAAAATGTTTCTAAAAATATGTCTTGTAATAATAGTAGAAAACTCATTGGTGCTAAAACAATTATGCATTTCAATGGTTATATCAGTGGTGGTGATGATTGCAGCACAAATACAGCCACTTTACTTACTATCCAAAACCACCAGTGGTGCCACCAAGTAAGACAACTTACACATGTCTTCCATGTTGTTGTACATAATGTTGATGATGGTAAAGTAGTGGAAAATCTAAAATACGTAAATTTTCTTTGGGGGCTTTTTGCTTTACGACACTTTACATTAACCCCTAATCACATTTGAATGCATTGAATGCATTTTGAGCCAAAACATTATGACAAAACAAAATAGATAATACATATAGTAACTTTCTGTGGGGAAGATTTCAGAGACTCTTCAGACATCTGGTTCCTATCACCACCACTTTAAACTATTTAAAACAAAGTTTCTCCATAACAATAATTTCACATCAAACCAACCCGAAAGCTTAATCTCAACCATTTAATTATGTAGATTTTCTGGAGAAAAATCTCTGTAGTTCCCCTTTTACGCGTTATTTACAGAAAACACTTAGTACTCAATTTCTAGTATTGGCTGATTTTAACATAATTGGGTGAGCTGTGCATGTTTTACGCAAGGACCTGTTAACTTATTTTCACCTAGAAAATTGACAAAGAATGTAGTCTGACCTCTATATTTCTGTCTGTGGTCATCATATGTTCTCAGCAAAGAAACATTCCTTTCAGGGTACAAACACTGTCACTGAGGTAGAACCATAAAGGTTACTTTTTGGTACATTTAATTAGGAAACAATCGTGACATATTTCATTAAAGTTACATCTTTAAAGTTGCATTGTCTCCATACGTCCTGTCTTCAATACAGGCTTTTTCTACTTCAAATAGTTTGCTTATGAAAAGTTATAAACATGCACCTTTATTAAACCTTTACAATTCCTACTTAGACGATACCCTTTTGTCTGAGCATGTACATGGGTAGCCAGAAACGCCTGGAAAAGTTGGAAAAGTATTGGCATTCATTTGTTATCTCAGACTTAAATAGGGCCTAATGACAGAGGCCTGCTAAACGCTGGAGTGAGGCAGTGCATGGGGCCATTCATGGAGCTTCATCAGCATGCTGCCAATGGAGCATGGCCCTGTGTTGATTGAATTCAGACTTCAAGCACTCCTCCTTTAATCCCTCGCGCTTTCATGGCCTGGCCTGCGCTGTGTGACAAACACAACAGCCCCCCCCAAACCCTCGCTTTCTTTCTCTGGTGCCCACCAGTGTTTACTCTAACCCCTTCATCCACTAGTGCAGGATCATTTACGCAAACACATTTCCAGACAATTCATAAGGAGACGAAAACAAGTCAGATTCTTTGTTGCTGAACAGAAGTCTTGGAAACTTTCACAGAATGACACTTAGCCATGCTAAGTGGCCCAATTCAAGATGGATGACACGTCATGTCTGTCTGTGTGAATGGCCTTTGTGACAGTGAAATGTCTACTGTGTCTGAGACCTCTCAAAGAAACCTCTCCCCCCTCCGAAATCTCCTGCATACTTCAGTGCATGCTTCAGCCCAACGTTTTAGGGATGAAAGAGCTGCCAACCACACATCTCAGAGAGGGAGAGCGCGCTGCCTCTGCTGATCTGAAATTCAAAAGCTATCCCTTACAGCCTGTCAGAAAAGTGATGGAGTGAAAAGTGAATCTATCATCAGGGGACCAAGACTGCACTCAAGAATGCACCACCATGATATCAGCATTTCAATCCGATGACAAATCATGTAGTCAAACTACATATGGTTTCATGGAGCTTTGTATAACATTAAACACCACTTTACACCTATTTTCAGATTTTTTGGCCACCGGCTCATGAAATGTTGTCATTATTGCATGTGTTCTGCAAACTGTAGTCTTATTTAATTGACCAGGATGCCAAAAAAATTAAGTGACATAGCAATGACTCCCTTTATGTGTTATAACAACTGCAAATCGCTTGGGGTTTAAACCTTATTAATGTTACTTAATATGTGCAATAAAGTGAGAAGCACATCTGGTAAAAGGGGTGTGGAATGAGCAAAGATCTGACCAGCGCATCAACAGAATCTCTTAATCGTCCTCGTCTTCCCTAGGTTTTTCTCCCTGTTCTGCGGGGACCAGTGGGATTAGTTGAGGATGGAAATGAAGATGCCAGCTGCTCTCTGGAGTGTGCAGCGCTCATCAGCCAGTCACTGTGCTGGTGCTAAGCCAGTTTGGCAAAGCATCTCTGCCTCAGCCAGGTCCTGAGCACCAAGCAATGAATCTTCCTTCATGGTAATGCTAAACAAATCTCCTCTTTCTAAAACTTTTAAATTAGAGGATTAATCACATAATATTTCTGAAGTCATTATCTTCATCAAGCTCATTTAAAAGTCTTAGATTTGATAAAATGCTTGTGCCGAGTGGTGCAGTTGGCTATGAAGGTTGCATCCTACCTCTGGGGCCGCTAACTGGATTCCCCGCAATGTCCCAACTATCTAAAATATTCTATGTTGCTGCTGTCAGAACAAAACCTTGTATCTTCAAAATGAGAACGTTACAGAAGACAGGAATAACATATTTTACTCTTAGTGTAATGGTGCTTTCACACCTACCTTTTTTGGTCCAAACCAAAAATAGTAGGTGTTAAGGGTGCCTTGAACTGCAAATTCAACTAAATTTGATTCGACCAAAAGAGGTGGTCTCGGTCCTGATCAAACCAAGTAATGGTTCAGGTTGAAAAAAAAAAACATATAAAACACATAAAAACTGAATTTTGTCATTTATTTTTTAGAAGGTATGAGGTGGTGGGGGGTATGACAGTATGCAAGAGGAATGCAGTATACAATAAAACTACATTTATTCCTGACATGCACGCTTGAGACAAACAACAGGACACATGGCCGTGGGCCTTGGAAATTATCATTTCAAAATGAATGAATGAGAAAGGAGATTTGCTGAGCAGGTTCTCCTCTACAGGCACGTAAATTACAGCTCCATCTTATTTAACAAAGATACTGCAACAACAGAAACACTACACTGTCTTGCTCTATACTGGTATGCTGACAAATTCACAACCGCTGACATCAGACCCCCTTCCTACAAACTAATCAATGTCAAGCATAGATGCAGCCCACGTAGGTGATGACAACAGGATGTAGGTGTTTCATGCAAAAGTCTTTGGTGTGTTTCCTAAATTGCAGTGTGAAAACAAACTAACTGGTTTAAATGTGTACAGGGTAACAAAAACTTCAACCTTGGTTCGGACCCTGGTCTGGACTATCAGGTGTGAAAACGACTGTGTAATCAAACGTTTTTCCAAGTAATTCTGGGCCATTTCTTTTGGTTTATTCATCATCACATTTACACACAACATAAAGGGCAACAGCCGTTTTCAAACAATGGCAAAATAAAAAAAATACAAAAATAAAGATATTTCCTCAGACTGCAGCGATATAAAACTCACTTTATTTACAATGGAATACCATCAGATTGCCCTGGCTTTGTTAAAGATTCAAGTGTTGAACATGAAAAAGCAAACAAGTAGATTAACTAGTTTGGTTCAACCTGAACACATACTCTGAATGAATGATTCTTTCAATCAAACTAGTTTGTTGAGTTAACTAAAGCTAGTTCAATTGCTTGTTACTAGCTATTTTTTAGGTTGAACTGGTGAACCTTTACAGTGTACATTAACACACATTTATATTTAGAACTTGTTATCGCTATTATTCTGTTATCAGTGGAATAGTTTTGCTTATGCTTCTCAAAGTTGATCAACACTCAGAAGCCAAGCTTCTTTATACACTGGACTGATTTTCAGTGTTGACATACTTCCAACTGGCTGTAGAATGGCATCTGGGTACTTTTTATTTTTTATCTCCTATTTAAAGAATATTTTTCTCTCTCCTAACACATTCCTAGAGCTTTCCAAGGCTGTTCCCCTATGACTTTATGTAAGCATTGAAATGTACATATGTGCTGACTGACTACAAATGAGAAAGGCTTCTGCCTGCTCTAGTGCAGTAGGGAAGGCATGGACAGCAGGGGGGACTGTTAATATTAGAAATTAAATGGGGTAAAATTAAAGCAGATGTGCTAAACTGAGGTCTTAACCTCAGTGTCCCTAGGGGCTGCAGACTTTGGTGTTTGTTGTTAAGGCCAATCATGAGCCTCAGTTGCTGGATGCTGGATCAGTAAATTAATGTAGTGGGAAGGCGCTTGCTAGTATCTTGATGAAAAGGGCTTTTTGTGCAGACAACATCCTATGATATAAACAACCATTATTACTGTCACGTTACTCGTCCCACACATGAAATCCGTAATGCCAAAATTAGCGCATCCTTGCTACTCTGTAACTCAAGGGCTCCTGAAACCAATTGAATTGACTTTCTGCTATCTGCAAGATTTATGGTGACTATTTGACCTTTTGATTAAAACTTATGAATCCTTTTGACATTTCTTTCTGGCTGGCTGTGGTCCCTTAACTCTGCTGCTGCAGACAGGAAAACTAACAAATGAAATATACGGAATAATTCAATTAATAATCTAGACTCTTGTTTTTCTAACAATGAAATGATTGAAATGAACTAGACATAAGAACTCAAACCAAAGCTTTATTCACAGTTTAGAGTACTTTAAGAACATTGTAAATTTTGCACATGATTAAACATATAGAAATGTTATTAAATAATGAGCTATAATTTTTATTTTGCTAAAATTTGTTGTCATAAAAAGCTGTGAATAGCTGTTTCATTAGTGAGATTTGGCTACCGGTTTTCAAATCTGAGGCATTGTTGATGTGAGTTTCTTTATAGGCTCATTCTCAACACTGTACAGACCTCACAGTTCTCATCATCACTCACAGCTCAGGTTATCATTTAAAATGTCTGAATTGTTATAGGTTTATACAAAAACGTTACAAATTAGAAACATGCTTCAAACATGTTAGTGATGAAACTGATTTCATATCAAATAAATCAGTGACCACAAAGTTTTGACTGGTATCATATCTGTACTACAAAAGTGAACAGGGATGACAATGTAAAAATAAATAATCAGCAATAAAAAAAAAAACATCAATAAATAAGTACAATAAAACATACAGATGCATAAATGCCATGTAAAGACTTCTTATACCTCCTGAAAGACAGAGTGTCCAGGATTATTTTGCTCTGGGAGTTACTGATTGTAGTTTTTGAGATGGACATGGATTATTTTACATTTACATCTCCTAATATGAAACAGTTACTATGAATCTGCATTGCCCAGGCCCAATGAGCACCTGTCATATTTCTTTGTTCTCCTCAGTTTTCTATTAGTGCAGTCTACTTAACCGTTCCCACACAATTTGAAATTGGGCTTTTTAGCACTCCAACCTCGGTTACGTCTCTTTAACTGCATTTTTATGTTCACGATATCCACATCAGTAGACAGCCTTTTTGTTGTTGTTATAACTGTAGTAATAGCTGGCAGTTGCTGTGATTCCTCATAGCAGGCCTCACTGATGGAGACTGAAACCAATTTATTTAAGGCTAGATAGAAATTTTATGACACATGCTTAAACATTAGCTGTAAACCTTGAGCACCAGACATATAATATTTACAACACTGAGTATTTTTGAACAGTGTATGTAAGAATTCACAGGAGGACATTATACTGACTTTAGATAAAATATAAATGACCCCCGCCATGTTATGGGTAGACTATTTGAAACAGTGATGCTTTACTTGTCATATGTCTGAAGACTTTACAAAATGTGCATCTTGATTGAGTGCAAACAGGAACGCACATGTACAGTTTGTGTTTTACAACTTAACAAGAGGAGACAAGAGGATTTTTACCAGTGATTATTATTTAATAAAATAATATACAGTATTGCCAAACACAGGAAGAGGGGGAGAGAAAGAAGCTAAACGAGACTGATGGGGCTGAAAACGTAGATGTGATGGAGGTTAGTGATCATGAAGCAAGCGCGAGAGAGAGTTGTTTAAACTTAATTAATTTTAAATTAACTGAGTTCAAATATAATGCCAGTTTGTCGAGGGCATTTATACTTGCATTGTTTACTTGTAGGATTTAGTTCAGTTTGAATCAATATTTCCAAGACAGCCGTTTTCAGAGAGTAGCAGGACCAAGAGAGATTTTAACCTAGATTTTTATTATTTTATTTTATTTATCATTTTGGGTTTAGCATTGACATTGTGTCAGTCTGAGACTGCGTCCATAATGGCATACTTATGGCGAGAATAGTTAGTATGTCCGAATACGTAGTGTTCATAAAACAGTACGTGAAAAGTCCACGGATGACGTACTACATTGGGAGAGATTTTGAAGTATGCGCCCACAGCACACTGTCCTATCCCATGATTCCACGGGAGCTACAGAGCCATTCGAAGCGGTGAAAAAAATGGCGGAAAGCAGGGAGCCAGCTGTTTACAAGTGAATAAATTCCTCAGCATGCGTTTTCTGCAACCTCCTGCTCAACGCTGCCTCCATGTGGAAGTGTGCATTGCGAAAACTAACCACAAAGAATGCTACTTTCGTTAACAGATGGTAAAGATTTTGCCGACTTTTGGCTTTTACAGAATGGGGTTTGCCGCTGTTACGTGATGTCAGTGGAGATCCGGATCAAAGGACACAGGTAAAATGGCAGATGTAGTGCGTCCAAGGACCTATGCATACCGCGCACTCCCATACTTCTTTAACGGCTGAGCAGTACGTACTAGAAAGAATTCAATACATACTGTTTAAGTATGCCATTTCGTAAGTAGGCAGCCTGAGAGTTTGTTTAGAGCGACTTTAGTGATTCTGAGTGTTGGCCGCAAACTCTTCAGCATTTTGTACATCAAAATTGAGTTCTATGTGCAATTGCTGAGGGTCTTGAAATGTTCTTTCTGCAATACACATGAGATGTTTATTTGTGTGTGTGTGTGGGGGGGGGGGGGGTAATAGCCTGCCTGTGTGTCTGTCTGAGGCCATTTTGTGTTTCCTCTTCTTGTTGCATTGTGAGCAGGTATGTGTTTGACCACTAGGGGGCACCTTCCTGTATAAAAGCCATCATCTTGGGACACTTGGGAGGCACCAGACTAGCCTTCGCTTCACTTCACTTGTGTGTCCAACTCTGTGAGAGCCTTGTTAGACTTTATAAAACTCTGTGGGACGTAGGACATGAGTGCCTTTTGTTTCCCCTATTTTAACAGAGGAAGTTAAGGTAGTTTTTTTCTATATCTGTTTCTTTATTCTTCTTTATTTTCTGGTACATGTAATGATTATAATCATTAGTTGTTCATGTTTGTTATTTTGGCATTAGCTCATTCATAAAGCTACATGTTCCCATTTAACAACTTCAATAAAGATGAGCTGGTGTCTGGTGATTGATCTGGCAGCAGGTCTGGGGAGCGAGCCCACTCTCCTTGTCTGTTATGACCTGAGCCTAGACTGAGTCGTAACAACGACCATAAAATTCTGCCAACAAGCTTAACAAACATGCCTACAGAGCAAAGTCACACTCTTTCTGATTGCACCAACTGAGAGCAAACTGATCTATAATCTGCGTATTTGAGTGATATATTTAGCACATTGCAGCTTATATAAGAGAGAAGAGATAGCATTGACTTCAGTACCCCTGCTTGTGGATGGATATACAGCAGTATTAAGTTATAATAGCTCTGCTCTGCTGACCAAATAGCCATTTGTGATACATTTTATGGCTGTTCCTACTCTAAAAGTTCCTGGGGGATCATGCCCCAAGACTCCTCTAGTCCCCCCATCAATAAACACTTAGTGACTATGACCTTGCATGTGGCTAAAAGGGCAGTCATTCACTTACAATCTAAAATATTTCATTGGGCAAATAAGGTAAACTGGCTTCACAAATAAAATAAAATAATAAACACTGTGAGCCAGACTCCAGGCTTGGCAAACAAGCCCGCCAGCTTCCCCACCCAGCAACACTCAGCATGAGCAAAATGAAAAGTGTTTTGGCAGATACCAAATATCAGCCTGCCAGAGCTCTCCGTTTGGGCCCTCTGACTTTATGAAAAGCAAAGCCATGCATTCTCCAATTATCTTCAATAAAAGCCCTGTTACTGTGGCAACCAAGCCAACATGTGTTGTTTTTTTCTGTTTTTTTTTTTCTGTTTTTTTGTTTTTTTATCAGGGAAGTAAGCCAGCGCAGACCTCTAAGCTCACTTATGCCTCGCGGGCAATTACCTTCAGTGACTGTTCCATAGCCCACCTGATCCCTGTTACATGCAATATGCAAAAGACTGTTTTTCCTGATGAAATCCTGAGGCCATTACAGTTTACAGAGCGATCATTATCATGAAAGGGGCCATGCAGGGTCAGCCCTTCCTGCCATGCAGTGTTCATGATCCTGGATGGAGCCAAATAAGCTAATGATAAACCTATGAAATAGAACATTAAGTCACAACATAACAGCACAATCTTTCATATACTGGAAGGAGGTTCCTTGAACTTGCATGTAGATGAATATTTTGAATCAACAATCTTGTGCTGATCATGCGTACGATCTTTTAAGATGCCTTACGCTACAATCCTACCACTCTACAGGGGGGCGCATGTGTAATGGTCAGTGTAACATGTATCGATTACCTGCAATCATGCTCTCTTTGCACTGCTGCACTTTTCTTTGTGGTAATTACAAGCTCACTCAAGCTTATCGCACTCAATAGTCCTTCAAACGATGTTATCAGGGAAATCTTTGATATAGAACTTGCATGGATGTGTGTGTGCTGTACAGATGACTCTTATGCACTACCGTCTGAGGAAGGCTTTAAGGAGGTCTTTTAGACACTGCATTGTCAGGGTGTACACAGACAGAAAAGCCAACAAAGACTTACATAAGACAAGCAACATATTGTTGCTGTCCAAGCAAAACCTTGTGTCTCCATAATGGTGACTTTACAGGAGAAGGAAAACCTTCTCTATTTTGAATACAAGTAAAGGGAACTTGAAAGAAACTGGAGTGTTTCTCTTATGCTGAAATTTGAACACAATGTAAAATGCAGCTGGTATTTACTCATTATGCCAAAAAATGAAAAAATGATGACAAAAATGGAGATACAAGGTTTTGGTCTAACAGGATGTATATAAATATATATAACCAGACCTGTTGACCTTTACCCTTCAGCTACACTTGAGTGCCACTACAAAAAAAACACAGCAATGTCGCTGCTTTTCCCACCTTTCTTTCAGAAGCTGTACACCAGACTAAGTGCACTGTTCCACTATGACAGCTGAGTGACATTAAATTATTAACAGAGATTATTTATTTTGCAGCACTACATTCAATCCTATTTCAGAGCAATTTAGCAGCCCTAGAGAATATCAGCCATGCAACAGAATGCTCAGTGTTGGTTGAACCTAGTTCTCACACTCAGGCTGGGCACAAATGAATTACACACACACACACACACACTACATACACACACACACACACACACACATATATATATATATATATATATATATATGTGTGTGTGTGTGTGTGTGTGTGTGTGTGTGTGTGTGTGCGTGTGTGTGTGTGTCTTTATATATGTATATATAAAGATATGTTGCTGAAAACGGCATGTATTGCTGAACCATATGCTCGCTGCTCAGCACAGACTCTGAACAGAGATAGCTTTACACACAGACTTTACCTTCTCGCAGAAAACGTGCCTGAAACAATGCCAGAAGGGAAAGGGCGGCAGCTGCTGCCGCGAGCGCCCACGCCACCCGGACAGGCTGCATGTCCACTCACTCACTCAGAACCCATCACCCCAGATCCGGAGCGGGAAAAAACACAAAATCAAAAACAGAAGAGGGACAAAGAGGACACTAATCCACTTAGGTCGGACTGGCACAACCTGCGCTCGGAAACTTTACCGCCCGAGCAGCTGCTGAACGCTTAATACGCTGACCGCTTTACGCGCAAAGTTCAAAGTGTGGCGTCGGAGAGACTAGAGTCCTACATCGCGCTACAGTGAAGATGAGGCGCTGGACCATCTTCAGGCGAGCCTCTGCGCCGTCAGCTGTTCCATCAGACCAGGAGTAAAAAGTTACCGCTACACGTAGAACAGCCAGAAGATGAAGACCAGCTGCGCTCCTTCATTAGTCTGGAGATGAGGACGTGACTGTGTTTACACGGCCGCTCAGTCGGGACCGTCTCGGTGAAACGCACGTATTCCTTTGCAGCGCTGGAGCAGCGCGTGACTTGATCCGATCCGCGAAGCAGCTCGCGCACAAACAAACAGCGCTCGTCCTCGATCTCCTGAGCTCTTTAAGCGAAGACGCCGCTCAGAGGGAGAGAGATGGGGGGCGGGGGGTGGGGGGTTGTGGGAGAGAGAGAGAGAGAGCTCTGTGTGGTGTGATTGAGGTCTGCGCTGTGCCCCTGTGCTGCACGCTCTCAGACTCCTGTCAGCTCCAGCGTCTCCTGCGCGTGAGGTGCAGCAGCTCTCTGCTCGAGAAGCCCGCAGGGTCACACTTTCATAAACTGCCCGGTGGGTTACGTCATCAGCGCTTAAAACGCGCTCCGACATGTGTGGGCAGTGTTATACCTTTAATTCATCTCCGATGTGTCCTCTACTGTAGTTTACTGTACAGCAGTATTTAAACGGCGGAGAGGAAAACCGTCCTCCTCTCATTCTATAGTTTTTAATTCTGTTAGGCAGTATATTCACCAACAAAACCTGACTCTCTCTCCCATTCCCTCTCGTACACACACACTTCTCTCTCTCTCTCTCTCTCACACACACACAAACACACACACACACACACACACACACACACACACACACACACACACACACACACATACACATTTTTATCTTTCTTCTCTTTCTCTCTCTTCTTCTGTAACTCTTTTCTCTCTAAATCTTTCCCTTACTTCACTATCTCTTTCCACTCTATATCTATCTCTCTCCACCGCTGTTTTCCTCTCTGCTCTTTCTCTATCCCTATTCCCTATTCTCTCTCTCTTGGTTTTCTTCTCTCTGTTTCTCTCTAACCCTTTCCTCCATTTTCTTTTCTTTACTTTTTCTTTTCCACTATCCCCATATCTATCTTGCTCTCTCTTTCTTTCCTGTCTCTGTTTGCTCTGTTCTCCCTCTATATGTTTCACCCTATATACTCTCTGTTTTCTCTGTCTTTCCATATTTCTCTTTTTCTCTGTCTCTCTATTTATTTTTTCCTCTGTCTCTTTCTCTCTTTATCTTTTCCTCTTTCTCTTTATCCTCCCCCCTCTCTCTACATTTCTCTCATCTATATTTTCAAAGTGTAATTCATGCATTTACTGCTAATCACTGCAATCTGTCCTCATTTCAACACAAACAGTCCAGATGATATTAATTCACTGCTATAAGCCTTAATGAACCACAGCAGCCATCTCAAGTATACTGCTATTAAAGAGTGCTGGATACTCTGAGAAAGTAGTGGGCCTCTCTAACGCAAGCTCTCAAATGCTTCACTAATGAGTCTTGTCGTGTAATCAGAGTATTTGCTGATGTGATCTCCACATATTCAGCCCCCCTTCTTTTTTTACCTACAATTCACTTTAAATGTAATTGAAGCCATATTCAAATCAGTTTATAATAATGTTGTTAGCATTATACAACCAAAATTCCAAAAATAAGTATGGAATAGTTAGGGTAGTATGTGAAAAGCTTAATATTAATTTTGTATATTATTATTAGAAGTAGCAGTAGTAGCAGTAGTAGTAGCAGTAGTAGTAGTAGTAGTAGTAGCAGTAGTAGTAGTAGTAGTAGTAGTATAGTAGGGGCAGGAAGATGTTTAACACTTTGTTACATCACCTTTCCTTTTAACAGGACATAATCATGTTTGGGGATTGAAGACATCAATTGATGTAGTTTTGAAAGTGTACTTTTTCAGTAGGAGACTGTTCTGGACCTTAGGCAGGTCAGTATGGCACTCTTTGATTATATAGCCGTGCTGTTGTAACACATGTAGAATGTTTTTCAGTGTTGTTAGAAGACGGTGTCCAAAAGGCTGCATATATACTCCAGAATGTGATCGTGTTAATGGTCACAGACATGCAGGTGAACCATTAATAGACAGAACTTAACACAAATTTAATTTGTGAAAGCAGCAACATAGTACAGTGTTTACTAACAACAGTTTTCCTGAGTATTCCTGAGCCCATGTGGTGATACCAGTGACAGGGATTTAATGCAGTGCTGTCTGAGGCATTGAAGGACTTCATTTTTGGTGTTTGGCCTTTTCTTTAATGCATAGATATTTCTTCAGGTTCACAGAATTGTTGGAGATGTTTTGTACTTTA
>CM067474.1:47615020-47658116 GCA_034552555.1 Semaprochilodus insignis | reverse complement strand
GAGATGTTTTGTACTTTAGAGGGTGAAATACCTAAACTCCCTTCCTGGGGAACGTTGTTTTTAAGCTGTGGGAATTTCCGCTGCTTTTTTGGCAAAGGGGTGAGTCTTGGCCCATCCTTGCTCATAAAGAACTCTGCCTAATTACATCACCTGTTTAAGATGTTTTTTTAAGCATTTTACAATATTCTTGTCCTCATACTTTACCCTACATGTTAAAGTAGATTTATAAATCAATGCCTTGAAGTAATTTTACCTACCTGTCTCAACTTGTTTAGAATTGGGTTTGTATTCTGATTGTATAGTACTGTAACGGAAGTTGATTTAGATGAACTTAGCCGTGTGAAGCTGACAAGAAGGAGTTTCATGCCTGTATATCCATTTGTAATGGATAAGATAAGATCATGTTACTGTAACATAAACACTAACATACAACAAAATTACTTTTAAATGAGCTAAATGTCTCATTTTCAGACTCACTGCTCATTTTAGCTCCAGCAGGTGTGTTCACCACAGAGCGAACTCCCACAATGTCAACACCATATGCCCAATATATGCAAAATGTCCATATTTAAATCCACTATAAATATTACAGGCACAGAACTGAGAACTTTATATCTTTATACCATGTCTTCCTTTAGCGGAACCATCAGTCCCCAGGTAAGTGTTATTATGAGGTGAAGTTAGTATAAACAATGTGTACAATGTGAAACAATATAACAACAACAGAAAAGGATCCATAATAATAGAAAGGTTTAGCATATTACATTCATGTCAAATTTCTGACAAGGAGGCTGGCCACCAGAAAGTCCTACTAATGCTGCCACACAGCCATAATTCACAGTTTGAAAAATCCTCTAGAATAAAATGTATTTAAGGGAATAGTGAGGAGGAAGTCTGCCACACTCTAGACTTGCATTATGAATGACCATACATTATAAATGATGTTTAGACTGGGGAGACTGGCTAATTGAGGAGATCATAGAACATGTAATCAAACTTGTTCATAAACCACACTTGAACACATAAACATAAATGCAGTTTTGCCTTCTAATATGTGGCACCGAAACACAGAAAACAGAGGTTTCATTTGCTGTATGCGGGTTATGTGTGTATGTACACATGAGTAATAAAGACTTCAGCATTGTCATGAAGGGGAGCTAGAGGAGGCAGATGTAAGTGTCCAGTACAGTTATTCATGTTCACAGTATCCAAGGGGGATCTATAAGATAAACTTGAGAAAGGGCTGGTAAGGTCAAAATGGCACAAACATGTTCGACACCTGAGAATAGACCAATTAGGAACTCAGATAAACACAGAAACTAGAAACAACCGCTCAGTTCTAATGACAGGAGAGTGACTTTACAAACAGCTGATGTTTATATGAGTGCATGAGTCCATAACTGTTGAACAGTGGACAGACACGCACAAAGTCAATAAGAGAAACAATATTATCCATACAGCAGCTGCTCTAATGGTGAGAGAGGCTTTCTGCTGTATTGTGATGTTATTTCATAGTGTGTGTGTGTGTGTGTGCGCGTGTGTGTGTGTGTGTGTGTGTGTGTGTGTGTTGTTATGTAATAGTCACAAAGGATATCCAAGGGTCATTCTGCTTACTTCATCTTTAGATTTCAAGGCAGCACTGTCATCCATCATAGCTTCTACTATTCAAACAACAATCATTTCAGCAAGTAAACTAGCTTTGTTATGTTTACATGCACTGAATATTATACACTACTAGAGATATAAAGCACACACCCTGTCCAGATAGCATGTGCAGGATGCACAGATCAGTTACATATACAGGGGTTGGACAATGAAACTGAAACACCTGTCATTTTAGTGTGGGAGGTTTCATGGCTAAATTGGACCAGCCTGGTGGCCAATCTTCATTAATTGCACATTGCACCAGTAAGAGCAGAGTGTGAAGGTTCAATTAGCAGGTAAGAGCACAGTTTTGCTCAAAATATTGCAATGCACACAACATTATGGGTGACATACCAGAGTTCAAAAGAGGACAAATTGTTGGTGCACGTCTTGCTGGCGCATCTGTGACCAAGACAGCAAGTCTTTGTGATGTATCAAGAGCCACGGTATCCAGGGCAATGTCAGCATACCACCAAGAAGGACGTTTTCCTCCACCAGCATCACGTAGTGACCTGGCCACTATCCTGCAAGAAGAATGGTCTAAAATCCCTCTGACCACTGTGCAGGACTTGTATATGTCATTCCCAAGACGAACTGACGCTGTATTGGCCGCAAAAGGAGGCCCTACACCATACTAATAAATGATTGTGGTCTAAAACCAGGTGTTTCAGTTTCATTGTCCAACCCCTGTAGATCCACCTATGCTAGTTATTTGTATTGAATAATTTGATTTGAGTTTGTGAGTTGTGCATGTCAGTAAAACTTCATGGAGCCTATCCCAGCACACACTGAGTGGAAGGAAGGAAACATGCTGGACAAATCACACACATACACATTCACATCTATCAGTATCTCCAGTGTGCCTGGCTGCATATCTTTGGACTGTGGGAGGAAACCCACACAGACACAAGAAGAACATGCAAACTCCACACAGAGAGGATGCTGGTTGGCTGCCTGGGGAGAATCAAACCCAGACCCTTTTTGCTGTGAGGTGGCAGTGCTACCCACTGCACCCACCAACTTTTGGAAGTAGAAGATTAGTAGAAGAGGTTATTGTCTTTGTCATCTTCTGTAAATGTACTCATATTCACTGTCTAAAGTCAACTGAATATGAACCAAACAACATTTTTAATATAAAATGAAAACATAGTAATTTCACTCTGAGGATGTTTTAATTTTGGAACCAATGGACAATTGTTCCCATCGGGAGCCAATTATTAGGGTTACCGTTCAGGAAAAAGCCTGCTATCACAGTAACAGGTTTTCTCTAACTCTCTCTAGCTAGCCTTTTCTCATTGCTGGCAACGTTGTTCTAGGGACAACATCATTAGTACTGTCTGGGGGGAAAATGGCATTGAAGAACATGTCTATGTGCAGACTGTCCATGACAGTCAACTACTGTGCCACTCAAAATCTAATTTCAGTCCAGACCACTACATCACACAAAATATTTTGCTTCCATCTGTGGAAAGTTATATTTGCCGATTTGGCTCTATTCTGGCACCTTCCTGCCCTTTCATGTGCATATACGGAAAGCCCAAGGCCGGGAGGGCAACAAAAAGACCTGCCCATAGGGCACAGAACAGAGCAGGCATCAATGACCACAAATAAGACACTGATTAAGTTAGACACAGCTGAAAGGAGGAGACAGAAAAATCCATATGATTATGAGCATTAATATATCGTCGCTGTCCCAAAAAAAACATGTATCTCCAAAATGACAACTTTAGGGGAGAGGGCAAAAACCCAATTTCATTCTAAAGGAAGTCAATGGAACCAGACTTTTTTCCAGGTGATTTTGGGCCATTTCTGTTGGGCCATTCATCATGAAATTTTCAGCTCATGTGATCAAATGATGCATAAAAGTAAAAATCCACAAAAACGGAGATACATGTTTTTCTATGAACAGCGACAATGTATATATATACAGCTCTGGAAAATTTTCTGGATCAGTTTCTCTAGTTTTACAGTTTCTGGGTTTGTGTTTGACCAAAATTAGCAGCTTTGATTTATTCTATACACTACTGGAAACATGTATCCCAAATCCCAGATAAAATATTGTATTTTAGATCTGTTTATTTAGAAAATGACTAAAGACGCCTCCAAAAGTCTGTTTTTAGAACCATGCTCGCTGTGCATTTCACCCTAGCCTCCGCTTGCCAGTCTTTCTGTAGGTCACTTGAGGTCTTCAACTAATAGTGGATCTTGGCTATAAACAGTCAGAATTGATTGTCAGACTTGTTCTTGTTTTCAAAACATCAAGAAGCAGCTAACAGAAGCCAAATAGTTGGTAGCCAGTCACGTTCAAAGGGTCATGTCAAAGGTGGCACACAGTTTCTGAAGTTGCTAAAATATTACTATGGCCTCAAAACAAACGAGCACCTCTGCGATTCAATCTCCACAAAAAACATATGTGTTAAGCCTCATAAATCTGCAATTATGAACCACCTGTGTCATTTTGTATTGATGTCGTATTGGGTTGAATGTGAAGGTGTTCCCATTATTTTGTCCATCTGCTGTATATGCGTCACGCTCTCTGCTCGTAAATTTAGAGGCAGCCAAATATTTTCAAGCCAAAGGGACGGAATGTGGAAGATATCTCACATAAACAGAGCATTTTAAAGATTTTGTTTCTGTTTATGATGTACTGCAGCGTGCTATGTGAATTAAAATCCTATACAAGGTTATATGATATTGACATTCTGCTTTAGCTTAAACACTGTTTGGGTCAGAGATGTAATCACTTGATGGTATTCCATAGAGGATAACTCCATTTTCTCAGACTGGTAGTGGTGTTAGAACCAAATTGAAAAAGAGAAGGAAAAAAAAGTTAATGTACCCATAAAAGACGGGGCACTTTATGAATTTTACTACCCAGAGGTCAGTTGGGAATACTATCATTCTAAATTCAGCACAAATTTATACTTGTTCACCATCATTGCTATGCAAAGCACACAAGGACATTTTCAAGGCAAACCATAAAGCACCTGTTCCTGTGGAGAAGGTAGGAGTTTGTTTGCATGTGCATGCCAGTGTTTAGCAGTGACACCATGTTCTCAAATTATAGGACTGCAGTGCAAACACGAGCTGATTTTTTTGTCTACATCATGCAGCCCTAATTTATTCTCATTCAGCTGAACTGTATTTCTCTTTACTTGAACCAGTACCCCATTGTGAGATGCTTTTAATGTCCTCAGTTTATTCACACTCATAGTTACAGCTGCATATTCCAACCACTGGTATTTGAACACTAGGTTCTGATATGCCTTTGATTCTTCAGGCCAGTCAGCTTGAAGACTAATGCTCCTCTGAGACTTCTAAATACCAGCATGCAATTCTTTGTTACTAAAGCAAAACCCATTTATACACCACAATACAGACTGCCTCTCTTGCTGCGATGGCAACACCTCTCTAACAATTTTATAGAAACCTGGAGTCTCACAATCCCTGTACATTATCTTACATCAGGGGTGTCCAGTCTTGCAAATGGCCAGTGTGCCTGCAGGATTTCACTCCAAATAAGCAGGAGCTCACCTGATTCTACTCGATTAATCAACTGTTCAGTCTTCAAACAACTGGTCATGTGATCCTCCACCTTGTCGGAGTGAAAACCTGCAGCCACATCGGCCCTTTGCGGATAAGATTGGACACCCCTGGTTCATTTTCTGCATGTTGCAAGTATATAGTTGCCTTCATAGCTTTCATAACTTCAGAACAGTTTAAGCTACAGACATGATACACATATCGGAACTCAGCGTGTAAAATACGTATAATAAGTAGGGAATGAGTAGGGATCTAGTTTTTATGCCTCCAATCCTAATCCGTGTGATTTAATATCTCCTGATATTGAGTCTTGATCCGATATTTGAACTTTCCTTGATAATACTGTTGCACAGGGCACACTTCAAGTGGGTTACAGCTAAAATCAATGTAGTGTGTATGCTTGACAACCAAACAGCTCTGCAGTGCATTAAGAACAAATTTGTCTGCATTCATGCAGTTGCTTAATGTGATTTTATTTCATTCATAAAACTTTTTACAGAGCAACAAGTTACTGAGACCTGTTATGCTATGTAGTATATGTATGATAAAAGATCTTGTAAGTGGTCACAAACTCTGTTGTAAGGCTGTTGTAGTGTGGTAGTGTTGAGAGGGTAGGACGTATCGTGGCTCCAAATTCCAAACTGTTTATTGTTTAGGTGCTATATCAAATTGGTAGTATTGAACTCAGTTGTGTTATAATGGCCTCACGAAATGCTTGTATTGCAGACATTACACATGGCTGTTGGACTTGCTTTTGTTCTCCTGTTTAAAATATTTCCACGCTGCAGACATTTTAGCCGTGTCCTGGGGCTTAGGTTCATGCTCAATAAAGTTTAGTTAAATTAGTTAAAAATGGCTTGATCTGCCCCAATATCAATCTTTGAGATCAGATCTGGCCATCCCTAATAATAACATAGGGAAGATAAGCATGTATAATAAGCAATAGAATGAACTGCCGTCAAAATTCCTGTATTTTGAGCTCATAGACACTCCAGACAAACACTTTCTGAAAAGGTATCTCAATTACACCGTATTATCCTATAGTTCTTAGAGTTAAGGATAAGGATATTTTGCCTACAATGTTTTCAATGTTTACAACATTTCTGACAATATATAAATGAGCCAAATGAACTGATTAACATCAATCTGTCTAAATCTGATAATCTGTTGTGATGGCTGGGAAAAGCAAGTAGACAAATTGTCATTGCAGTTATGTAATCGGTTTTGAAAGCTCCCTTTAAATGACTTCGGCCACAAACAATCCTCCAACAAGCCATGGCACCAGCTTCTTTGCATTATTCAGTAGCTGCACTTTTGGCAACCTTTAAGCCTTCAAAATGAATATGATTTAGTTAGGCTTTTCGCTGAGGGAGGAAGGAGTTTGCCTGGCAGAATGTTAAGAGGAGGAGAATCACAAACAGCAGCAGAAACAGCCAGGAAAAAGCAGCTCTGTGCTAGATGTTTATTGTGCAGCTCAGATCTGAAGACTGAAGAAGGGTTAATATGTGTTTCTACTTTTTTCTATAACCTGCCCCAACACACCTGATCTAGTTCATCAGTTACTTGGCTTGTTCATGCTCCTCCCACAAATCTGTTCCTTCATAGTGGTTGTTGCGATGTTGAAGAAGCTTTACAGAAAATGGGCAGAACCCTCATTTTACTTAACGAGTTTATGTTAGAATTTTAAGCTGTTACCATTGTGTGAAATATCCCCTGGTATTTGTGGGGTCACACATTGGCTGGCTACTCCAGCATAGCAGTGCTGGTTTAACAATTCGTCTTGTGGAAATGCTCTTTGCTGCTTTGGTAAAGTGCTCTTCCAGACATTCAGTCTCCTCTTCAGTTGCTGGTTTGAAAAGTGAGTAGCGATTCATTTTTTCCACCTATTTCTTGGTGATGTTTTCAGATTTACAAATACGCTTTGACATATTGGTAAAGTTTTTCAGAGGTATCCCGGTTATAGTTACAGTCGCTAGGCCATGAAGCACCAATTGGGTGAACCCTGAGGCAAACCAGTGCTGCAGCGCCAGACAACTAGAAATTTCAAGGACAGAAGCTCACTGATCATGTGAGTGAAGCAGCTAAACAATGACCTTTTCCTGAATTTGTATTTGAGCTTCACAATGTCACAATAAGATTATTTTCAGGGACCCCCAAGAATTTTGATTTTGAGATATTCAGAGGGTCCAAGAGGTTAACTGGGTAGCCTAGACCCTGCAGGACCCCCTGTATTTCACACCTTGGTTGATACCAAACATCAAGTTCAAAATGCTGCACTGCTGAGCTGGACCACATTGTTGTAGAAACTAAAGTGCTATGCAAAAGTCAGATACCACGCTTCATTTATTTAATTTCCAGCAATTAAGAACAATTTATTAAACATATATCTCACAGAGAATTACTGAGAAACCTTAACTGAAATAAAATATCAGTTATTTCAGTATTTGGTGTGTTCATATTTGTCTTTCTTACAACTTCCATTTATTTCGGGAGGCTTGCTTTGATATGCCAGCATATTCTGGACTGAAATTTGAACATTCAAATCCAAAATTGTGTATTTACAGTTATTTAGCATTTGTAATGTGGGTGTGCATTAGCGAAAACATAATTCAGATTCATATACAAAATGTATATTTAGCTGTTAATGAGGAAAGCAAAGTGCTTTCCATATTTTATTGTCATTGTGTTAATGCTCTGACTTGACATATAAACAAAGGAAAATATTTCCCTGAAATCCAATTCAGTTTCCTCATGGTGGTGCTTCAGCTCTGCCAAAATAAATATGCGTTTGTAATCTTGTTTGCTTTTGCATTTTCACCATCAACAAGGCTCCCTGTCAATCAAACACTATGCAGCGGTTGTTGGAAGGAATCTCTAAGAGGAAGTAACATGGTGGTTAAGTGCAGAGCTGGATGCATTACAATACAAAGCCAGGACTAACAACTACTGCTAGTGACGTTTTAGTACTTCAGTAGTACATACTAATAACCAGCTCATCGGGAGGCGGGGCTTAAAAACACAGGAGGTCTAATAGCACTTTCAGACTGTGGGTGAATACGAAGGTACAGTATGGGAATAATATTGTGTTTGGGAAGTCTAATCTGGGAGACTCCAAACAATAAAATTATGAACACTGAAAATGAGCATAATATTTTCCCTTTAAAGCAGGGAGCAATTGAAACTGCAGAGCAGAAATGGAGATGGATGTGGCTGCTTTAGAGATTCAGTATACACTAAGGAATTATTTTTATTACTGAGTAAAAATAGAAGGAAAATAAGAAATAGAACTAGTGTTGGCAGTGCCACCCACCACTACTATTTAGGAAAAGGTTTTATTTGTGTTACCGCACCAAAGCTCAAACCTCAGCTAAGATGATTCCTGGAATGTGTAAAAAGAAGTTTTTCTTACTCCTACAGACATTCTTGTCATAAAAGATTTAGCTCTGCTCCTGAGAGGAAGAGTTTAGAAAAACAGAGTGATGGCAAAGAAAGGGGGATTTAGTCAGCCAGCGAAGCCTAACAAAGTCATGTTTCAGATGTAAGAACGTATCAGCTGGAATTACCCCGCTCCACCTGAATAAGTATCTTCAGGCTTGGTTTCCCTCAACGTCTCCTGAAAGAGCTCTTGTAAGCTGTCCCACTTTAATGCTTGCTCTTTTTTCTCCTTCGTTCTCTCTTTCTTCCCGAAGCTGACTCTCTCCATGTTCATGTCACGATAATTGAATGATGCTTCTCTTAAACTGCCATGAAAGCTTTGGAAAAAAATCTTTGGTTTGATAAATCTTGTGGAACATGGAGGAGAACCCAAAGCTGGATGAAATGTTATACTGCTTTATGTAGTTAGCCTGATTTAAGCAGAACATGAATCTTTTCAGATTCCCATAACCAAAGTCATCTGCAAATGTTGACAGCTAGAGGTCTCGGCATGGAATTGTAGAAGTTCCTAATGGTGTCCTGTGATAATCCACCCCATACAGTCTGAATATTCTCACACAGTTCCTGCAGATTGTGCAGTAGGGGTGGAGGTGGAGTGAGACCAGGCCTTCTGGACGTGTGACGTGTGACAATAAACCATTCATCTTGGTGCTGACCACGATGCCTCCACACACAGATTTGTTGGTCGTCTCCGCCAACACAAAAGCGGGACTCATCACTGAAGAAGACCCGCTGCCATTTGGAGTCACTCCATGACAGTCTGGCACGACACCATTGGAGTCTTTCATGACGTTCACATGGTGTTAAGGGCAGTCGTCGTAACAGTCTGCATGCATCTAGTCCTGCGTCGTGCAGCCGTCTGCCAATGGTGCTGGCACTAACAAGATGACTCATGAAGGGCATCACTGCTCACTGAATTTCCAAAGTCATAGAAGTTGGGACAGTCAGGTACAGCAAAAAGGCCTGTCCTTGTTTACGTCACATACACAGCTGAGCGTGAAACTTGAATCATTCGCATGTCATACAATGCCAAACCTGCTCACCAAGTGTCATTGGTGTTGTTTGATTCCGTCTGGGTGCACCTATTCATGCAACTATTATTTAATGTTTATTATTATATGTTTTCTTGCACTGTTGTAATGCCGGTTGCAACTAACCAGTCTATTTAAAGGTGCAATATGTAAGATTTTTCATTTGAAACATTCTGAAATTAACTAAAATATGGTATGCCAAGGACATTTATGTTTGTGTTGCAGAGATATCTACTCAGTTAGTATGTTAACCAGTTAGCCCCAACCTGTCCTGTTTTGTGATACCACATTGTACCTCAAAAAGTGATACTGAATCACTGTAGTGTTGATTGATTTAGTCCAATGTGAGATGATGAAGAAGCTCTGCTCCAGTGGTGTTTTTTAATCTCTTGTCAATCATGTTGAGGATTAAAGACAGGTAGCCAATAAAAGGGATAGTAAACACATCAACGGCTGAAGCTCTTGGTAAGCGAGCACTGGCAGCAAACAAAAGAAGATGATATAAATAGAAGCTAAACGAGAGTTAACGTTGGTGTTGCTTTCCACCACTGGACACATTCTTGCTGAGTAAAGGGATGAAGTTTAACTCACAACGTCTTTTCTAGACTGGTAAGTAAACAGCTAACATTGAGGAGGAGGGACTGTCCAAAAACTGAACATAGTTCATTTTTACAGAATAGATTTTAACCTCTATATTTTCACTTTAAAGAGGCAGTTTGTGCTACTGTGCCTTTCAGATTGGTGTAATTGCAAACAAGCACTTCTGAATTTAAAAGCAGCCTGGAAACATTCCTTGTTAGCTTCAGTCTCCTTAAAGGTATTCAGAGTGAATGACCATTGCTGTGAGTGGTGAGTGTGCTGGGTCTATGCTAGGGGTGACTCAATACCACTTTTTCATGCCGGAGCCATCTAAATAACACTATGCTCAAACTGTGAAGCAGATATTCTACTCAACTAAAGGAAGAAATACAGAGCCCACAACATGACTCAGTTCTGAAATACTACTATTTCTTTTGTGATTTCAGTGATTTCTGATCTAGTGATTTTGAATCGTATCCATGCACAACTAATCTATGTATTGTAAATACCATAAAAGATGCCGGTTGTATTCAAGCAAATTTTCTATTTGCTGGTATGGATTGTTATAGGGCCATATTCATTTCTAACCCCTCTTCTCTCTTCCTGTGCTGTCATGATATTTGTCTGTTGCATCAGTTCTCTCATTTGGCTGTAGTACAGCGAACCAAGCAATGTCTCTCTCTCTCTGTTTTTATTTGTGTGCCTGTCTTTTCTTTATTTATTTGTGTTGCCTCTGTTTTCTCAACAGTCCTAGCAGAAGAAGCACTGCCTACCAGAAGTTTCTATCTACAAAACTTCCTGAAAGTCAAGTAACTTTTAAGCTGTTTTTAAGGCTCTGCGCATTCCGATTATTTAATGACTTGCACTTTAGAGAAATTTTACAGTCTTGATTTTTAGCTGCACTTAAATTCGCAAAGGTCTTTTGCATGAACATGTCATTTATATACAATAGGGCTGTTACTGCCTGCTCTGCCTAAGCAAAAGGAAATGGAACGTTTTATTGGAAACAAAGAATCGGAGAGTTCAGTAGGAGACAATAAAAGACACTTAAATGATTTAAAGACACCCCTTGCGTACATTTTATGAAGTCCTGGGGCTCTGAGAAACCAAAGCATCCAAACACGTTATGAGAAATGTCTCCCACTGGTCTTCTAAAACCCAAGATGCACAGCCAGCCTCTCCTCTCGCCCACTGCCCTCTTTAAAGAACCTTTTAATGAAGCACTCTATGCTCTTAAAATTTTAACAAAGCTCTAGATCAGGCCCTCCATTGGAGGATGAGCTCTTATCGGCTCGTACTGGAAGTGGGGGCTCTAGTACCTCATCAGCACTTACTAAGGTGTAATTCTAAGAAATCCTGTTAAGACCTTATGCAAGTATCTTGGATAAGGCAGCCTGATGTATGGTTTATGCATATATGCACAATAAATGAAATAAGTCGCTAAACTTAAGGCCAAATATCAAAGATCAAAAATTCCTCTGGTTTTAAATCTTTGTCACAGGTAGGGACATAACAGTTGGATGCAAATGCTCAAAAAGAATTTGATACTGATACATAAATGAAAACACAGAAAATAGGCAACAAAATTCACAGAAATGGTTCAGACAAGACCCTTAGGATCTCACGATAAAACTAGGTCTGCAAGCATATAGCCAATAATTCATAAAGACACATGGGAAACAGGCTGAGGCAGTCATTAACAAGGAAACAAGGCACAATCTCTGATCTAATAATGACTCAAAGTAATTACAATTGAATTATTTATTCATCATAAAATCTCAAATTACACAATGATTGGATTCAAACCGATTATGCTGATATGAGTCATGCTCAAAAGTCAGAGACTAACCATGAATTTATTTCATTTTCAGTTAAAATGGCCATTAAGTACAAGACCTGCATGATCATTAAATCCAAAGCCCTCTAGATTTTATATTTTCCTGCACTTCAGTGTTAGAAACTGCAGTCAGGTCTAAATACTCAAGTCCCAACAAAGTTTTTGTTAGTTGACCTGTCTACCACAGTATATTTTAACTGAATTGAAATAATGATTATGCTCCAGTACAGAGTTTCAGCTTGATTTGAAGGTATTCACATCTAACTCAGGTGAACGGTGTAGGAATTACTACCATTATCATTCGTAGCCTCCCATTTTTAGGGGTTCAAATGTAATTGGTAACTAACAACATAATAAATGATATTGTCAAGTTGATATAAATTGATATTTGTCAAGTGGAATTGGCAAACCATTCCACTTATAAGACCTGGATATATTTCACGCGGTTTTTCAGGTAATTATGAAAGTGGATTGTTGTACTGTATATTTTATCTATTCAGAAAGATCTCTTTTAGCCATTTTGTACACGAGCAAGACGTGTGAGGCAGTTATGGTGTGTTTGTGTAGCTGCTTGTGTGAATGTTAGAGTCTGTTTGAAGGAGAACAGAATGTCAGTGACTCCTTTGGGAGCAGCTCTTGTTGGGAGGACACAGCTATAACAGGTTGGTTTTTAAGATATGAAGAGTTAAAGTGGCAGGAGAGTGCAAGAAAGTGAAGAGTGGATAAAATAAATGCTGGTAGATTTGATAGTATATGTAGGCCCAGTTTCTTAGACCCAGGTCAAGCCTAGGCCTAGGCTTCTTTTGCCTATTCACCTTTGCCAATACAGTTTATTCCAAGACTAGGCATAATGCATTCAAGGCTTTTGCGCAATTTTTTGCTTGGAAATAACTTTCCTGACTGGAATTGAAATAAAAACACTGTTTTCCGACTTACCTATACAGTGCACAGGTACGTTTAGGAGGAGCTGACCAGGGCAGACCATCAGTATGGACATGACAATAGTGACAGATCTTCCGTATCCTAGTCAAAGTCTAACACATCCATTAATATGTGAGCTTCTCAACAGATGAAAAGTGAGGTGAAGAACAAAATGAGTGGGACAGGATAGATTAAGTTGTTTTTGTAGAAGAGATTATGCACTTTCTACCTGGGGTAAGTAAAGTCATGATATAGAGTTATAGTAATTCACAACTTTGGTTTATGCATCTCCCTCTGTGTACAGCTGTATGTAAGCATTTTGTGAGTATAATTTTAACAGCTTGGTAAAATGTGTTTAGTGTAAGCCAGTGTCAATAACAGTGTCTAATAAATGACTAAATGTAAGTGTAAAAATTAGCTATAGCTACAGCATGAGACAAATCATGTCATTCCCCCCAGAAAATGTGTGAACACCATTTAAAGGGGAAAAAATTAAATATATGTTAATATTTTCCATTGTCAGTGGAAAATATTAACATATATTTAATGAAAGGAAAAGCATTGGCTCTTGCTTTCTGTTCTGTTGTTATGTTGTTGTTGGTGCAGCAGATGGTCTAGCTTCCAGTTATTCAGAAGTTATGCCCTCCAGAATTCCCCCAATGAACATTTAAAGTGAGAATAATTGCAGAGAACATAAGTAATAACTCACTGCTAATAATGAAGTGTTGTTGGCGTGCCTTTTATCAGGAGTGTGATTGTTTGGAACGTTTGAACATTCTGCCGTGTGAAGTGTTGAGCCAATCTGTAAACAGGAAAATAAAGTGTGCATGTGCATGTGGATAGTACACCCTGGCCTAGCAATTATTATGAACATTATTATTATTATTATGCTAAAATCTTGCGGAAAGTTTGCCCACAACACCCCTTTTTTAAGGGAACACTGATAATCATATGAAACATCTTATGAAAAATTCAATAAGCACAGTCGCTTGTGAGCTATAACACAATGGAAACAGAGGAACAGATATATAAGCCATCCATCGCACCCTCATAATCAAGTGCAATTACCTCATCACACACAGAGTTTAACCAGGTCAGCTGCAACCTCTCTCTGACCCCATTCCTAGCTCTTAATTAGTTTTTGCACTCACTTATTTCTTCATCTCTCCATATTTCATCCCCCTCCTCCCATGACTCAGTAAGCAGAAATGAGTTCATGTCCCACATAAAGGATGCAAGCAAAATTCTAATAACTGAAATGACAGAAAGCATTGAAATGTGATTTCAAGCATTTTAAGCATTATCCTACACTAAGTAGAAGTTATCGCTCTTCTTCAGTCTGCCCAAAGATTTGATGGAAATACTTTGTGAGGTAGTAAATACATCCTTAACATTAAAGGTGGCATCATTTGAACACAGCAGTTGCTCCTTACATTATTTGAAAATGGCATGATAAAAGGACCAATCGAAATTCAGAATAACTGGAATAAAATCTCTTTACATATCTTTTATTAAGACTTTTAGCATTCTCCTAATAAACAACAGTTTGTTTGTAAGGTATTTGTAAAATAGATGTACAATATCTCTTAAAAGTTTGAGATCACTTAATTCTTAATAATGATAGAAGTAGGAGCTGATATAGTGTTGATTTGAAATGCTGTAAACTAGACACCAGAATTTTAACCAATACTTTATTCAAAGTAGTTTAGGAACAACAAGAAGTTAGAAAATGGTAAAAAAAAAAAATGTATATATATATTGACATGTTATTAAATAATAAGCTGTAAGTTTCTGTTCACTGGAATTTGCTATGACAAAAAATGACTAGCAGTTAATTAGTAAGATTTAGTTATCGGTTTTCAAATATGAGACATTGTGGATTTTCATTCTCAATGCTGTACAGATTTCCCAGTTCTCATAAAATCACTTACACCTTTGTTATATACATATCTTCAAAGCAATCAGTCACTTTGAAGAAACACCACACAATTTATTCTAGACTTGCTGTAATCCAAGAGTCATTTAGGAACCTTCAGATATGAAGAATGTTGGTATGTAAGTATGTGTACACTGCCCTGCTTGTCCAAAGTTTGGAGCTGTACCTTTAGTACCTGTTGAAATCATGGCATAGTGCCGCCTCTGAGAGGGAATATAGTTATAGTCATATTAAATCATGGATCCAAGGCTTCTCTCAACAGAAAGCATTCACCACAGTAGACGGTAACCAGAGGTAGTCAGTAGGACTGCAGCCTCTTTTCTTAGAGGTCATCAAAGTTCATTTTAAGTGCCTCTTTGTCAAACAAGTAATATGCAGTTTTAAACACAGATGAGGCAATGTGGGCCACTGGAAATACATAGACTTGATGATTACCTGTTACACTGAACAAGATGTGAGGGAGCAGGGAAAACACAAATCTTGCAGGTCACAGCGTCAGGCCAGAGAATCACTGATGCATAATTTGATAAACTCAGCATCACAGAGACAGTGGGTAAAAAATCTATTGTTTCTATAGTATCTGTAGAAAGGAGAACTGCTGTGACATGGCTAGGCTTAGCTAGAAGAGCCTGAAAAGCTTCAGATTGATCCCCTCTGGAGATTCAAACTCTTCTTCATTCTCTCAGCACCACAATGGCCAGTTTTGTCCCCAGGCTTTCCCCAATGGGATTCGCAACTGCATGAAATCCATCAGTGTGTGTTACAAAAGGAAGGACCTTTCTGCAAAAACACACATTTTTACTTTCCAGTTCTTCCTTTTCCTATTATGCCAGTCTCAGTTCTTAACTGAGACCTCCCCTAAGGCTGACCTCCAACTTCTGCCCATCCACAGACCAGCAAAAGTCCATCACAAGTCTTGAAGTTGCAGGCCTCAGGCTGACAGCTATCTGTATGCTAGGCCTATTTTTGTGCTCATATCCATAAGCTTTAGGTTCAGTTCTCAGGAGTAGCCAGATAGTATACCTTCATCAGAGTGCTGAAATTTCCTTAAACATATTGTTATATCTAATTCATATTATATACATGTCATATACATGTTATAGCTCATTTCTTATTGCTACTTCACTGTACATGTAAAGAAATTCTGGAAAGCAAACTTTTTTCTTTTTCTGTAAGTTACAGCAAAAGACAAGAATTCAGAACAACTTTTCTTATAAAGTTTACATTTAGGAAATACAAGGTTTTCTTACAGCAGTGACAATTTATTCTAACATATTTATTTATAGGCCACAACACTGTGAGGTGAAGAGGACAAAGTGATGTGCAGAGGAAAGAACATTGCTGAACAGCTCAGCATGAAGGATTAAAGATGAACAATACTGATGACACCAGAGGGAATAGCCAAGGTCCCTGTCATGTCCTGGTGTGATGGCTGAGGCACTATGCAGTCAGTAAAGCATATTGTAGTCTCCCTGTACTGGACGCACTGTCTTCAAAAACCCAGAGAAATATGGCCAAGCAATGGGCCGAGGAGTCTCCTAGGAGGATGTGCTCTCAAAAAAAGGGACACACAATTACGGCTGACGCTCTTATCCTGTGGGTTACAGTTTAATTTCTCACAATGGAAGTGTTAGTGGTCTTGCCGAGGGATCTTTATTGGTATAGTATAGAGTATTAATCCAGGTAGAGGATCGAACCTCAGTCTACAGCATAGAAGGTGGAAGTGTTACCCACTACAGCATACCAACCAGTGGGAGAATTCAGTCTGCTCTACACACTTCAGTGTAGACCAACCTTAAGCTCACAGATAGTAATGGGAATATACACTGCAACTGTTCAAGCGACTCCAAAGCTATGTAGAGTTTATGTAGACTCCATGTTTATGTAAACCCGACTCCATTTCACAGATTTAAACCCCTGCATTGGCCAGGAATCAAACCCGGGTCAACTGCTTGGAAAGCAGCTATGCTTAGCCCTACACCACCAATCCTGGACTTTAATTTGTTTTTTATTGTGTCAGGGTGTGGGTGTTTTTGTGTTGGGGGTTGGTCATTGTGAAGTCAAAGTACACGGCTCATGGTGCCCTCCCCCATGGGTTTTGCATTGAGTGCCTGCTTTTTTGCCCTAGGGTTCAATTAAGAACACTTCTTGTGGTGAAAATAATATACTCTCCTGTGTCTCCTTCTATGCCAATGCCTCAATATCTTTGCCTTAGTATCTGCTTGAACTTGTAGTATACCCTAGAATTGAATTGAGCTTGACAACATTGTACCTAACAGTTCACACTTCATTATCCCATTTTGATTTTTCATAGGTTGTATGAAAAGGATGCTCTGTTTATTTGGAGACTCCTTACCAGATTTGGGTTGTATCCTATTATTGTGCTCATTTGAAAGGTGAAAGCTTCAAACTGTGAAATAACAAATATGGAATTATTAAAAATGTACATGATTTTTTTTTATTGTAGTTACTTGAACAAAGTCTGTTTGTCTGTTCTGTAACTGGAAAAGTTTTTGCCTTTTGATCACCTTTACACTCGCTTAATCATTTGCTTAGGCATCCATGCTTGATGAGCCACGTTTAATGGTTACCCAACATGCTTGAAGACGTTCCACGCATGTTGGGACCTTGCTAGCTGCTGAAAACAACTTTTTTTTGTCACAAAAGATATAATAATAATAATCATAATAAGTATTATATATATTATTATTATTATAAATCCATATGTCATAAAGCAGAAATATCTATGCATAAATCTGTTGAGAAAAATGTGTTTAAGATCATAAAAACATACATTCAGTTTGACATGTCTAAACTCCTGAATAGAAGTGTATTCAGTTTGCTATAAATATTATAATGTGCCTTCCCAGAATTATGAATGTACTATATATCAACAGTGTTACAATTCACTGTTTATAATAATTATAACATACATCAAGTCTTACAATTCCTAGCATGATGAAAGCCTTTATGATGCCATCTAGAAAGGCATACATTCTTTTAGTCAGTCTTTTATTGTTAGATCTGGTTGCAAACCAGTATCAAATGCCACTGTATGCATTATATGTTGTCATATATTAATAAATCAATGAGAACGGACAGTCACACGCCTCCTCAAAGTTTCAGAATTTCATTTTTATGTGATTTGAGTCTCACCTGTTTGACATTCTAAATGAGTCCCCAGACAGGGACTTTATTGGCACATTAAAGTGAGTCCTTGGGGGGAGTAAGTCTAAAGAGTCAAGGAGGCCTGCCATAAAATACATCCGCTGGGAGCTCTTCTACAGGAGAGAAATACTAACTGTTAAATAATTTCAGCAACTAATGCAATATAGAGCAAATTTTCTCACAGTTTCATATGTGGGTTGAGTACTGATTGATTGAAGAATGAAAGCTTGTAGGTGTCTGTCTACAGTAATACTATTCTACTGAACCAGTTAAGGACCAAATGGAACCAGTCATGTATTTCACTCACTATAAAACCATATAGTATGGTGTGGACTTTGGAGTCAGTTCATCCCCCCTCATCGCACATGCAGTGGTGCTACACAAGAAGCCTCTATGCCTGGCAGCTCAGCAAAGACCCCCTTTGATAGTGAGCAATGTCTGCGAAGGGGATCAGAGAGTTTCGTTAATGGGGGGCAGGATTATTCTGAGCCTTGTCAATGACTGCATTAGTCTCTCTCTCTCTCTCTCTCTCTCTCTCTCTCATTAATACAACTGAAAGACAAAACTGTGAACATCATGTATCCTTATAATGACTTGCATCTTATTCTGAAACTATTTAGTGGACCAGAAATGTGTGAGAGAATTTTTACACACACAAAAACTACATCCCCAACTTTGCATAGTTTTCTCCCATTTAAATTCTCAGCAAACACGGTCAGTTATGAAGGGCTTGGATATTTGACTTTATACCGGGGTGCTTGTGTCAGTTTGACAGATCTTTGCCTGCAGCATGTGCAATCAAAAGTGAACCAAAAGAAGCATTCCAACACCAAATTTAACATCTGAAGGCCCTTTATAGCACTTTCATTGCATGAAGGGTCGGTTTTAGAGCTTCTGACACATATTTGAAAGGATGCACTCATCAAAAGAGATTTTGAAATCTAAAATAACATGTTGTCAAAGGGTTATTGTTGACACAAACGTGTAAACTGGCATTTCAATAAATCTCTGTCTAGCACCTGTTCCTCAGAGTGCTGTTTCGTCCTTGTTTGGGAGCTGAGTTCTTCAAAGTATTTTGAGTCTCTACAGCATAGACTTGTTGGTATGAAGAGATGTGTCAATGTAGACAATCTCTGCACTTGGTCAGTTGTTCACTAAAGCAGATAGAGATGCGGGGGCAGCTGCTTCATGTTGTTTGGGTATAGAGATAGAGTTCCATTGGACTGATTGAGTTTTTTTTCTGAGAGTTCTCTAAATCCCTCTGTTTTCACAGCATCAAAGTCCTTAAACCAAAATTGATTTTGAGAATTGACCTATGCATAAACGTGTTTTTCTTAGCAAATGTTGCTTGGTTGAACAAGATTTACAGAACACTAGCAAAACCCTTATTCAACCTATGGAGAAACCATAACTCACTGTTTTTTGTCAGACATATCTATCCGACTTAATTTTAAATAGCTGCAACAAGATAGACCAGCTTGGTGGAGTAACATCAGGTCTTCTAGACGTGTGACAGCAAACCATTCATCTTGGTGCTGACCACGGTGCCTCCACACACGGATTCATTGGTTGTCTCCACCATGACAAAAGAGGGACTCGTCACTGGGTCACTCCATGAGAGTCTGGCATGACACCATTGCAGTCTTTGGTGACGTTGATGTAGTGTTAAGGGCAGTCTTCATAATGGTCTGTGTGCATGTAGTCCTGCGTTGCACAGCCATCTGCCAATGGTGCTGGTACTAACAGTATGACTCATGTCCACAACTGTGGCGGTTGGGTCAGTCAGGTATAGTGATAAAGCCTGTCCTTGCTGTCGTCACATGTGTGGAAAAACTTCAGTTGATTCCTTCTGGGTGCAACTATTTGTGCAATTATTCTTTTGATGATGAATGTATAAACAAATGTTTATCAAATATTTAATGGTCCATTTAAAGACATATTACATACTGCTTTTGTTTCATACTGAAAATTTTTTTTAAATAAAAGCTTTTGTAGAAGCCTCTTGATGTGTAATTTTTTTAAAGACATTTTGTTAATTTCATAGTTTATTCTTTGCAGTCATTGTAATTGTAACACTATAAAGGATGGCCAGTCAACCAGAAATGGTCTATGAATACAGCCATTGGCTTGCTGAATGCTATTATTTTAGTGTGTCCCTACTGAAACATCCGCATGAATCTGGGTATACTTCATGTATATAATACTTAAATAGAGGTGCTGGTAGGCTGGTGCATAGTTTCAGACACTGAAGTGAATTCAACACATTCAAATCTCTACACTTTTTCCACATTGTACACAAGTTTAATAAATAAGAGGTAATTTGTGAGTCTTAAAGGTGATCAAATCTGAGCTCCTTTTTACGCAATTTTGATTAATTTGGCAACCCCCCCCCCCCCCCCCCCCACACACACACACCTTCCTTCTAGCATTGCAACGCACAACACAGGTCTTTTTGTCTTTAAGAATGCTATGATATACAAGTAAATGAACAAAGAGGGAAAACAGTGTTGTAAGAAAAGATCCACTGATATAAGGAGTTCAGGCCTCATAATAAAAAATTGTGCCTGTGAAGCCAGCAGCCAGCTCCGAGGATTATTCCTGTTATCTGAAAGGGATCACTTTAGGTCACCAGCTTACAAGAGTGTCATGCAGTGACTGAACATGAGTCATTTATCTCAGATGAAGTGTACAAATGTGGTTACTTTAGCCTCCAATCTGACCACGTCACCAGCAAAAAGCTTGTATTAGGATTGATTGACTGATAGATTATAGTAATCTGAATAATGGAACTAAATGTGGAACAGAAAGGGCCTGTGTCCTGGAGTTCATACTTCTCCCCTGCTGTCATGCAAGGCAAGAGCATAAAGTCGGGAGCCAGAGGCAGCAGGCTGCAAGCATGAGTGAACTTTATTCAGGTATTTGCACGAGGAATCATCATTACAAGCAGGCAGGTTTATAATACTAGCATAATTTTGAAGGGCGAATCCAGGCTCATAAACAGACTAACAGGAAAGCAAGGTCAGAACAGAACAAACTAAGAACTGGGATAAACACACACACACACAAACACACACAGACTTCACACAAAGTCTATACTATATGTGTTAATCCTTATGAATCCATGAACAAGAAACACTGGTAAAAGTCATTTAATTTCTAGTCATGCAAAAAATAAATGCATATTACAATGCAATATTAGACACTATTTCGACTTCAAAGAGTAAAAAGGAAAAGACTAAGTGTATGGAGAGCGAGTTGGATAGGACATCAAGCAGACACACAGTGAGAAAGAAAGAAGGAAAGAAAGAAAAGAAGAGTAGAAAGGAAAAGCTGTTTCTGCCTTGTTGCTCCAGAGATTCATTGCTCTCATCATCAATCATCAAGGGCTGATGAAATTGTTCTTGCCCAGAGCAAGCCTCTCTGCTACATGTGCAGAGCTAGCATAAATCCTGCAGTCAGGGCCGAGGAACAGACGTGGAGGTGGATTATCAAATGAATTGTCAGATAATTTCACTGCTTTTCTCTATTTCTTAGTTAGCCGGGGTAGAAGCCACATCTTTCTTTAATATTCAGTAAACTGTATTCTTATGCCTGTAAGGTTCCTCACAATAGGTGTAGCATAGAGTCAATAGTTAGATACGAAGAGTAGGACTTGACAATGACACTATTGAAAGTCAGTGGTACACTCAAATGGGGAGGGGACATACATGTCGCTGTAAAACAGAGTAATAATAATAATAATCATAAAATTGAATATATAAGTAATTAATTATTGAATGAAAATTTTACAAGCATACCAATTAACAAATGTCACTAAGCTCTCATTAATTTCAACAGTTCCTTCTCAATATGAGACCAGGACACAATTGTTCTTATTTTGGCCCAATTATCTTGGCTGTTGTACACTCCAGAAGACTAATGCCCCAAAAATAGGTAAGCCAAAGAACAAGAGCAGAAACAGAGGGTCCAAACCATATTTTCAGCATTGTATTTTTGACTGCTGTGAGGTCGGCCAGAGGAGACCAATTTTGGATTGTCAAATTATTTGGATTTGTTTGGATTTACTTCAAAAAAATGCAAACTTATCATTATCACATAAGATACAGTATATTAACTCTGTGTATGTGTGTGTGTGTGTGTGTGTGTGTGTGTGTGTGTGTTCCTTGGGGTTCTCTTAGCTTCCAAGCCAGCATGTCTAAGCCCATCCATAAGCTGATAGGCTGACTCCATACTCTGCAGAACCATATCTTTGCACAGTTTTGTGTTTTCCCTGCTGTAAAAGAAGCTCACAGAAAGTCTGTATTATTCCCATACAGCCTAGATGAAGGGCTGAATTAGCCTTCCCTACAGCCCTTGGGACTTGCTCTGTAACTTGTTAAGTCTATGTGTCTGCATGAATCCAAATCTCTGGATAAGACTACACACTTAGATCGGGTAAAGGCAAATACAATTTTTCATCAGGATAAATTCTTCCCATATGAACGAAAAATAAAAAATATCTTTTAATATTAAGGAGGACTCGGGACAAAATGAGGTCAGATGGAAAGACAAAGCTGACTTTTGCTCATATTATTTCTGCTGTGCAACAGCAGACAGTAACCTCATGTGGGAGATCTACTCTTTGTCTCTCCTGTATCTCTTCCTTTTGTTTAAATTTCTTGTCCCATAAAGAATTGGTGGTTGAGTGCTATATTGTCCTCTGGATTTACATTATGTGGAGGTTCTTTACATACACAGGTCTTAGTTACAAGAATGTACATCAACTGAAAGTTTTTTAGGGAACCAAAAATGTTTTTTTCTGTGACATCACTCCAAAGAGCCTTTATGCCACCATTATTTTTAGAGTGCAAAGAAATGAAGATGAAGTAGCAGAATGATCATGCAGTGATGATAGCCACAATAATTTATGATAGGGACAAGGACATCTTTGTCATCAAGGAAAAGCTAAAGAAGCCCAAAATTGTTCCTCTAAGAGTTTATCTTCAGTGATTCTGGGAGCTGCTTCAGTAGGGCTATTAATTTGTCCGTTTTTGACATCGTTTGCTGTGTCTCTGTATGAACAGGTCCTCCTTATCAGTGTTAAACACAGCACTCCTGTTATTGTGTTCTCTCGGCGCCCTGCAGCCTCAGTCACCATCAGGCCCACGACAAGAATAATGAGAGGAATGTCCGCTTCCATCAAAAGTTAAACAAGAAAAAAACAAACTTTAATGTTGTTGTTTATTTGTGCTGGAGCCACTGGCAGTGTGATTCTCTCATTATCCGCTCATCAGCAGTGGGTGCATGTAAATGCAGATAGAAGTGAGGGCACAGAAATACATTCCTCTTCTCGCTGTTAGTGCTTGTCACGAGTATAAACACTTGTGACAAGCTATTCCAAAATAGATGCAAGTGTTTTCCTTCTCACATACATTGTTTGAAATAAACCAACATTATTTTTATCAATAAAAATATCTTATGAATTATGTTGCCAGATTGTCATGAATGCCACTAAGAACAGCATGCAGTAGAAAATGGTCTTGCATCGCCATCTACAGAGCACTGTAGGGTAATTCACCCTAAAATAGCGCATTTGCTAGATCCCTCATAAAGACCTACAGTGCGTACACAACTTGTCCAAAAGTATCCAGACATCCTTCCTAATTAGTAATTTCAGCTACTCTACAATGCACCCATTTGCTGACACAGGTGTTAAATTGTGCACACAGTTTCCATAAACATGCAATCTTGACTGTTGGGTCTGTCAGTTACAGCAATAAGGCCCGTCCTTGCTCACATGTGTGGCCGAGCATGAACTTGAATCATTCGCATGTCTCACGATGTCAGACCTACCCTCCAAGTATCATGCCTGTTGGTTGATTCCTTCTGGGTGCAACTACTTTTTTGACAATGAGAGTATTTGGATGATGTCACACATAGGTGCACAATGTATTGCTTCTAATTTTAATCAACTGTTCTTATATCTGTAAATATCAGCCTTTGCTAAATCAGCTCAAAATAACTCATGGTGACAGTAGACTTAAGTCAGAACTTGACACAGTTGCATTCTCTGCGGTTAAATTTCTGTGCTCAGTATACTACATTATCAGGTATAATGTGTGATCTTTGTTCTTTTGCCCTTGAGAATGTCTTTATAAGGGATTTTGAAAGGAATTCAGATAAACATCAGTTTTTGGTTTATTATCACAACTGCGCATTATGCATAGTGCATCAGCTTAGACGGAATGAGAGAGCTTAAACACAGCGCTCTGTCATGTTTAGGCTGTAATTCAGTCTGGTTTGTTTATGTTTTAAACAGCTATGATGTTTAAGTATATGCCTGTAATGACTTTTAGCCACTGTTTCTTTCTGCTCAGGCATCTGCTTTCACATGAACTTATGGACGAACCACTTTGTGGAAACATTGTTTATTACTTTTTCTATGTACACCTCATTTTTAAAGAATTTGTTCATTTTGTCATAGTGCATTTTGTTGTTACTTTTTTCCCCATGAGGAACTCTTGTAACATTTGTACCAAAAAGGGTCCAAAGTCATTTTTATATGGCCCTTTTCAACCTCTCTTTATCCCTTAGAATTAAACAGGCATTTTTTTTTTATTTACTGTGATTTTAAGACTGATACATGTAAATGTTTTACAGCATAGAGAGTCTTTATATGGACTGTGTAGACTGGGGTTTGAATGATATGGTTTGAAACTTTCTTTATGTTTATTACTTCAAATTACGTTATTTCAAAAGAGTGAAAGAGATGTTGCATTAGGCACAATCCCCTTAACTTTGGTAGGTTTTAGTGGCTTATTGCTTTAATATGACTTCCTCAACTAAAACACACAGAATTCTGCAACAATGCTGACAAAGCTGAAACAAAGCATGAAACTTTCAAACTGCAGTGTCATCCATTCTCAAAATTAAATGTAGCAATGTTTGGCTTCATAAATTCACTGTTCATTAAGGCTGAAAGATTCATTGTTCTTATATCAAACTCGCAATTTAGGAGAACACAGATTTTCAAATTGCAAAAGCTGCATTTTTTTTTAAATTATAGCCTACATTGTCAAAAGGAATGTCTGGCATTTTAACTGGGGAAATTTAACCTAGAAACACAAACCTTGTTTACTGTTGGCAGAAAAGACCAATAAAAGGTGGATATTCTGGCCTTCTTGGCCACAAAACAACAGACCTGAATGCTAATTTGTAGAAAATACAGCAATTGCAATTAAAATCACAGCCACAATATTAATCAGAAAAATTGCAATTACATTTTTTCCCCAAAAACTCCAGACATGCTGCGGTTCTGTAGTTCAGTCCTTAAAAATGAACTGTCTTCAGTGGGTAACACACAATCCAGTCTTATCATTTTATCTTTATTAAAGCATGAGCAAAAACTTAGCAGTGCCATCTCACTCCTACTGCACTGATTATACGATACTTTACATCTGTTGCTTTTTGCATCTGCTCTCATTTTTACTCTACCACTTCTCCTCTAGCATGCTCAGAGATTTTGAGATGCCTTCTGTTGTATTTATGCACTCTGTGATTTTGAGTGTAACAGTTATTACTAATATGACAATATTTTGTTGTTGTCCTGGATCAATTTCAATGTAAAGGCCAGCTGACATCTTCAAATGGAATAAGATTATCATATTATTTAATAATAATAATAATAATAATAATATAACTCTTTAACTAAAAGATACACAGCATTATTGAATAGCTCATCTGTGTGCTGGGTGGTGTGGATTTGGTGTAACTATGAATGCTACTCAAGGAATCTTGAGAGTGTCAGGGCGTGTGCACCAAATGTTGTAACAGTAACATATCTTGCAGTGTCCCTGCCTGTGCAAAACTGGACGAGAACCAGCAATACCATGGGTATGTCCACAAAGACTTTGCACAGTTTCAACTGACTGCGTGAATTATAATGCTGTCTAACATACAATCTATACTTTTGCTGCATGTATGCTGAATAATATATATGTACAGTTGACTCATTCCGAAAGTTACAGCAGGAACAGACAAACAAGCAAATGTATGCTTCCTGTGAAAGAAATAGAATCGGTTTATATGTAAAGAAAGAAGAACAATCAACCATCAAATTATAACTATTATAATTCAATGTATAACTGGTGAAGTATCCAAATATGCAGGCCTAAACCAGCCAGGCTGCAATGCAAAAGACAATGAGTACATGGAGTACATGAAAATACATTGGCATAATGAAAATCATTGCATAGCAGTATGTAAATTGTTTGTGAAGTGGCATTACCTCACGAGACGGCTTGGGAACGGCCACACCTGTATAAGTTGTGAGGTATTATCTTGTGAGTAAACCTGAACACTGGCCAGCGTGCTCATGGCAAGACGACATGAACTCCTCAACTGGGCTCATGTTAAGCGAACGTGCATGCCACACCATTTGTCTGAACTCTCCAGAATGCTCCTTGAACCAATTCTAGACAATTTGGGCCTGATGGAATGGTGCATTATCCTGCTGCAATAAAGTCCATGGAGGGTTACAAATTATCACCAAGCAGTGAAATATGGCAGGCACCAATCAATGACGTGTTTTGATGGACCAGTGGACCCAACCCATACCACCACTAGCCTGCACAGTGCCTGCACTGGGCTCCATGGCTTCATAGGGTCTGCATCCTCTAGGGTCCAGTTAGCAACCTCAAGAGCCCAGGTGAGGCGCTGTTTCGGGTGTCGTAGTGTTAACAGAGGCACTCTGGAGGGTCTTCTGCTCCTATACCCCATATAAGTTAAAGAATGTTGCACTGACCTTCAGTATATGCCTGTGGGGCACCCAGCATTTAATGAATATGATTCCGCCAAAGTCACTTGTCTGTTCGCACTGACAACTCTAGCCAGACGCTGGCCAGTCACGATCATTAAGCACCCGTGGGTGATCACAGTGCTGTCCACTGTGGGTGGTAATGCTTTCTATGATGTATTCCTGGCACACATGTGACACAGTGGATTGAGGAATGTTCAGTGTCTGCACAACTTCGGAAATGGAATGTCCCATTCGTCTGGCACATGCAATCATGACTTGTTCGAACTGTGATAATTCACATCGCTTTCACGTTGCAGTTTACATACTGCTATCCCATGACTTTTGGTATGTCAGTGTAATATTCTAGAAAATGTAATAGAAAGGAAACAGACACTCTAAAATAAACAAAACAAAATGAAAATTTGAACCATTGTTACTTCTGTTGTAAATATGCTTACTGTCCTCTTACTCCACTAAGCAGTATTCTCTAAAACCAAACAAGTGCTTTAAGGTGAATACAAAGGGATTGGCCTGTTTTATTAATTCATTCATTTTTGGCTAGATGGTTAATTTGTCAACAACATCATTTCTATTACACAGAATAAAATGGATGGCCAGTTGAAGTTAGTGCTACAACATCACCAATGCTATCAGCACAGATGTGTTTATTAGTCTCTAGCCAGGGTTTGTTGATTCCTAATTGCTCTATTACGTATTTGCCCAGTGCATGCTGGGTACTGTATAAAGCAAATATTGACAAAACGACAGAAAATCATGAATTCTGTGGGTGCAAAGAATACTACACTCATCATCAAAAGAACAGATTGCAATGCTATTTGGGGAAAAAAGCTAAAGGTTACCAGGAACAATAATAATGTGATAATCTATCCCATGAATATTCTTCTGCAGATTTTGCGGTAAGGGTGGGGGTGGAGTGACGCCAGGCCTTCTGGACACGTGACAACAAACCGTTCATCTTGGTGCTGACCACACACAGAATCAATGGTTGTCCCCACCAAGACAAAGCGGGAATCGTCACTGAAGATGATCCGCTGCCATTCTGAGTCACTCCGTGAGAGTCTGGCACAACAGCACGAGTCAGAATGGAAAGCACCCGCAACACGACGACCTAATTTAATCAGTCAGGTACAGCGATAAGGCCCATCATTGCTTACGTCACATGCGCGGTCGAGCATGCAACTTGAATCATTCGCACGTCTAACAGTGTCAAACCTACCCACCAAGTTTCATTCCTGTCAGTTAATTCTTCTGGGTGCAACTACTATTTCGATGATTAGTGTATATATATATATAATGTTATATAATTATATAAATGCAGCGCTCCTTTAAAATGTGTGGGAGCTTATTGTGAATTCAAATTTCACAGCCACAACGCTGTAAGTCACTGTATTTGGCCCAATATTCAACAGTATAAGAATGAAGACCATAAAGCTGGTAGATTATTGTTCCTGATGTTTATCTCTTCATAAAAGACTAGTCTAAACTACTTAGCAATAATTTGGCGTGCTCCGTCAGCAGTGAGCGTTGCTGAGTAACGCTAACTACATTTATGAAAAACAGTCTGAAAAGCCTGAAAACAGCCCGACATGATCAGTTAGTTCCAGCGTATTGTAAAGGCGGCTCATTCAAACTCCTACTCGCCGTGTGTGAATGAACCCCCCCCCATACTCCTCCCTGTAGCCCCGCCCCCTGCAGGCTCATGGTGGACTCGCGGGCTTTCACATCACCTCCTCCTCCTGCCTTTCTTCACTTGTTCTGCTGAAGCGGGTTGTTGGTGTTCTCCTTTCTTTAACGTGAGTGTTGAGTTACCGGGGAAGTCCAGTTGTTGAGCACGAGGGAGGGAGAAGTGTGTGGTAGATGGCCTAAACTAGCTTCACCTTGGACCTCGAAGAACAAGAGGAAAAGAAGAAGAAGACTCGGTAAGCGTGAGATGTGTTAGCCAGATTACTTCCATCCTGAGGAGGCTGATACAGGACGATGTGTCCCGAGATGCACTTCTTATGCAAGGTTAAGCTATTTTCTCGTGTCATAAAGGAACGTGTTGTTTAAAGGTGAGCTTGTATTATTCCCTGAACTTATTGCTGTAGTTTTATTCAGGTAGTAACAGCGTAAAGTCACTTAATGTGTTCATTATTGGGAGCCACGATGCCTGCTGCGTTTCTCCATCATCCTGTTGACCCTGTAGGGCTTATAAGTAAACAAACTAAGCCCGGCACTGAATTTAAGAGAGGCTTTTCCACTTTCCACACAGCTTTAATGTACAGATCTTGTAAAAGTGGCTTTAAAATCTTATTCTGATAAATATTATTATTTAACAAACAGTGACTTTTGTGGCTGTGGCAATGGTGACAATAACAATAATAATGGTGGTTGTTTATTACAGTGTTAGATAAGTTTGGGGTATTCCATAAAGCAGGATTTCTCAATTCGTCAGATAACCTAAACCCAAAGATGAGGACTGTCTAATAGGAAAGTTCCTCAGTTCTTTTCCAATTGGAAAGGCTTGACTTTAGCCTTAAGTTATCTGGCTAACTGAAAAATCCTGCTTTGTGGAATAACCCCCAGGAGAGTGATGCAAATTCTAATTTAGACTTATTTAGAGGAATGATAGTGAAGAAATGAGGATCACTAGAATTGGCAAAACATTACGTTTCATGAATGTTAGCCATAGTCGGAGTCTGCATGTTCTGTTTAGTTATATCAGAACCCCATTTTGTTCTCGTTACATAAACATTTTAAGTTATGGACCATACACTTTCCAAGACAAAGGAAAAGAAAGTTTCCATATCCGAGAGTTTATTTGCCTGTTTATTTATTAATTGTTGAATAAGATGAATGTAAACTCCACCAGCGCCATCCACAGCTGTAGAGTCTGCATGCTTAATTGCATTAGCTAACTTAACCCTCTTGAGTAGTTTCTCATGACTGTGGTCTGCACTATCACAGGACAGCAGTCCTCAACTCAGTAAAGACCCGGATCTAAACAAAGTGCCAAGCCGAACCACTAGCTGAGGTCAGGTTCCGCATCAGGTACAGCGCTGCACTGATGTTTTTTCAAGGGCCATAATTAAAGTGCGTTCCCAAGACTGTCCAGAGACAGCAAGCAGAAAGCATCTTATGAATCAACAGCAGTGGGAGTGAGCACTGTTGCCCATCTTGTCTGACTTATAGGCCCATAATTAACAGATGGCCAGCGAATCTCTGTGACGTTTCTTATTCATCCTCATGTTGCCTTCAAGAAAGTTCATGTGATGCATGTATAATGCATCAGTTTGCTAACTGGTAGAGACAGGTGGCGTGTATAAAATGTTTACCTGCGTTTTATTTTAATGAAGTAGAATGTTACAGTAATACTCCAGCGATCTTTATCTCCATTGATTGCCACAGACTGTACTTCTAACACGAGTCTCAGTATGAAGCAAATGAACTGAAAACCAGTCAACCTGAAACTCGCTTATGTTAGATGCTGGCTTTTACTAAAAGGTTAAAAGGGTTTTTTCTACAGTAAGCACAAGAAAAAGATTGATCGTACTCTACAGATGACATAGAAAGAGAGATGAGGTTGGAACTGCTGCGGTATTCTTTTAAACTGGGGCAGTGTCGTTCAAACATGAGTTTTTGATAGGAACGTGATGCAATATGGTAAACCTTTATTTTGGGGCTCATGAGCTGGTGTCAGATGTGAGTGGGACTGAGCTGCAATGTGGCAGGGAGAGGCACCGCCTGGTTATGTGTGAGCAGTATGGCCTGAGTCAGAAATCTACAGTGCACTCATTGACTATGCATGCATGTGTTAGGGAGGCAGCTGTTGTCATCTTCACATGCATTAGCAGTATCAGATGTTATTAACGGACTTTTATTCTACTGGTGAATTGTATCAAGTCCCGACACTTACTGCTCGCTGATTTCATAGCCAGCCAAATATAGATATTCTAGCTTGTGTTGTGTAGGCCATAGACATCAGTAGTTTTTTTTTTCTGTAAGATAAAAAGGGCATTGCAAGTTGTTTTCACGCTGTTGGGGAACACAGTTGCGCAGAGGTTAGGCAGGAAGTCTGAAGACTACAGACCAAAGGAAGTGAGCTCGGCTGCATTGGAGCTCTGTGCGGCTTTCACTATGACACACAAGCATCTTTTTGAGTCAGCACAGACACATACTGTGTAAACAACGCCCTTTTAAGAAGCTTCTTAAATTCTACATGCTCACTTTCTCTCATGCAATGTGATTGACGTGTCTTTCTCGCTTCATCCTCTCTATAGTACTTTTGTTATCTGGTGGCGCATCATGGGATCTTTTCGGCGACCCAGGCCGCGGTTCATGAGCTCGCCGGTGCTCTCAGACCTGGCCCGCTTTCATGCCAGCTCACCGGCTCTGCAGCTCTCCAATGCAAGCGTCTGGAACAGGTGAGGATTAAGGTCTTCAGACATACAGAGTTAAAATGCTGAAAGACACTTTTTTGCTCATTAAAAATTGTCACTAAAAATTTGCTTTAAACTGAGATTGATGAGGGACATTAATACTCAAAACAAATTTAGAAATGCTTAACCGAGGAAAGGAGTATCGCTAGAAATGGCAAAACAATACATCTGTTTTTAAAAAGGTAAGTCATAATAAGAATTTGCATGTTCTGTATACCAAACATGCATTTGTTCTTGTTGTTGTTGTTGTTGTTGTTGTTGTTGTTATTTTTTTTGCACTATTATAAAATGCCAGCTGCTCTGTGTAAAATAATATAATGTATGGGCTCATAGAATTAGTCCAAATTCTTGATGCATGAACTTTAACATTATAGGCCAGGAACATTTTTTTTTTCTTCTCTTGGGGGAAAAAGTGAAAGTTACCATTTCAGAGATATAAGTGAATTTAACTATTTATTAATTTATTTGTTCATTTATGACAGTGAATATATTCTGTCTGTAAAACATAGAATCCACATCTAGCCAAATTTAGATAGGAGTCTGGGACTACTTCTGCCTGTGCATGTGTATGTGTAGCAAGCGATAGACAAGAAAGTAGACCTCAGTCTTTTGCCCTCTTTATTTCCGCCTGGAAACAGGGCTGCTGCTGCCCCTCTTTCAGGAAGTGTGGAGCAGGATGTTATTCAGATGTGGTGGGCTCAGGGGCGAACAGGGATTGTCAGCAAGCTTCAAAATTTTGACCTTGGAAACGGAAATGTACATATCCACATTTAGTCAGTGCCAAAGAGAGAATTTGCATGTGGTTGAGTTAGTTTAGCTGCTTTTTGGGGCGCTACTTGAGGAAGTTGTGCATGACTATGCAAATTTGACAGCTTTTTTTACCCTGGAATTTCCATATTAAAAACTGTAACCGTAAGAGCATACTCAGTTTCCTTCCTTTTCTAAAGGCTGACTCATTTGATGCTTTTTGCAGTGTCCAGACTGCTGTCATCAAAGTTTTCCAAGGAGGAGGGCTTCAGACCAATGAGCTGTACAGTCTAAATGAAAGCATCAGGTAGGTAAAATTAGACAGCATAAAAAGATAAGATAACATTAAAATCAAGTTTTAAAACTTTAGTTAATTCATGTCTCTTGTCACGTTAAGCCTGATTCATCTTACCATGCCATTTAAAAGATAACATTCTTGCTCTATTAAAGTTTACTAACATTTGCACCAACGAGTGATTACTTATACTACATACCTAACCCCCACCTATCATTAGGCAAAAATGCTCAGCTAGCTCCCTGATATCATGTTTCACTTGGAAATATGTCACGGTGAAGGGGAAAAATGGGTTGTGATTTTCAATGCACTTTGACCGTGTATTGAATTGACGTAAGTGGCACAATTAAGTTTCAAGTTAGAATTTGCCTGGCTAGTTACTTCAAACTTGTTATTCACTAAATGAAGTTAAACCCAAAACACCAAGATCTTCATATTAAAAACGTTTTCAATGGAGAGTTTTCAATGGAAAATAATGACTTTAGCTCTTTACATTTGTGTGTTCTCAGGTGGCTTCAGAGGACAGAATTGGGTTCCTTCATCACTGAGTACTTTCAGGTGACGTGTTGTGACTGCAAATAAAGTCAGAAGAAGATTACCAGAAATGAAAGCACTGCTCCAGCAACTGACTAGTGCTTAGTTAACATCAGCTTGTACAAAACTATAAGAATATCTAGATGGTTCAAAGTATCACAAACTAGCATCAATGGCCAAATCATAAAGAATGTGTTGCGTGTTTTTTTTACATTGTTCTAACTTTATTTACTGATTTCATACAGGACCAGCTCTTGAACAAAGGCCTGGCACATATATTGGAGAAAATTCAGCTTCACAAGGGTGAGCATGAAATATGTAACTTTATACAGTGTTCTGCTATAAGGGCTTGCATAGTAGATCATGAGGCTCTAGGTGTGGCCTTAGAAAATTGTATACATTTCAGTGTTAAATACCTTCAGGCCCGTACTTGCTCTAGTTTTGAGCAAACTGTTGTCTAGTAGTGTGTAATAGGAGACTCTGCCTGTCTGTCTGTTTTTTTTCTGCCCAGATGAAAACTGGCTCCAAGCTTTGTCTGAGATGTGGGTAGCATTTTTCACTGAAATCCTGCCAACACTTCAAGCCATATTCTATCCTGTACAGGTAACCAAGCAGTGTCATTCACCATGCATATATTAGGCAGTGCCAGTTCACAGACAATGTGAATGATTGTTTTGTATGTATGTGCGCTCATGTGCAGGGCCAAGAACTGACAGTGAGGCAGATGGCTTTGCTCGGTTTTAGGGACCTGGTTTTGCTGAAGCTTCCACTGGAGAACAAGCTGCATACAGCCTCTTACCCTCCTGCTATAATACAGATGCTGCTTATATTACAGGTCAGGATATTCAGTAAACAAGACCTGAATTCACTTTTAGACTAATGAGCATTGTTCTTTCTGCTGATTATTTCTATGACAGCAGCAGAATGTTTGGTTTCTGTTATTTGTAAAGACATGCATTTGAGGGCCTTGAAATGCTCTTGGTGGTTTTCGTATACAGATTTTTTTTATGCATGTAAATGGTCACCATAATCTGTTACTTAAACGTCACTTCCACTTACTGTATGTTACTGAATGTCTTGCTAATTTAAGCTTTTTTGCTCTCCGGGTATCCAGATGCAAGTGCTACAGGAACACTGGCTAGGATGAATGGATGAAGGAGTCACCTCAGAGTTTCACACACCAGAAGTTTAGACTGTACTATAATCTGAAAGCCAGAGACTTGTTTAATCACTGTTGTGTTACCTTAGAGCATATACATTAAGATGAATGAAAACATAAGCTAGGTATGGGCTGTAATAAATATGGATACGTTTTTTTAAAATACAGGGCATTCATGAGCCTGGAGGGCCTAGTAAAGAATACTACCTTCTGGAGAGACTGGTGGATGTGGTGATTTCACCCTACTTGAGTAACTACCTCTACATGAGCCGAAGGGACACCATTTCAGGTGACTTTCACTTTGGTGCCATCTGACTTGCCACCTTCATAACAAGACTTCACGTTCTTTCTAAATGTGACCCGTCCTTCTTACTTTCACACCAGATTGTCATTTGGAACAGTCTTCGCCGCACCATGGCCAGCCAGAGATCACGGTCACACACTTTGCTCCAGAGTCGTTGCTGGCTCCTCTCGTGGAGCATGAAGGCGAGGCCTATCTGGAGAGGACTGGGGGCGTGCGTCGGCACACGGTTGCTAACGTTCACTCGGACATCCAACTTCTTTCCATCACGAATAGAATGCATGTTGGCGATGCTGATGGCAGTGGGAGTGGCCAAGGGACCAAATCCAGCATATGTGGTTCTCCAAGGGCATTCTCAAGCGAACCCGTTATGCTGGACTCACGATCAGCTGCATCAGAATCGCTGAGGAGGCAGAGCCCTGCTCACATGAGCTGTGAACTGGCCAGCTGAAGTGTCCCAGAGGACTAGGAAGTATTTTAAAGGTGCCTACCAGTGTGCCCTAGACCAAAAGCCCATGCGCTTTACTGTTTACTCACAGAATGTGGTCTGCACTAAAACAGAAATCAACACCATTCACTCCAGATGAGGAAACATCTTATCCCAACACTGACAATGGTTGCGTATATTGTGTTAATTACATAAGTGGAGTCATACGGAGCTCCACAGCAGTTTGAGTAAGGCATGATGCCATAATGACCACTTACATGCGTCCAGCGGAATAACACTTTCTGTACAGCATACAGTTGAGTTGTACGTAACAAAATCTGTGAATTAGAGGATTGTACGGGTGTTTTAAGTGTACGTTTCTGAATATAAATTTGCACATTAACTTGTTTTCACCCACATCTGCTCAAAATTTCTGGAGCAATATAGAAGAATTGTTGTTCAGTACAGTTGTTTATCGACTTTAAAGCATGGATAGAAAGGAATGCATACAGAGCTAGAAAGGACCTGTTCTTAGCTCAGTCACTGCCTGGGCAGTTCTCTAAGAAGCATGCTTTTTTTCTGCTATGGAACTTTCAAAGCTGTGTGGAATTTCAGCCCTGCTGAGCGATCAAGAGTTTACATAGCTGCAGTAAGACACAACTTGTGCTGGCTGGCCAGAGTTTAGCACAGTTTGGTGATTTCCCTTGTGTAACACAACGTTTAAAGTTTATTATTAAATGAATGGTTCGGTCCATGTTGTGAATGTTGCTAATAATTAATGAAAGCTAATATTTACCATTGTACCATAGCATTTTTAAAGTGACGTCTTGCTAATTGTTGGATAATGGCTTGTACGATTGAGCCGATTCTGTAGCCGATGAGTCACATTATGTGTGTTTTGAGAAATCACCAAACTGGACTGGACTTGGCTGGAGTGCACCTCAACAGTGAGGTTTTAGTCAAAACATTACTGAACCCTCAGCTGTATGGGATTACGGACTTATATGCACTGCCTTACACTTTGTATTTTCGAGCCATTTTATTTTCTTTACAGTTCCCTTGTAGTGGAGTAGCATAGAAATACTGGCCCCCAGGGAGACTGAGTGATTTTATTTCAAGACATATTTAGTGTTTGACTAATGTTTGATAATTACATGTGAATGTTTTATGATGAATATGATATGTACAGAATTACAATTTTACAGTTACTAAGTCCAAAATAATAAAGCATTTAATTGAGTAAAATTTGGTTAAAATGTCTAGTTGGCTGATTAGTTATTAATTGGGTAGATGTCTCTTATCTAAACAGTATTGCTTATTAATTTGTATAATGCAATCTTGATCTATCATCTTCAGTGCACGTCTGTTTTCTGATAGCTGTTATTGGACCAAGCAGTGGATTACTGATTTCGACAAGACACTCACAAGTGGGGGTTGTTTCCTTCAGGGCTACAACCAAACCTTGTTCGATGTAGTGTTCCTAGAATAGATAAGGAGTTAAGGAGCTTTAGTGGCCTTATTTGAATGCTGATCCCCTCCAGGGAAAACCTTTGTGCGGCAGTGTTGAGGAATCTGACCCTGCTGAGGGGGGTGAAGGAGCAGTTGAAGGACATTGGGCTCATAGGTAAGAGTGCTAGTGGGTTATTTGTTTGTACCGTGCAATAAATATGAAAATGGAAGATTTTATGGAAAATCAAACTCATTGTTTCTATCAAGAACAGTAAATGCCAAATGCTGTCACTGTCAAATGATGCTAATTAAATACGAGGAGTGTAGTTTAGGACTGTTAAAAATTATATTTCTAGCACTATTGCTACATTGGTGTTTGAAAGTTTGTGAATGTTTTAATATTTCTGCATAAATATGATCTAGAAAATCTAATTTTCCCACGAGCTATAAAAGTAAGTGAAGAGAACCCAATTAAACTTCAATTTACTGGAAATAATCCAATATTGCATATCTGTGAGTGACAAAAGTATGTGAGCTGTTGCTTTCAGTATCTGGTATAACGTCTTAGTATGACAAAAACTGCAACTTAACGTTTCCTGTAACTGGTAATCAGTCCTGCACATCACCTTATAGGTATATAAATCAGTTATTTTTTTATGTAGAACTGCTTCAGCTCTAGCATGGTGGTTGGTTTCTTCAAATAAACTGCTTACTGCCGTTCCCTCAACATTTCTGTAGGATTAAGTCTGAACTTTGACTTGGCCATTTCCAAACATTAGGGTCATTAGGGTTATTGTCTTGCTGCATGACCCATGTTTTCTTAAGATTCAGTTCACATTTTTTTCTTTCAAATTTGCTGGCATTCGTTGTTCCATCAATGATGGCAACCGATCCTGGCCCAGATTGAGTAAAGCCTACCCTTACCATGATACTACTACCACCATGTTTCACATATAAAATAAGGTTCCTGTCCTTGAATGTTTGCCTTTCCTCAAAAATAACCTTTCTCATTTTAACCAAAACGTACAGCCCTAGTGTAACTACAACATTTTCAGGTCTACTGTGATTCCTTATTATGAGGTGAAGCTTTGGTTGAAAAAAAATATTGAATGTGAAAAAATATATACATTTTTCGTGGTTAATGTGTGTGGTTATGTACCTGCAGCTTGGCTTAAAATACAGTTTTATTCCATTGACATTGAAACAGCATGTGCAAAATAATGATTTTATACAATCAAAACTGAACTACAAACAACACAAAGCCTGGACTTGCCTCTTCTAAACCCAATTAATAGTTAATTAATAGCCTAGTTTTGATTATTGATGGTGGTTTCCCCTGCAAAATAGAGACCTAGAAAAACAACAAGGGCTCTCAAGTGATAACATAGCTCTACTCAACATCTTAACTCTGTATATTTTGAAATCCACTAAGCAGTAGTTTAATGAAACTTACTGAAATCCCTGAAATACCCAAAGTCCACAAGCATACTCATCTGAATGCCTGCATTTTGCTAAAGAAAACCTGATGGCTGTGTACTTACCCAGGCAGAAAATGTTAGTGTTTAAAATGATACTAGAACTGGAAGAGCTCAACACTAGAATGTTGGAGCCACAAACTTTCCATTGAGTAGATATATTGCATCTCTTAATGTTCTTGTTGCTTATGAAACTATCTGATCTATGTAAGGTTTCTGAAAAGTATATAGTGAATATGGTTCACTCAAATCCTATTAAAGGGTACTTTACTCACTTTACTCATCCAGTATCAGCCAAAGCTACATACACTACATGTCCAAAAGTTTCAAGACGCTCATTTAATGTTTCTTATGGGATGAAGGATAGGGAATGGAAAGTTTGTCCCCTTTTTAATGCAGTGACTGTCTCAAGCCTTCGTGAGGTCAGGTGCCGATGCTGGATGATTACTTCTGGATCGCAAAGGACACTCCAACCTATTTCAAAGGTATTGGATGCAGCTTCATCACTCCAGAGAACACAGTTCCACTGCTCCACAGCCCAATGTTGGCGAGGCTTTGTATCCTGCTAGTTGATGGTTGCCATTGGTCATGGTAACCTTTGGCTTATGTATAGATGCGTGTCCAATTTTACTGGTAATGCTTTTCTGTAGAGATTTTACAAGCTGTGTGAGTGCAGTTAAACACCTGCATCAGCAATGGAGCACCTTGATGTAAACTTCGTCGCACAACATATTCTCAGTACTGTGTACTGGACCTGTCCTCTGTACTGTTTTGTCTTTGGTATTGATTGCACTCTATTATCTGCACTGTGTATATTGTATTCTTTTGCACTTGAGTTTTTGTGTTGCACCATGGTCCTGGATGTTGTTTCGTTTCACTGGGTAACTGTACATAGCTGAAATGAAAATAAAACATGTCTTGAAATTGAACTTGGACTTGTGAGGAAAAAAGATAAGCATTACACGGGTGTCTGGCTTATGGCAATAATAATATTATGTCTGTTGTAGTTTGTTTTCACTTTTCTTCTATTTCTTGTACCTCTCAATGATCCACTTGTTATAACATGCTGATATCAGGCTGTGCTGCCAGACAGCTACACTAGGTGGAGCAGCAAAGACCTTTTAGCTTTTAAAGGGCCCATATCATGTCTGAAGTAACATAGACATTGTTAAAGTTTCAACATTTACCATTCACTCCCCAGTCTATACGGTCTATATATGGAAACACTGCGACAACAGCCTGTGTTGGATTCACTGTATCTGTGATGTCACAGAAACTAACTCAAATACATGTATCCACATATTCAACCTACAGCAGTTTAGCTTTTTTAAACAGACTTTATTGAGGATTTCATACAATCATACAAGCATACAATCCAAATAATTACATGGATTATCTGGAGTTACATTTACATACTATTAAAATATTTTACACACATTCATAAGTGTCTATTTACAAGTTTAAAGTTTAAAGTTTCAGAAAAGTCCAGGGGTCCATAGTCCATAAGCGTTTCAGTTCACATTTTATTTGCTTAAAAACAACTTCTGCAGGAATCTGGCTTTGTTGAATGACCATTTTACATCTTGTTTTCCATAATTTACCATTTGTAACACAAATAATTAACCAAAAAATCTTTAAAAAATGATCTTCAAATACTTCATACAAAACAGACTTAACATTCACATCAAATTTCACACCTGAACCATTCATACTTTTCCAAACATCCACAGATCATTCACAATACAATAACAAATGTTCCATTGTCTCTCCATCCACTCATATTGAAGTTCTAAGGAGTGTTTCAGCTCTGGGTGCTTTTCTGAATGAGGCTTAATGCAATACAGGGCAGCCAATAAGAGCAGAGCCCATTTAGCTTAGATCAGTCTTAAAGGCACAGTAACAATAACAGTCTGTTTTATTCATACGTAAAGGTTGGACACACTGTCATGCAAAATGAATTGTGGCCATGTTTGATACATAAAGCCATACAGATGGTTTACATGGAACACAAGGAGGAAAAATAAGTAAAAAACATGATATTTAGCATGTAAACAAATGAAAGTAGTGTAAAAATGAAAATGCTTGTTTGTGAAAATTGAATAAGCACGTAATAAAATGTAAATCATACTAGTAAAATGGTTCTTCCATTAAAATAAATGAGCACAATCTATTAACGTGCTAAAATATAATTCCTACAAGTAAAAGTGGTCTGCAGGGCTAAAAGAGTTTCGCTCTTCCGCCCAGTAGGTGGTGATATAACTGCAGCAGCGGCTTCTCTCGCTCTGGTGGAGCCAGACTCCCTCTGAACTCAGCACAGCGGAAGAGCTTCCAGTTTTGATTTCCGCGCTGGAGAGCGGTAGAGGCGGGCCGGCGCTCGATCTGACTGGGGCAAGGCGAACTTTTAGGTGTCCTGCTCCTCGTTTGCTAGGAAATTCTGATGTTGCAGGATTTTTAGAAGATTTTGGTTCGTTTCGCACCGACGGGGAGGACTTTCAGTAACAAAAGTCCGAATTTGTTCGACTCTCCTTGCGGTCCTTCTCGCGCAGATGGCGGCCACCGTCGAGGAGCTTTACCGTAACTATGGGATCCTCGCAGACGCCAAAGAGGATCTTAGCCAGGTCTGGACTTCAGATAAACCGCAAACCTTCAGCACGGGGCTACACCGATATATAACACACCACAGCAGTGATCAGTAGTTACCTGACTCTGCAGTGCCCTATCACATGATATAATTCGCTCGTTAGTGTCGAGGCCTACTGCTGCTAACGCGGCTAAGCTAGCTAGCTACTGTTTGTTAGCGGCTGCGTAGCCTGCAGTACGGACAGGTGGCCGAGCGGAGCTGAGAGGGGTTCAGTATCCAGAGTCGGGTTTAAAAGTGTTCGCATACACAACATCACAGCCAACAGGCTGGCCTAACATGTTGATAGAAAATGGCTATTTCTCTACGCACTGGTTAGCTTAGCACAAACATGGCTAATTTAGCTGCTCACACATCCACAGATGTCAGGGTTGTGTGGAGGCGCTGTTTTACCACGTCTTTCATTAAGTTGTCATACAGTCAAACCTTTAAACTGAGGTGTCGGGTTTTACAGTTTAGGCAACAGTAGCAGGAGCAGTATATGTTATAGTAACGCTATGTGATGTGCTAATTAACTAAACTGTCAGCATGTTTAATAAACAACTTGTGAGCACCTTAAATGATTGTAGGTATAATAAAAAAAACATGCGTAAATATTCTCTTTTTTTAATAGTTGTACAAATAACTGTAGCACATTGCTAGCAATAACATCATTCATAACACATTACTTATTAGTGGTGTGCAACATGGCACTTGAAGTACTGCTACAGACATTTACATTCCAACGGTTAATGGTTAAGATGTAAACAAAGTCATTCACAGTGTTTTATGTGAAATGGTTAAATTGTAGAGGAACTTAACAGCTCAAAATTACAATAAAGGTGTTGGGAACCAATAATCACAATGCAGTAACACAGATAAAGGCAGTTTATTTACTATCCAAAACCACCTGTGAACCTACACATGTGTTTACTTCCGAGTTTTCTACAGTATATAATGTTGATGGTCAAAAGTTTTCTTTGGAAATTATTTTGCTTACACCACCCTCCATGTGCCTTTTTTTTTAACCTGAGTTGTATATGTGGTTTCAGCATAAAGACGCCTACCAGGTTATTCTGGATGGTGTAAAAGGAGGTCCAAAAGAGAAGCGACTGGCTGCACAGTTCATTCCAAAATTCTTCAGCAGTTTTCCAGAGCTGGCAGATGCAGCGATTAACGCGCAGTTGGATTTATGTGAAGATGAAGACGTGTCGGTAAGGCGTTGTTGGCTGAATTCATGTCTCTTTGGACTCCGTTTACTAAAAGGACAGTAGTTGCTAATTGTTGTGATAACAAATATGTAATAGTTGTTTTCTGCATATCTTTGTATCCTTGCAGATTCGTAGGCAGGCCATTAAGGAACTCCCACGCTTTGCTGCTGGAGAAAATTTACCCAGAGTAGCAGACATCCTAACACAGCTACTGCAGACAGGTATTGCACAGACTTACAGTGGTGCAGTGATTTTGAAACTGCCAAAACATGTGGATTTCTGTTTTAAGTCGTTCAAGGCACTGTACTTCACTCCTTGGCTCATCTGTATTTTTTCTTCCTATTTCCAGATGATTCGGCAGAATTCAATCAAGTAAACAGTGCATTGATCTCCATATTCAAAATTGATGCAAAAGGTGAATGTCTCTTTGATTCTGTTCCACATTTAACAAGGGTGAATGTTTAATATTTACTGTAAAATAAGATGAAATAACCAACTACTATTAGTTTCTAATCTATTTATAATCTTACGGTGAGATATTGTAAAATTGTCATAATGACCAACCAAAAAGCAAACTAAATAAAGGTTTGGTTTTTTTTTTTGGTTTGTTTGTTTTTTCCCCTCTCTCTCTCTTTTTTCAAAGGGACTCTTGGAGGCCTGTTTAGCCAGATTCTGCAAGGTGAGGATGTGGTACGAGAAAGGGCAATAAAATTCCTTTCCACGAAGCTGAAGACAATGCCAGAGGACACTATGACCAAGGAGGTAGAGGACTACATCTTCATCGAGACTAAAAAGGTAACTTGCTTTAATTGTAATTAACTAATTCACCTTTAAGTAGTCAGTGAAATGCCAGACAAGAAAAACATGCATGAAACTAAGCAGGTCATTGGGTCTAGAACAAAACTACTTAATTTCTGTCATTTGGCAGGTGGAGAGTCATATGCATATGCATAAACTTGCCTTCACTTGTACTGTATTGCTGTGCAGGTACTGGAGGATGTCACGGGCGAGGAATTTGTGCTTCTTATGCGGGTGCTGTCCGGCCTGAAGTATTTGCAAACAGTGAGTGGGAGACAGCAGCTTGTGGAACTAGTTGTGGAACAGGCCTTCCTAGAGCAGGCCCTTAACCCTGCTGACACAGACAGTGTGGATCGTCTTCTCCAGTGCACACGCCAAGCACTGCCACTCTTCTCGGTGTGTAGGACCAGAGAGATCGCTCGCTGTATCTTGTTGTAATGAATTTTAATGTGGATATATCAGAGCATATACGTACAAAGTGACAATTTCTCTTTTTATTGTAGCGTCTGAATTTTATTTAATTTTTCCACAGAAAAATGTGCATTCCACTCGATTTGTGACATATTTCTGTGAACATGTTCTGCCAAACCTCAGCATGCTCACCAGCCCTGTGGCAGAGCTAGACATCCAGCTTGAAGTGAGTGACATTTTAATTTCTGAAAAAAAAATCAGGAAAAGTTCAACTTTTGAAATGACCAGGGAATGATGTTAAACTTTTATTAATTAAATGTTAAGTTTATTGTTTAATAACTATATATATATATATATATATAT
>CM067474.1:47592075-47614800 GCA_034552555.1 Semaprochilodus insignis | reverse complement strand
ATAGATGTACAGTATGAGAAAAATAATGTCTTTAAGAAAACTCAAGCATGTCAATCTGTTCTAGTAAACCCCAACAATAAAATGATGAACTCTGAAAATGAGCATAATAGATCACTTTAAGAACTTTCTTGGGCTAACTAATGCCATTTATGTACCCATTTATTTTTATTTTATAATATATATATATATATATATATATATATATATATATATATATATATATAATTTATTTATTTTTTTCTATCAGAGGTACAAACATTTGGGTAGCTGCAGTGAAAATCACTGATGTTCTTTTACACTGACATTCTGACCGTTGTCATTCCCCTTTCAGGTCCTGAAGTTGTTGGCTGAGATGAGTCCATACTGTGGTGACATGGACAAACTGGAGGCTAACCTAATGATGCTTTTTGAAAAGCTATTGGTAAAATCCCACCCTGTTGTAGACCCAAGTTCCTTTGCCAAAGTTTTGTATACGTGTGCTTGAACAGCAAAATATTAAGACTGATTTGTGAGTTCCTCACAGTAGTGTTAAGAATGACTATTTAGGTTTTCTTTTCTCTGTGGTATGTAGGAGTTCATGCCCCTTCCTCCTGAGGAAGAAAATGGGGAGAATGCTGTGAGTGAAGAACCCAAGCTCCAGTTCAGCTATGTGGAGTGCTTGCTCTTCAGCTTCCACCAACTTGGCAAGAAGTTACCAGACTTCCTCATCGACAAGATCAATGCTGAGAGGTTAAAGGACTTTAAAATCAGGCAAGTATCCGTCTATTATCATAAAGGTTGGTCTTTGTGAACAAAAAAAAACACTGTTGTTTTGGGGTAAGGACTGGTTTTGGTGGTGTTACAGAGGGGTCCTGTGGCAGAGCAATATAGGGTAATTATACTCTTTGCATTTGATCTGCAGGCTACAGTACTTTGCACGAGGACTGCAGGTGTACATTCGGCAACTCCGTGTGGCTTTGCAAGGCAAAACTGGTGATGCACTGAAGACTGAAGAGGTATATGATTGTGTTAAACCTTCCCTGTGACTGTTAGTAAACCAGAGTGCACCAAGTTCTTACCAATCTTATTCAGGATTGTTTTTGCATCTTTTTGCAACTTTTTGATTGAATGATGTTCTGATATGTTTTTGTTTCCTTTAGAACAAAATCAAAGTTGTGGCTTTGAAAATCACCAATAACATCAATGTCCTTATCAAGGTAACATTTGAAGCCAACTGCTATCCTTTGAGTTGTAATAAGCTCTACACTGGTTAATGTTTCATACATTGTCTATTGCTGGCTTTTCCAGGATCTCTTTCACAACCCTCCGTCTTACAAAAGCACAGTCACTCTGTCTTGGAAACCAGTGCAGAAGACTGAGGCAGCAGCTGTGGTGGGGTAAGCCTCTCATACCAGCTATTGAATCTTTGAACATTCAGGCCCCTTCAATTTGTTGTCATGAGGTTGTTAATATGTCTTTTTATTGGTTGCTATTGCATCTTTGTCCTGTCTTTTCCATCTTTTAGTCAGAAACGCTCATCTGCAGAGGACACCGGTACAGGAACACTTGGTAAAAAGGTTTCTCCATTGCCAAGAAGAGATGCACGGCAGATATACAACCCTCCAAGTGGGAAATACAGCGCTACCATCGGAAACTTCTCTTATGGTGAGTTTGATAAGTGAAGATAATCTTGCTTTGTCTCGTAGAAAATGGGGTTTGTATTTTTTATTTATTATTTTTTTTAATTTTATTTGGTATAATTATGCACAGAGGAGTACACAGAATGAATAAGCGTGGTGAAGAGGTAGGACAAGTAAGACAAGCCAGAGTTAGGACATGACCGTGAACACTAGAGTCATGACAATTGACACACATTACACTAGGCAAACAAAGACAAGTGGAACTATAATGTCAAACAGGTAGTATAAGGAAAAAATAAAGTATAAGGAGAGGGGGAAAAAAATGAGTGAAATCCGGATATCAACTGCTCTGTTGACCTGTGTTTGTCGGTAGGAGTCACTGATTCCATTCTTTCTACAAAGGTAGTGAAGGAACTCTGCCTTAGCAAAGGATGTAGGGGGAGGATATAGGGTAGAGGACGGGACGGGTGTGGAGGGGTAGCCCCCAAAAGACCCCCTAGCGCTCCCCACCCCTGCACAGCACTGGACACTGATATTGTGTGTCATACTATCTTCTTGATTAGATAAATGTGTATACATGTACACATACATAAATTATTTTATACATATAGCAATGAGGATAAGAAAAGGAGGGAACAAAGAAAATGCATAAATAAACATTTGTCTTATAAAAAATTTCTTTCATACATCCTCCCTCTTTGCCGCATTCCTTTGTAGAGTGTCTGTCTGTCCAGATGTTCTAGGTTTTGACTTCCAATAAACTTTATCTTGAAAACCTGTTTTTAGTGTCCTGTGACAAACAGCCACATGATTGTAAATTCAGGGTGCACTAATCAACAGTTAAACAGCACTATAATGAATGATAAGTAAATGCAAAGGCTTTATATTTGAAAACCCAGTTTCATAAGTTGCCACAGTATGTCTAATACAAATAAAAGCACGCTAATTTGTCGGTAATAAGTCCATTGTAATCTGTATTGAAACAGTACATATACAAGATCAAACTTTTTGTTTGGTCGTTCAAAAGTGGAGTTTTGAGATCTTAGAAATACTGTTGTCAGTTTAAAATCTTGCAGTCTGAGTCTGTATGTATTTTTGTTTCTGTGGCCCTAATCTGGACTTAAAATCATGTGAGCGCAGACAAATTATCACTTACAGTTTTGCTGTTGCCTTTGTTAGTTTTCGGGCAGATGGTTGATTTATCCATAGTTGTCTGTCCTCTAATGCTAACCTTAATAATATTCCTGACATGAGTAGTTCGTTCTGATAGTAAATTGTTCCTATAGACTCATATTAATGAGAGGACCACAGTGATGGAGTCATAGCAACAGAATCTGAGCAGTCAGACTTGAACTGTGAATGGTTTGAGTTGTCAAATCAATAATGCATCAATTTTGACACCAGTAGTATTAATGCAAGTCAATGGGAGTCTAAATCGCCCAGCCTTTTGCAATGTTAACTGGGTGATAATGAGCCACTACTACCAAAAGTGGTGGTGTTTGTCCTTTAGTTGGAGGAGGAGTGTTTAATTACTAAACATGATTGTATCTTGTGTTTGCAGAGCAAAGAGGTGGATTCAGAGGTGGCCGGGGACGAGGCTTTGGAGGAAGAGGAAACAGAAGTCGAGGCCGGATCTACTGAAGGCGGACTGCTACATTTGTACACATCCACACATACCTGCCAGACTGCCACATGCCATCATCTCCAGTGTTCTGAGAAAACGTCAACCCTGTTAGTTTCACTCACTGCTGTGCTCGGTCCAGCCATGATTTTTGCTCCTCATGTTTGTTGTTCCCTTTTCAGAATGTAGTTATGGATACTCTCCCCTGATGGCAGCGCAGCATTTGTCCTTTTTTTTCCCCCCTTTGTGGAACAAAACACTGCAGAGGTGTAACTTTGAATTTTTTGTATGGTGACACATTCTTTATACTTTTTTTTTAACCTTATAGTTTTTCAGTGCTTTTTGTTGGACAAATTGTCTTCACCTGACTTTGTAAGATACAGTTGTTTTCCTTCTGCGTTTTATGATAAAGTAGTCCCAGTCAAATTCTTTGTCATTGTTTGCAAATTTTTGGACATAGTTATTTAAGTTTGTACCTGATCTCCTTTCATGCCCTGTATTTGGGCTTGTCCTCAATTTTTGGTAAGTATGTAAAGAAAATGGTATTTTTAGTGATGTACAACCAAATGACTGTCTTGCAGATAATAGCTTCCTTAACTACCAGCCAATACAGAACTTTCAGTAACTAAATTCTTAATTTTTCAACCTTTTTACATCAATTTTGGAGCTCTGGTTTGATTTTGGGCCATCTTTTTGCATGCATATTTTACAGCAGTTTGAAAAGTTATTTAAGTGTTTTGAATTAAAAAAAAAATCAAAGACTTGTTGCTGTGCTAATTTGTATAACTTTAATTTGTATCACTTCATTGCAATCAGTTATTCATCAGAACTGACCGTTAAATACCTGAATGGTTCTACATAGATTCTACATAACAGGATGCAGCGGTTAATGTAATCACCATTTAGCTACTGTTGACTTAGAACAATGACTCCAGTTACTTACAGGGGTGTAACAAACTCGGCCCATGATCTGATATCTTATTTTAAATGAGGTTTAATTGAAAGAAACTTAGGACTGTTCAAGTTGTCGCAGACTTCTGATGATACTAGGGCAGAGAGGTAGGAGTACTGCTGTAGCGACGTGTCAATTTGTGGTGATATTGCTTAAGAAATGTTGGTGCTTAAACAGTGCGGTTAAATTAAATGGCATAATTAATAAACATGTCCATTCTCCACAATGCACATTGCTAGTTTTGCATTGTGATATCATTTCACGATTCATTGTTATAACCCTAGTTACATTACACTGTATTGCCTAATAATGACACTGCTTAATAATAAAGACTCTGTACCTGATGGCAAGTTCATACTCAAATCCGACTAGTTGGAGATAGATAGATAGATAGATAGATAGATACATATGTATATATATATATGTATATGTATATATATATATATATATGTATGTAGGTCAGCTTGACTCAAGTTTCAAATGAAGACAATGTAGCACTAAAAAGCAAAAGAGCACACTTTCTGTTTGGTTAATATGAAGCATTTTTGAACTTCAACAGTGCTTTTAGGTGTGTTTGGATTTTAGATTATGTAGATTTATAAAACAAATGAAACTATATCTCCCTTAGGTGCAGAGGCAGATGCTGGTCCCTGTCCTCCCACAGTCTCTTCTCTTACCTCTCTTGCAAATTCAAATTAAGTGCCCCATGTTTGCACTGCAGTGCTAACCTGTGTATTAATTGCAGACGTGCATTGAGGTTCTGCATGTTTTTGTACTTTGCTGTATGAAGCATGTTGGCCAAAAAAAAAAAATCGGACTTTGCTGCCCTGCCTTTCTCAGTCTAGACAATCACTAGACAGTTTTTTGAAGCCAGAGAGTAGCACTAGACCTTTAACATTTCACTAACCTTTTATCTGATCCTTGGAAGAACAACTTGCTCACTTTAGGCCTCTGCCCTTTCATAGTTTGCCTTGTCTGTATCCCAAGGTCAGGTTCAGATAAAGTAACATTGTAAATATGCTCACTCCCCCGTACAGCAATGCTATAGTCTCCAAAGTGAGATTTTACAGTTCGAAGACTTGAAAACCCACTTCTGATAATGTATGTTGAAGGTGGCAGGAACCTTTGAAAAACTGCAAGGGCTTTTGGGTTGAATGCTTGAGACCCCCTCTAGCTGACTACTGCAGAAGGAAGCTGGGCAGTTAACTTACTGCTAGAAATCTAAATCTCATGTGTGTATTGATTAGCCACTAGACCTGTGGCTACAGAGGCAGTTGGGATTTCTTTATTGCTATGGGCCAATTCACAAAAATAGATACAGGGTTGTGAATTCAGTTAAACCGATGGGGCTGAGGGCTTCAGTGCTGCAAAAATATTAGCACAACAAATAACACATTCAATGGTGTATGCTTAAAATGATGGTTCTTTAAGGTTCTTTAGTAATGGTTCTTTGCATGATGAAGTGGTTCTTCAGATTGATAATGATTGTGTTGTATATGTTTGTCTATAGCACCAAAAAGGGCTTTGCTATTGTTGGTGTTGAGCTTGGAACAACAGAAGAACCATTTTGCTGCTATATATATAGAAGCATTTTTAAAAAATATACATATCACATTCTCTATCAATCTGATGAACCGATTCATCATGCAAAGAAGTATTTAAGCATATAAAAGGTTCTATCAGTGTTCGCAGTTCTATATAGAACTTTTGTTTTTACCAAAAAAAAAAACCCTTGAAGAACTTCTTTGTTTAGAGTGTAATTTGAGGCCAGAGTCAACCTTTAACAGGGGATTAAAGGACCAGTCTGCAGATTTCAAGAAATGCATCCTTGAAGGTCCCTTGAAGGTCCCTGCTGCATTTCAGTCTAGAGATTACAGAAACGTCCTATTTTCTGCCTTGAGGTAAGATCTGACAGGCCAAGATCAGATATTTTCACAAATTTCAGAAGCAAAACTTATCTTGATTGAGGAACTGTATTTATCTTATCTCAAGTTAGGACATCTTAAACTCCTCGATGGAAGAGTCGACAATCAACTGTCATGCCTGCCACTATAGGCGCACGCCTGAAGCGTAAACACGTGATCCAAAATAACGTGAAAATTTAAGTTAGTGAGTCAGCTAGCTGCAGACACTGCTGTTAAAAGCTCAAAACAAAACTAAAGTGTGATCATCTGGGGTTATGAATATTGTGAGAGCGTTCAGTGTTATTTATCTTCTTTAATATATTTACGGAGATGTGTTATGTAACCAAATTTGGGCAGAGGCCTCCTGCCTTATGTGGCCCAGTCGTGACCCCCAGGTATATGTTGAGACAAAAAAAGTGTGCTGCTTACACCACTAGATGGCCAACCAGGCCCACAAACCGCGAATCATCCCTCCTTTGTTGGTGAGAAAACATTTTGTACAATATTGTGCTTCGTCCCTTCTTCACACTCTTCTTCACACGATGGTTTTGTCTGGTTTTCTGATTTTATGTGTTACCTACCATTAAGCGCACCTGTTAAGCTAATTGTTAGGCTAGTCAAGAGACGGTCCACATGCTAAACCAACCTGCTAGGTTTGATTCCACTTGATTTCTGTATTTACCTTAGAACTTTCTGGGTTTTTTTCTTGTTACTGGTTTATTGCTTAAACTCTTTATTTACCTAATTTGACTCAATGTAAAGAACAAAAATGTGTCTGTCGAACTGCGTCTGCATGGCGAATTTGTGTGCAGTAGGTGGCGCTGTTGTCCTGTTAGTCTTTCCCCTTCGGCGCTCGTGACAAAGGTATTTCCCAGACCAGGCGGCTGCAGTCTTCTGCGCATGCGTGAATGCAGAGCGCCGAGAAGAGAATCTCATGTTTTAGTCACATTCACACCAGTACATTAGCTACACATCACAAGAATCCTCAAAACCTGCGTCGTGAGCCTTCTCTGGATTAAAAATAGTTCATTTCAGACAGAATTCCCCTCAGACCCCCTCCACCCCTCAGGAAAGAGGCTGTAAAAGAAGCGTGTATCAACCTAGCTGAACTCGCACTGCTTATTTATGGCAGCTATCAGTGCAGATGAGTGGACACAGAACATAACAGTGACTGCCAGTATGGACCCCATCCATTTAGGAGCGCTGTTAATAAATGTCAACCCGGTGCATATTAATTTGTCTACAGCCATATATGCATTATGTGTACTATTTATCCATAACCTATGTGAAACATTCTCGTTCACCATACACCGATCCGGGGGAGAGATTAACAAATCACGATGCTCTGCTGCTGCCATGTTCATGCACTTCATCAACAGGTATTTAAACAGATTGCTCGTGCTGCTTTGAGCGTATTGATTTCATACATGTGGCCAAATACAAGCATGTTGTGAAGTCGAAATGCAAAGCCGGAGCTGAATGATTGTGTCATTGGTTGAAGATAAAAATAATACAATAACAATGAATATTGAACAGCCCCCGATCACCCTTATCAGAAGAGAGAGAGAGAGATAAGTGTGGTTTAAGAGCTGCGAGGGAAAGAGTGTTATCCTCTTTTTCATGAACGAGTAGCATCCGCCCCCTCATGTACAATGCCTGGAATAGTAACAGCACTGGGAGGCTTACTAAATATAGCAACCAGGGAGTGTTAACATGTCAACCAGGAACCAGAAAGAAGTGCTCTCCCACACGTGTGGCCGCTGGGGCAGCACACAGAATGGTGCAATTATGTGAAACATGCTTATACGGTAAAATAAAATAATAATAGCACAGATTCACGATGTTTCTAGTGTGGTGGAGAAGATATATGAGATGTACGTTCGTGCTCTGGTGGGGTGCGCTGCAGTAGAACGAAACACGTATATATTCAGGGATTTATAGTAGCTATACTCGTCGTTGTTCTCTGTCAAAGGTGCAGATGAGCTGGACGGGCTGATGGCCATTTGAATGGTTGCTGCTTCTTATCTTGAAGGCAAAACTGCAAGGGGATGGATGTTCTCAATCGAAGACGTGTGCGCGCGCGTGAGCGTGTGAGTGTTTTAAAGGAGGGGTAGACTTAGACTTGTTACGCAATAGGCCTGCATGTGAATGGAGGGAGCAGGTTGGATTAATTGAAGAGAACCGTACAGCACTGGCACATCACATGGAAAAAGCGATAGGAACGAGTTATGGGGTCTGTTTAGGGATTGTATTTGTTGTGTTGATTGCCGGAAGAAACCCTCAGTCAAAGTATATTGGAGTTTTGAATGAATGAACAATGACTAGGCGGGCAACAGTGCATCGTGACATTGTGACAGCACAGTGCAACCCGACGATCTGCTTCGCGTTGACGTCACCATGAATAGGCATTCCATATTAATTGTGACGTCCAATGAAATTGCATTGTTTGAACACGCTCCTCCAGCCCCCCGGCTCTGGTGTAAATGGTATGCTGTGCAACAACATGATTACACTGATCGTGAACCAAGTCTCTCGAATCGAATTGTGGATTGAGTGTACTCCTATGGAAACCTGATATGTGGTTGTATATGGGGTTAAAATATATGACATATATTATCATACATGGAGTTTCTTTATATATCTAACTTACATTAATCACATATGGACATATTCAGTGCTGTGAAAAGTATGTCCCCTTCCCAATTACTTCGGTTTTTGCATATGTGTCACACTTGAATGTTTCAGATCTGAGTTCATTAACTGAAAAAATGCTGTTCAGCCCTACCTGCCCTAAGTGAAATATTGCCCCCTTCGATATTAAATCGACCAGTTCACTAAATTCACTTGACTATTGGGTTCAGTTTCACTAGCCACACCCAGGCGTGGCTACAAAGCCGTTGCTAAGGCCCTGGAACTCTGAACCACAGGAACAGCCAATATCCACAAATGGAAAAAAAAACTTTGAACAGTGAAGTACTTTCTTAGGAGGAGCCTACCAAACTTCACTTAGAACGCGTTAATGACTCACTTAGTAGGTCACAACAGAACCCAAACAAACATCTAAAGAACTGAAGGCCTCACTCGCTTCAGTGAAGGTCAGTGTACACAGTTCCACAATAAGACAGACGCTGGGCAAAAATGGCATGCATGAAAGACTTGCAAGGCACAAACCACCAAAAATAACACAAAGGCTCGTCTCACATTTGCCAAATTGTCTAAATAACCCTCAATACTTTTGGGATATATTCTGTGACTGATGAGGTGGAACTTTTTGGAAGACATAGTTCCTGTTACATCTGTCACAAAGCTAGCACCACATCCCACAGTCAAACATGGCGGTGGCTGCTTTGCTTCTGCAAGACCTGGACGACTTGTTGTGAATTCTGATCTCTATCAAAAAATTCTCAAGGAGGATAGCCTACCTTCAGTTCATGACCTAAAACTCAAGCACAGGACAGTGATCTGAAGCACACAAGCAAGCCCCTTTTGAATAGCTCGAAAGAAACAACATTTAGGTTTTGAAGTGGCAAAGTCAAAGTCCTGGCTAAAATCCCATTGAGATGCTTTGGGAAGACCCTAAATGAGCAGTTCAAAAACACTTTAGTGTATCTGAATTAATACAATTCTACAAAGGAGAGTGGGCCAAAATTGCTCCACACAGACGTAAACGTCTCATTGGAAGTTATTACAAATGTTAGATTGTAGTTGTTACTGCCAAGGGTGACACAACTAGTAATTAGGTTTAGGGCAATTTTTTCACATGGGTATGAAATAGAGGTTTTAAATACATTTTTATTTTCAATAAATGGAATAATAATTCAAAAGCTGCAGTTGTGTTAACTTGTGTTGTCTTTATCTCATATAAAAAAATCAGTTAGTTAAAACATTTAAATGTGACAGATTAGAAAAAATAGAAGGAATTGGGAAGGGGGCAAATACTTTTTGACAGCATTGACACTATGTATGTCAACTTGACCATTTTCAAATACAGTATATATTTTAGTCATTTTTATGTCAAAATATATGAACATACATGTATAACACATATATTTAACAATACATGAAATATTGTATTAATTATAAGCTTATTGGAGAAGAAAGTAAGAAAGTAAGCTTACTTTGTCACCTGTGACTGAAATGCACCTAATATTGTGCAATACGTCAACAAGCATGAATAACAGCTGTGATTTGATTTGGCATGGACCTGACAAGTTTCTGGATGTAGGCAACATCAATGTTCAGCCACTCTTGCATCAAAGAATTGCGTCTGGACGCCTTCCCTGGCACAATTTTGAGGAGAATTTTCTGTAGGCTGGGATTTTTGCCACTGCTGGTAGACCCGTATGACCGTATCCTTCCATACGCCTATAAATTCAGCTACTTCCTTCACACTATGGTCTTTGACATGCCCAAATGCAATCGCTCCTTTTTGCCAATCATTAACATCTGTTTTGGAGCCATTTTTCACACTTCGAACAAGACATTCACTGCACTGTACCACCTCTTCTCAATGAATCCCGTCACACATCCCACAGATATTTATAGCCCCATCATCCAACGCTATCTGCTGGAGCCTGAAGTTCCTACTACCTTAAACAAGCAAGGTGACTAATTTTTGTCCAGTGAGCTTATATGGAATATACTATCATACATAATACTGTATATTACTCATATATACTACTGTCATGTTATATACATTTTTTTATTGCATTCAGGTTTTTCTGGATTTGCTTTACATTTTTTGCTTTTAAAAAGTATTTTGCTCTTTGTATCAGACAAATACACAGATCAGCCATAACATTAAAACCACTGCCTTATATCTACACTCATTGTCCATTTTGTCAGCTCTACTTACCATATAGGAGCACTTTGTAGTTCTACAATTACATATTGTAGTCCATCTGTTTCTTTGCATTCTTTGTTAGCCACTTATTACCCCGTTGTTCAGTGGTCTGGCCAACCCAAAGCAGGTATTCTGTTCTCACTGCTCGTGTCACTGCTGAACTGAGAATAGTCCACGAACCAGGAATATTCAGCCAACAATGTCCTGTGGGCAGCATCCTGTGACCACTGATAAAGGACTAAAGGATGACCAACACAAACTCTGCAGCAGCAGATGAGCTATCATCTGACTTTTCATCTATAAGGTAGGAGTGTCTAATAGAGTGGACACAGTGTTTAAACACTCCAGCAACACTGCTGTGTCTGATCCACTCACACCAGCACAACACACACTAACACACTACCACCACGCCAGTGTCACTGCAGTGCTGAGAATGATCCACTACACAAATAATACTTGTTCTGTGGTGGTCCTGTGGGGGTCCTGACAATTAAAGAACAGGGTAAAAGGGGGATACAGAGAAACAGATGGATACAGTCTGTAACACAAAGTGCTCCTATAGAGTTAGTGGAGCTGATAAAATGGACAACGAGTGGTCAGGTGGTTTTAATGTTATGACCAAATGGTGTATATGTCTGATATAAACAGCAAAAGACTTTTTGTGTATGTATGATTAACGTCTCAGGCGTATGTTACTCAGACAGTATATATGTAAACCATACAAATCACATGTCAGACGTATATACATGGACCATTTATGTCCAAGTTTTGATATACCAATATATATAGTGTAAAATTTTTAAAAAATATATACCTGACCCCTTTGTCATATATGCACATATATGTCCATGTATCAGATTTCCGTTTGGGTGTTGCTACTGCCTTTATGATGAATGAATGAAACATGAGGGGTAAAAAGAAAGAAAGAAAGAAAAAGAAAAAGTGACTCTAGGAAGACCCTGCATTTCAGTATCACTTTTGAATCCAAAACTTAACATGTTACGGAGATAGAACATCATGTGACAGCAGTCTGCCCGTTCATAAATATTCACCGTCTCTATTCATGCAGACTCCTCTCTTGAGGTAGTTATTGTGCCTCAGCTCTGAATCATGTGATTCTGATGGGAGGGGGAGATGCTATAAATAGCTCTATAGCTCGGCTTCCATTGACATCATTTAGGCAGGAGAGACGGAAAAATAAACAGAGAGAGAGGGCTATAAGGGCGGAGATTCTTAATCTAAGCTTGAAATTCAAACAAACCCTCATCAATTTTGATTCTCTCTCAGCTCCCATATTGAAACCACCGGAGCAGTGTCCGTTTCCTAGAATGTGTCTGTGTGTCTCATCGGGTAGAGGAACTGAAACGAGGGAGAGCGGATGTGGGGGGGGATGGGGGGGGACATCAAACAAAGGAAAAAGAAACATGTGTGAGAAACCCAATGTAAATATTTTGGATGATGTTTTTAATGGGACCCGTAGAAAGCTGCGTAGCCCAGTCTACTTAAGCAAGCAAAAACACTAGGTGGTTAGGAGGCGTCCATTCCGTGTTGATATCTAGCAAGCCCTCTATGCACCATCCAGATGGACAAGACAAGCCAGTTACATCAAATAAACTGACTTCCTTTCCATGTGTTTTTTTATAAAGGACAACACTGAGGAATCCTGATGGGTCTGTTTATGTTTGTTGGTCAGTTGTTAGGTGAAGCTATAAAGGCCTTTTCAGTTACTTACAAACATTGATTAAGTAGATAATGTCTCTCGCTGTAAATAGGTCCAACCAAATCAAATAAAGGCAAATAATGAGCTGTTTATCACTGTGTTTTTTGATGGTGTCCCAGTAATAAACATATACATGTGTATTTTAGACACCTGGTGTACAATAGTTTAATCTATGGTGAATGTGTGCTGTTAAGTGTTTTCTCATAAAATTAAATTTCCTAAATAGTTCTTTGCTTGTACATGTGAACTCTGTAGGAGCATAGTTTCAGCATAATTAAATGGTTCAGATGTAAACAAAGTTCGTGAGAGTGGCTTGATGTGAAATGCTCTGTTCTAGAGAAACTTGGTGATGGACATTCAAATCATTTGATGTTTCGAAAGCCGCCTCACAGACATATTAAAACATTTTAAAAAATCCATTCATGGTGGAGAGAAGTGTGCAAAATGCCCCTGGTATTCAGACAGTCCCGTTTTGGCTAGCTATTCCAGTGTTGGCTGGCTGCTAACTCACTTGTCATAGTAGTGTAAATGCTAGCTTTAATGGCAACAAAATGTTCGGTTTAACAAATCCTCTTTTATAAATGCTGTTTTCCCTGTTTGGCTCCTCTAGATATTAACCGAGATCTTATATTGTTTCCTCTTTAGTCTCATTTAGTGAGAATCAAGAGATTCGATCCCCTACTTGGGCAAGCACCCCTACACCCTACATGGTCCTTGGGCAAGATTCCTAATGCTTCCTTCGCCTACCTGTGTAAGAAATGATCAAATTGTAAGTCACTTTATATAAGAAAGTCTGCCAAATGCTGTACATGTAAATGCATAGTTGCAGTTGCTAGGTTGTAATGGTTTAACCAGGTTTACCAATTTGCAACAGCAGGCCTATTTTGCCTGAGGCAGTCTTGCATCTCTAGTTAAGAATACTAAAGACATAAGCTCACTGGATTGTGTGAAGCAGCTGAACACTGAGCTTTCCCTGAATTTGTATTTGACCCTCTATTTTTATCCTATTGGATAGCATAACCTCATATTACATTTGGGAGGGGGGGGTGTAGAATTGTAATTCATTTTAAGTCTTTCAGGCAGTCCAAGAAGTTAATTAGGTGGTCCCAGACCCTCCCAAGACCCCCTGTATTTTGCACCTTGGTGTAGAGGTACTCTACATTCATGGTGCCAAATATTGCCCAAATAAAGCTGATTTTTTCATATTTGCAACTATTTTGGCATTATCAACACTACAGATAAAACCCTGAAGTCATGTGAAGTCAGGATCACTGTTCATTTTGGATAGTGAATAAAATGGCATATTATTTATGTTAGTATTATTTTTACCCCTGGTTCCTATGACCACCACTGTGGCTCTTTATGGATGCCAAAGTGGTTATGGTCTCACAACAAAATACCTCTCTTTGCCCCTTTCGTTTTTAACTTATGCTAATATATACTCATGTGACTCAAAGCTTATGGACTTCTGAATGAAAGTTCAAATTTATTGTATATATGGATTTACAAGTATTAGTCTTACACAGTTCTTCACAAGTACCTAAAGCAGAAAAGTGTGGTGTTCCATAGATTGGTGTAAACAGTTAAATCAAATCAAGCTATGGTCTGTAAGATATTCTTTAAGCGTGAAGGACCACTACACAAAAAGTTAAATATCATCTGATGCCATGATGTACACTGTTGATGTACATGCGCAAAAGATTGTACACACTTCTTTTTATGGATCCTTTTCTTATCTACTTTAATGTGTCCTAATTGCTAAAACCCATGTTTGCTGTGAGCTAGTGTATTCTCCATAGAAAAGCACTCCCAGCAGAATTGGATGCTCTGCAGTTGCACATCAGCATAAGGTCACACCCAACTCCAAGGGATGTAAAGTGCCCCAGCATTGGGCTGCAGAGCAGTGAAACTGTGTTCTCTGAAGTGATGGAGTCCATCTAATACACCCCCAATTCCAAAAAGAAGTTGGGATGCTGTGTAAAATGTAAACAAATGTAAATAAAAACTGAATGCAATAATTTGTAAATCTCATAGACTCATATTGTATTCACAATAGAACACATATCAAATATAATATGTATAGAATATAGAATTTGATAGCAGCAACACATCTCAAAAAAGTCGGGACAGGGGAAACGTAGCGAAGACTTTGGATAACCTATCATCTACAGTACATAATATCATCAAAGATTTAGAGAATTTGGAGAAATCCCTGTGCACAGGAAACAAGGCTGTTGGTCAATACTGGATGCTTGTGATCTTTGGGCCCTCAGGGGGCACTGCATTAAAACAGGCAAGATTCTGTACTGAAAATCCCACATGGGCTCAAGAACACTTCCAGAAACTACGGTCTGTGAAATCCACAAATGCAGGATAAAGCCGTAAGTCAACGTGATCCAGAAATGCTGCAGTCTTCTCTGGGCTGAAGCCTATTTAAAATGAATCAAAATTTTTAATTCTTTTTGGGAACCACAGATGCTGTGTCCTGCAGAGGGACCATCCAGCTTTTTATTAGCACACAATTCAAAAGCCTGCATCTCTATTGGTATGGGGTTGCATTAGTGCCTATGGCATGGGCAGTTTACACATCTGGAGAGGCACTATCGATGCTGAACGATATATAGAGGTTGTAGAACAACATATGCTCCCATCCAGACAGTGTCTCTTCCAGGGAAGGCCTTGCATATTTCAGCAAGACAATATTAAAACACATACTGCATCCATCACAACAGCATGGTTTTGCAAAAGAAGAGTCCAGGAGCTGAACTAGCCTGCCTGCGGTCCAGACCTTTCACTGATAGAAGACATCTGGCACATCATGAAATGAAAAATCAAGCAAAGAAGACCTAGTACTGTTGAGCAGCTAGAATCCTACATCAGACAAGAATGGGACAACATTCCTCTCCCAAAACTCCAGCAATTGGGAGCACTTCCTGGACATGTACAACCTGTTGTTAAAAGAAGAGGGGATGCTACACAATGGTAGACATAGCCCTGTCCCAACCTTTTTGAGATGCATTGCTGATGCTTTTGTGGCTGAATGCAATCAAATCCTTATGTTCAATGATCTAGTGTAAAGATTTTAGAGGCAGAACAGAGGGGAACAAACACATTGTTAATACACTGGTATCTTCAAACTCTTGCACAAATAGAGTATTTGGACAATACCATGATATTGCATCATATCAATAGCATGCCATCAGATATCAGATGCGGTTAAAATACTGCTGTCCATGGTCCTGCAATCTTATCCATGTGGCAGAAATCCCACCAGGGTGTGGTGCTATTTGTGCTGCTGGAATTTTGGAAGTTTTTGATGTTATTATTCCGGATAGGCCTAGTCAAAGTCTTTGTGATCATGTAAATATATCATGAACTGCCAGAGACGGAATGACAGTATTTTGTTTTGAAGCTTTATGGAAGAAGAAGTGGGGGTGAATATAGAGGTAGGTCTTTGGTCTCACAGTTATAGATTTCCAAGAAAAGACACCAAACACAAGGGAGGTTTCCAGACTCACTGGAGCATGTAGACACTCCTCCCTTTTGTGATACCTGTTGTGCAAAATGTAAAAAATGCTTTTGCACTGACTTGTAGAAGTTACAGGTGATCACTTACAGTGGTGTAAAGAAATGATTGAACTGTTGTTCAGCTCATGGCTGTGATTTTCACTTTGCGTCCCAGGTGCTTGTTGGAGCCACCGGCTTTGCTCTTTTTTTATTGGAACTGAGGCACAGTAGGTTAAATGAGGAGAAGCTCTGAGCGACTTCCAGCCCAGAGTCAGCCGAATTTGTGATATTTTTAGCTTCAGTGGGGAAAGTCTAGTTTCGTTGCTACATCAACATTATCACTCTTCTCTTTTTTTGGTGTTACTACTGCAGACCTCATTCAAAGTTTGGGAATAAAGATGTCTTTTTTTGTACCTACAACAGATTAGATTACCCATTTTTAGAGCAGCTTTACCTCATAGGTAAAGACTAGCATAAGGCTAATAACAAACCAAGAAAGCTCCCATGTCTTAACCTGTTCGTTTACTCATGGCTACTTGCTGTTAAGTGTAACTCCTAGCATTTTCACAAAATATGAAACAGATGACTTCAGTCTGAGCTTGTAGAGAGTTTGTCCCCTCTTTTTTGCAGCAGTAGGCTCTACACATCTGGGAAGACATACAGTAGATGTTGAAGCATTGCTGTGAGGATTTGATTTCATCCAGCTAAAAGATCATTAGTGAGGTCAGAATGTCGACTAGTTCTGGATCACAAATGACACTCCACCCCCCTCTTGAAGAGCTTTGCTCCTAACACACCTAGTCCAGTGAATCTGCTAATTATCAAACCATGTATAAGTCGAAGTTGTAGTGTTTTGGCAGGAAAGCACAAAAATGCGTAATGCTAGGAATCCTCCAGGACCAGCTTTGGGAACCACTGTTAAAGGTATTGGATGGAGCCACAACGTTCCAGAGAACACAGTTCCACTGCTCTACAACCAAATGCTGGGGGATTTATATCTCTCTAGCTGACGCTTGACTTTGGACAAGGTGACCTTATGCTCATGAGTGGCTCTTCCAGAGTGTCCTGTTCTTTTAGCAGTGCGTCTCTTGGGAAGACTGTACAGGAAATATGTGCAGTTTAATGCCTCAGCGATGGAGTCCTGAGATTAGATGAATTACTTTATTATAAAGGGGTGCCTGCATACTTTTGGATACACACTGTATGAATCATATGACAGAAGTTTTCCATGTAAGACCTGTTGTATCTATCAGGGCTATTTGAACGGTTGAACTGTTATATGTTTTACAGCACATTTAAATGTTATAATAGTGTTGGTTATGTTAAAGAGTAAGTCTGAGACTGATATTCATTGTTTACTCTCTTTTAAAACGAGGAAAAAAATCTAGCTGACATTTTTATTAACCTGACAGGGCGCACAGTTGAAGACACCGGTGGCTGGAGGGGCTCTGAGACGGTGTTTGGCGACACCATGCGGCCATCTGTTCAGAGAGTGTTCAGAAGCTAGTGTGGATATACACTGCTGCACCGGTTGAACTTGTCTTGTTAAACGCCTTTTATTCTTTTCAAAGCGGCATGTTTGATATGCCTTCGCCTCTGAGTGGTTTAATGACTGTGTTTTTGCCCAGGACACAAACGCCTCCCCCTTAATAAGACAACGTTCCTCTGTCTTTCCAAAGCAAACGGCGGAATGAAACAGTGCCAGAAAACACTGAAACCAGCAGAAACCCCCATCCAAGTCTTATTTTAGTATGAATGGCGTGCTCGCTCTTCCAGGGCTGAGTTTGCGACGGGAATTTCCTTAGCAATTAGTTTCCAGGAGCAGGGGTTCGCTGAGGTCTGGTGCTCGAAAGAAGCCCCAAAGAGTGAGGGCTTTGAGACTAGTATGATACACGGTGTACCCTGCACTGAAGCTCCTCCATGGCTCAACGAGTGAGTCCGTCGCGACAGTGGAGGAGCTACTCCACACAGGAGGTCGCTCCGAGACGCTGGAACAACAAAGCAAGTCCTCATAGACCTGTTTGAAAATCTGGCTGTTTCTGGTTCGTTACAGACCGTTTTCATTACGGCACGGCGGTTCGTGTGCTGTGCTGTGTGTGTATATATATGGGTGTTTGAGAGGACGCAGCAGCGCTGTGTGTGATCAGCAGCCATGGACAGTAAAGTGGGAAAACCTAAACGTGACGTCAATGCCTAGTAACTGACGCAGCAACCAGCAGACAAAAAATAAAAACACACCGCGAGGCTTAATTAGCGGCGCTTTTCTGCTGTTTATGTGCATGTAAATGTACGTATGATGAATTTTGTTGTGTGTACAAGTTATTATCTCTGTCTATCTCTTTCATGAGCAGCGAATCCGTCCTGAGTTTCCGAGCGAAAGTTGCATGGAGACACACCGCGTAAGACGCGTGTAATGAAGAGAATGGAGAGAGAGAGGGAGAGAGAGAGGAGATGGGAGAGAGAGGGAGAGAGAGATAAAGAGGAGAGGGAGAGCGGGAACAAACCAAACTCAAACACCAAGAGAGATCATAACGGATCTCCACCGATCAGTTCTGAGCTGTTTTAGGCAAAAGACAGAGAGGAGGGCTGGTGGTAGGGGAGGTGGGGGGGGGGGGGGGGGGGGGCATTGAGGCAGTTGGTTAAACCAAAAAAAAGAGAGAAAAAAAAATCACTGCAACGATGCAACGGAGGCGACTCGAAGCCCTTGCACGGAGTTGGGGAGGCAAAATTAATGTACATTGCATGCACTCCACGTAACGCTCCTGAGCGATGCCTTTGTGAGTGTTTTTTTTCTTACTGCGAGCTAAAAATAGCATCAGTGTTTGATCGCGCTCCAGAAATAGGCAGAGGGGGTAACACTTGTATAAAAAGGACTGCAATTCTGAGATACCTTGGACGTGTTGCTGAGGTTAGCCATGAATCAAAGGCATCATTTGATTCTCATCTTTGTGCTTGTGCAATATGGTCACGTTTGGCTGGTTTAAAATATATATGGATGTATGTGTGTGTGTGATGTGTGGTGTGTGTACGTATGTGTGTTTCCCTCCTTTCAGCCAGGGCTCGCTGCACCGGTAAGTACACATGCAAAGCGATGTTTGATTCAACGTACTTTTGTGTTTGGACGTGTTGCATGTTGGGGATTTTTGGTGCATGGATGGTGGTGGGGTTTTGTACACTGTGCCATTCCCGCCACGGAAACGGTGCAGACTGGTAAACAAGTCAGTCTCTTTTCAAACAAGTGGCATGGCCTTTCTGTCACTCAAGCTAGTAGATGTTCTCTTCACATGTGCTTTTTCAATGTTTCTCTCAGCTGGACACAGAATAAACACAACCTCTCTCCCTCTAGAGCAGGAAATCTCTCAAACGCTAAATACGAAAAGCAGTGAGGGGAAAAAGCAAGACCAAACTCATTTGTCTGACGGCGCTGTTGAGCCATTTTTCCCTCTCTTTTTCGCTTTTTCTCTCTCCCCGCTACAAGCTGAAAGTTCGCGAATGGAAATCCCTCAGAGCAGAAGAACAAGGGGCGATGTTGAGGTATATGTGTGAAGAGGACGCTAGATAAAGCCGTGAATGAGGAAGAAGGAGAGAGAGTGAAGTGAAAGAGAGAGAGAGAGAAAGAGAGAGAGAGCTGCAGCAGAGCCGGCGAGAGGGAAACCCACAGACTGACCACACTCGAGTGCTGAAAACACTGAATGTGCAGGGCTTCGACCAGAGACGCCCCCTCTAAAATCGCCCATAAAACGTTTTTAGCGGCATCACGGCGCTCCTTCAAAGCCAACTCCAAACGCAAAGCACAAGTTTCTGCTGCTGTTTGAACAGGGGAGTTTCTGTGCAGTTTAAAGCTCAAGACAGTGTGGCCACAGGCGGACTCGGATTTTACTCTTCCGCCCACGTCATTTGCGTTACACACTCTGCTGCAACAGACTGGCTTTTTCCGTGTCTCGGAGCTGAGCATTTGTTAGCTCTTGTGCCCAGCAGCAGCAGCAGCCGCTTTGGGGTTGTTCAGTTCAATCTTAGCGATCCGCCACCCTGCATGCCACACTGCTTTGGCCATAAAGGACGCTGCTGTGGCAGATGTGCAACTTTAAGCCTGCAGACTTCACTGAAATTTGGCACCAAAGTCTGCGCTGTGGCGGGAAGAACAGTTGCGCGTTTAAAGGCAGTCGTGACAGAGCTGTCGTTGGCCAGAAACGACTTGTGCCGGAGGTTTTGCCGTCTTAAACATGACTGCAATCACCGTTTTAGCAGGCGTGCTGCTCTGTGCTCCAGCTCCATTCGTCTAAGCAGTGTTACCACGACGCAGCCCTACAGTGAATTGCTAGAGCCTGAAATGGCCAGTGGGCTGCTGGTGATTGTGCGAGCACTGTGGGAAAGAGAGCAACAAGAACAGCAAGCAAAAAAGCCCGGTCTCGATTACCTTGACCTTTTTTCAGAGTGCACGTGCCTTTCTTTTGTTTAAACGCGCACCCTAAAGCCCAGACATAGCGATATCTTCTTCAATAATTCACCGGCGGTGGTGTAATTTTAGTGGCAGCGCGGATTTTTCCGAGTCGTGACTGCTATAGTGAGTAATATGTGCGCGTTGGCTGCGTCAGGAGATGCAGTCGCTGTGCGGTGCAGACGGAAGGGGGAGAAATCGTGACTGACTGGAGACGTCCGCAAATTAAACGACCATCCAATAAAACCCATCCCAATGGTGGCATCTGGGCGCAATATTTGCACGTTTGTCTCTCTCTAGCCTTAACTCTCTAGCCTTGAGCCACCTCAACCTCCCCTTGCACCAACGAAGACACGAGAAGAATATCAGTGATTAAGGGAGGGGAGGGGGGATCTTGGTTTGGGATGAGTTCAGACTGGTGTGTGTGTGTGTGTGCGTGTGTGTATGTATGGGAGAAGGGGGGGGGAGTCCAGATATAGATCGTGACCCTCCCACCTAGTACAGTTTCTTGCATAGAGTTCCAAAAAGGGATTGCCAGAGACTTTTGTGGTGCATTTTGACAAATGATTGCTATGATGTGGATATAGGAGCAGAACTTGGGTAAGTAAAACAATTCAGCTACCAGTAATGTTAGCCTAGAGCAAGTTTCCTATTCTAAAGGAAGCAACGAGTGTCTGTCCATATTTGGACGACTTTTATTTTGCTCTGTCTACCACGATTCATTGGTGGTGGAAAAGTGGTAATAATAATGATGATATTAGTAATAATAATAAGAATCTAGAGAGGGGAAGGAGTCAGGTTATTGGCTCTGTTGTTTTGTTTTGGTTTGTTTTTTGTGTTTGTTGTTGTGGCGTTGCGTTACTAATTGACGTCTTGTTATAGAATATGATGTTACAATGTAAACCAAACAAGTATTACTGCCGTTCAGAATATAAGGAGAGTGAAGGTCTATAAGCGTTTAGGCACTGAATGTGAGGTATTGTACAGGTAGTTTTTTGTGTGAAGAGGGAGAGAGATAGGCAGAAAGATAGAGAGAGAAAGAGACCCCCGTGTCCTCACTCAGTGGTATCAGCCAGTGAACTCTCAGTGGTCATGCAATGAAATTGCTTCAGAAGCCTGTCATGTTGTTGTCGTCGTGTGGAGGGCGAAGTGGTGCTCTCCTCTGTTGAATTACATGTGCAATATTGGGGGTGGCGGGGGGGCGGTGTAGATGAGGAGGATGTTTGGAAAAGTGTCGTGTTGGTAGTCATTTGTTATCGCCGAGCACTGGCTAGGATGCAGTGTTCTCTAAGAGCTCTCTGTCTTTGTGTGTGACCCGCAGTATACCGATTGCACTCTTGAACACACACACAGGCGCGCTCACTGCATTAACACATTGACATGACGAGCCTCCTCTCCGAGACGTGACTGGACAATAACGTTGGGCTCAAAAACAGCAAAGTCTCGCTGTAATCAGACCGTCTTACACGGAATTTGTCTGGTCACTTGCGCCAACTAGGATACAATTTGGTTCCCCCCGCTCCCTCTCTCCCTCTCTCTCTCTCTCTCTCTCTCTCTCTCTTTCTCTCTCTCTCGTTTTTTCTCTTTTTTTCAAAAAGGGGGGTCCCTATATGAGCAAGACACCGATTGGTGGATGACGATTTTTGTTTGGTCCAATAAGATCCCTCGCTGCTCTCTATTTATTGCGAGCAGACTACAGACTGCTCTCTCCTCACCCAGAGCACTCTCTCTCTCCCTCTCTCCCTCTCCCTCTCTCTCTCCACTCTCCAGCGGCTCTATCTGCTTAGGTCTCTGCCGAGACGAGATCACGAACCAGGGGGATGTATGGCATTTACAACAGCAACAACAAAAAAAAGAAACGTAGGGAAAAGAAAAAAGGAAGACGATGCCGATTTTTTTCTCTGTATGTGTGTGTTGTGTTTTTATTTTACTGTTATTTTTGTACTGAGGCTACAGCTCATTCGATGCAGCTCGGTAGGCAGGAACGAGGGAGAAATAGCAGGAAAAGAAACTATGGGAGTGAATTCAGCACCACGGACAGCGCTCGCGGGCAGATTACAGGCATTTGGATGTTGGCCGTTCTGAAACCCCCCCTCTCTTACCTTCCTACCCCCACCCCCC
>CM067474.1:47356998-47591710 GCA_034552555.1 Semaprochilodus insignis | reverse complement strand
TTATTATTATTATTATTATTATTATTATTATTATTATTATTATCACTGTTGCTACTGTTGTTATTGTACCTTCTTTTTGTTTTTGTTTTGTTTTTGTTTTTTTGGGTTTTTTTTCTTTTTCTTTTTTTTTCTTTTCTTTTTTTTTTTTTTTTTTTTTTTGAGAAATGTCATCTCATGTTGTGAAAAGCCCAACTTCTCCTCTCGCTCAGTCGAGAGTTTTTCTGGCGTCTCTAGTTCGGCCCTGAACACGCACACACACACGGCTGCAGAAAAGTCACCCAAACAACATCCCAGTTCCACCAACAGGGCTCCAGCAGTCTGCACGTGGGAAAACACAGAGGTCTAATTGGAGGGGGGTCTTTTGTATACTATTCAGTTTTGAAATGACCCCACCCCTTTCGGAGCCACGTACAGGTTCCATACTGTTTAGCCACGCACAACGTCTTCCTAAATTCATTCTGGATTATCAGCATATAGATGACAGGGTGCCAACGTGTGGCACTGCAAGCATCACCGTGAGCCTGTACGTCATGATAGAGGCCTTGAGAATACAACGTTCCTCCAGCATTACACCCTCACACACACACAGGCTCACGGGCAGTTGTAACACCACTATGAGATTTCGACTCCCCTTCATTCAGGAACTCCACATACTGCCCATAATAAAGATTCTGATACCTGCAGGCAAATAACTATACAGAGAGCCAAAGAGGCCACTTTCTCTCTGTGTGTGTGTGTACGTGTGTGTGTGTGTGTGTGTGTGTGTGTGTGTGTGTGTGTGTGTGTGTGTGTGTGTGTGTGTGTTAATATATCATGTCCACAAGACGTGGTCTCAACGTGTCTGAGTACGAGATCCACCACTTACGTAACTCGTAGCTACGAGTTTTAATTCTCGTGGGATCGACTCCTTAAACTGTAGCCACTACTTTGCCTCATTATGGCCACTGCTTGCAAGAAAGCCCGTCTGAAATGATTTAGTGACAAAGACCTAACAAGCAAAGTGATTTAAAAGGCGTCTCCCCCCAGTGGTCCTGGTCAAATGATTGGCCTTTTTTTGACGTAGACTTGTTAATAAAAGGACGTCACTTCCCCTGCTCAGCGTAAACGATACGCAGGCCACAGTTTCATTATAACTCACGAGTGAGCTGTAACACACGCACTCGAGTTTGCCTTCTCTCAAGTGAAGAATCGGTAACCCCCGAGATCTGAGAAATCAAAGTCTGCCCAGTGTGTGACGTAGACCCTCGTATCAGCCCATTTGCTTGAGTTCACTCTGACGGACAACACACACGTAACGACGGGTTTGAATAAACTGGGTCGACTTTGGCTCATGGTACGTATGTTTTGCGTGACAAGTTGATGTGTTGAAGCGAACGAGAGTGGCTCAGGTTTGCAAGTGACCTCCATCATACGTTTGAGCAAGCGAAAGCCAATCAGGCAATAGGTGATATTAATCTAGATATAAAATAGATCCTTCATCACACTCAGGAGGGCCAAGAGGCCCTAAAAGACGAGAACAGCCCCGAGAAACCTGATCAGATCAGTCACTTTTGAACTGGGGTGACGAAGGAGTGTAGAATGAAAGCACAAGGGCCATCACGACTGAGAATAGTCTTAATTTGCAATGGCAATAAAATACAAACACAGAAGCGGGTCTAACTCGTCTGTAAAGAAGGGATACAAGGCCCCTCTCAGGCGTCCAAAGCTTCTCCATCTCCAGACCATGTAGGACGGTGGTCTGCCAGTCATGCTGCACCACGCCTCCCGTTCATTAGTTTAAATAGGTATATATGTCTACTTTAGTAGGTACAACATCAAACCTCAGGTCTGAATCAACCTGAAGGAAAGTCGTGGTTTTTGACTGAAGTGACCACCTCATGAGCTGGACATTATTGTTCAGAGATAAGGTCTTGTAGTCTCTGGGTTAAAGTGCTATTTTTATTAGCCGTCATCATTAGTAAAGTTACGTGTAGTCTGACGGGCTGAAGTCACGGTGCAGGAAACTTCCTCGCCGTCTCCCCTTCGCCCCGTCTCCTTTCAGCGCCTCTAATCATAAACACGGTTCCCTGGGCTGAAAATAGACCAGCACGACTGGAAGATGATGAGTTAAACATGCTCTATTTCTATTAAACCGTGTCATTTAATACGAGGGTCGCTGGGGCTCCAAGCGGAGGGTCCAGCTGATACCTTGGTGCTAAAAAAAGAACCAGAGCTTTCGACGGACAGCAAAGACGATATTACGGGATGCACAAAAACAGTAACACACCTTTTAGACATGATAACAAATAGAAAGGAATTATTGTCGAAGTACCAAAGAATTGAGTCATCCAAAAGCAGACGGGAGTAAATGGCCCCGTGCGCGTGCGGAGCTGTGTGTGACAGACAAAGCGAACATGTGGAGGGCCACACACACACTAACACACACACACGAGCCCCTGTGTGTCGAAGCACCTTTTATATATGTACATATAGTATATATGTGTATATATGTGTATATATGTATGCGCGTGTGTGTGTGTGTGCGTGTGCGCGCAGAGAGAGGGACGTTATCCGTGGCTCATAACTCGGTGACGCACTGAAGTTGCTGGTTTCAGTCACTTCTTTCTTCTGTCTGAACATCTACCAAACCGCAGTGTGTTTTCTGGATATTCATTCATTCATGATTTCGACCCTGTTCTTTTGTGTGTGTGCTAAAGTTTCTCATTCATGCTTTTGGTGATCTTGCTCAGAAGCCTCCTTGTTTACCCAAGTGTATCTAAATCCTTATGGTTTGTTTTGTTTTCAGTGAAAGCTGGACAGAAACCTTGCAAAGTTTCACCACTGCCACTGAAAGATACTGCCAGATCTTCTCAGGCCATTCAGCTTCCTCGCTCCTGCTCCTCCATCCACATCATTTACACCAGCCTCTGTAAGTTTTCCTACTTTACAAAGATATTGTGTGTTTGTTTGGGTTTCTTGCATTTACCATTAATCCATCTTTTCATTCTGCTGCTGCTTCTGCTTTTAGTAATTGTGTAATGGCATTTGTACTAAGCACATGCGTCCTTACAGCCCCAGTGCTAAATCTTTCTGCAAGCCTGACAGTTAGCTTGTCAAGCTTACTTGATTAACATTTAAACACACAGTTTTCATAGAATGAGGATGGAGGTTTACTTAGAGCTACATTGTGAAGGACTTTGCATGGCACTAATGACATATGGCTGGGTGTGGTCCATAAAGCTGAATCCTGGTAATTAATTTTCACTATCTGTGAGCTTTCTGTAGTGTTGCTGAATTGGAAGAGCTGGTATGGTTTGTGGGTGAACAGGGTTAAATGCTGTTCATGATATTTTTGGTAGATGATGAGCTAATGTGGACTTTTACACGGTTGTGACGGTGAGAGAGAAATTGAGTTGCATTTTCTACTTTAGCAATTTCAAACCTAACATTTTTTTACACTGTTCAGTTTATTCATTTAAAATATTCTCCATGTTCACACATACACACATGCACTCACACACATTTGCAGACTGAGGTATGCACTCATTCACACACACACACACACTTTCTCTCTCTCTTTCTTTTTGTCTCTTTTTCTCTTGTCTCTTATATTCATACACACACACACATAGACAATCACTCACTCACACACACACACACACACACACACACACACACACACACACACGCACACACACACACACAAAGCATGTAAAGCTCTGACGTGACTGTATGTGCTGTGGTGTTTGTCTGGCCCGGAAGCCTTGACTTTTTACCTTTTTGTAGCATGTAAAGCATTTTCTAATTTCGTTCAGGTACAGCACGGAGCAAAAGTCAGAGACCATCCTCTGTCTATTTTATTTCCACTCAAAACAACTATTAAGCACAAGATAGTTTTTCAGGAGATATTTCTGATGAGATTATGTACAAGATATTCAGAATGGGGAAGTCAAAGGAAAGTAAGTGAAAAAAAACTGTTTCCATAATTGGAGGTGATGTGAAAGATGGCTATCCTAACAACGTGGCAGTCCAACAAGACATGGTAGACCACCAACACAGCACAAAAATGATATTATATTTACATGTTGAGACTTTTGTGTAGTTTTGTGTTTTCTCCTTTTTCCTGACTCTGAAACCTGAATTACTTAAAGGCCACTTTGACTGGAAATTAAATTGAGGAAGGGTGGTCTCTGACTTTTGCTCAGTATATTATGTTTTAGAGCAGCTTTTATTATACAAAAAATACAACTGAAATGCTATACAGTCCTGGTGAAGTCAAGGTTCTAATCTGTCGACCTTCTTCTGTGGTGTGCGTGTGTGAGTAACAATATGGTGTATCATATTGTGTCAATGCACACAAACACACACACACACACACACACACATATTTATTTTTTTATTTTTTTATTTTTCAAGTTTGTTGGCTGTAGTGGTACGGCTCTCCGCTTCTTTCGATCATGCCAGTTTCTGCTTAAGTCTAACAGCCTATGATTTCAACTGAACTGAAAACACTGCAGCTACAAGAACATATTTGACGTTTATCCATAAACCAGACCATGATGAAAGTCACAGCAGTCTTAGATTGGAAGCATTGACAAGGAACTTAAGGAGTTCATTAGGACTGAGATTACTGTGATTCTGTGCTGATGAAGCCATCTAGATTTGTACAAACCCACAGAGTGGTCTACCATCCCTTTATGGATCAATTTAATCATGCATTTTAACTTACACCTGGGAGAATACTGTGAGGAACCAAGGAACCAGTTGAGGTGTGGTCACGTGTGTTGTATCCTAGACTTATTATTCTTGTTTATCTTAGTCAGTCAAACCTATTCAGTTTGTATCTCTTCCAGTACTGATCAGATCAGTGATGAGGGTTGAGCTCTTTGACCTTATGGCTGTGGCTCCACTGCCTTAGTTTAGGCTTGCAGGTGGTCCAAAGAGATCAGTAGAGACTTACTGCACCATGATGTAATGAATTTGGTTTTTAACTTCTTTCTATTTCTACCCTAAGAGTTTTCACTTACTGAGTCTTTGTTTTCCTTTACTGAGTCACTACGTAAGTGACCATACAGCATCACCTGCCAGACATATCAGCACCCAATTCAAACAAGCCTTTGTTTTCATGACTCTGTTTAGGGTTAATATAAAGGCACTGCTTAAATATGTTTATTTCTTCTCTAATTTTCCTGCTACCCATTTTTATTTTTATCTAGATGGAAAGATTCTGAAGCCTGAGGAGCCTGTTTTCTGCTTCTGTCTCCACATAATGGTATAGTTGCCTTCAAAATATTAACGTTATCTATCTATCTTCTTCATACATTGACTGTGACAGTGGATGGTTCATCACTGATTAGGACGGTGGAAGCTTTACTGCCTAATCACTGTTTATTCTATTTATTTTATTTTTTAATCCTTCATTTTTACATTCATACGTTGATTGGAGCAGTAGACAGTTCATCACAGACAAGGACAATGGACACTTCATTATCTGTCTCAGATAATAAGTAAAATTTCCACTTTATCACTGGACAGATCACTGTTTATTATATTTATTTTATTTTGCTATTTCATTCCTTATTTATACATTCATACATTGGCTGGAGCAGAGGACAGTTCATCACTGACAACGGACACTCCCTAATCTGATAAAAAGTTACATTTCAGCCGTTTTTCCTTGAACAGATGATTGGTTGAAGTGAATGAGACATTGTTGAGACTGTTCTTTAAGGAACTTTCGTGTTGATTTGTCTCCCCTGTGAACGGTTATTGCTCTATACAGCAAGCTGGCCCTTTATAAACAAGAATGGTGAGCAGATTTACTGTAGGATGGCAGATTGTTCTGTATAGAAGTTTGAGCATATGACTCAGGGAAGGTGTGAGGGATGAGTCAGAATCAGGCGGGGTTCGGAGAGGGAGGGGGTCCTCTGCTACCTGTGAGGGGGTCCTATGACGTTACTGAATTGAGTGAACCAGATTCAGAAGATCCATGCGCTTACAGTAATAATAATTTGAATGATGGAAATAAATACAGGCGCCATTTAAAAAAAAAGTTTTTTCAGGCGACTGCGTGTGCTGCATTAAAGTGTTTGCTCGCCCATCACACTTCCTTCCTCATCACACTCATCCACTATGCCCCCTGTGTTTGTGTCCCTGCTTCTACTCTTATTGAGGTAATTTGGGAAAAACAGTTTAGCTTCATTACTAATGCATAGATAGAACTAACCTTTGAACACGGAAGAGACATATTTCTATGATTCTGCTTTTAAAATAAACATGTTGAGATTGTAATTCTGTAAATCAGACAGTCTGTACAGAGTGGCACGAGCGGCCATGCAGAGAGCGATACTGTGCATGTGCAAGACTCAGCTGAGACCTTTTGAGAAAACATACTACCTGTAGAAGTTTATATAATCATGAGACAATTTCATGCTGTAATATGTAGGAAAATGCATGGTCACTAAATCAGATTGAAATTCCAGACATATGGCTGGAGAGGCCGGTTGAAGCTAAAAGTCTATCAGTTGAAGTCTGGTTTTACAGAAAGCCTACCTGAGTGATGTACTGTGATGGGGGGATATGCATTTATTAATGAGTGTTTTTCACCTTTGAATTGTAGGATATTTGTGAGGGAGAAGAGGTCCAGACCAGAGCAGGATGGGTGCAGTACCAGACCGTGTTTCTGCAGAGGGGAGAGAGAAAGGGAGGGAGGAAAAGGGCGTGTACTGAGATCCAGAATAAAATGGATGACTCAGTTATCACAGTTAGGTATCACCTGCCGCCCGTTTAGGTCAGAGCAAACAAAGAGTGAAAAATAACAGAGCTTTAAAATGCAAAACTCAGTTTGGTTTCAATTGGCCCGCCCCAGCCTAACATTCACTGGCAATTTACCACAGTCAATGTAAAAGCAATGCAAAAGTCAGTACATTCTCTTTTTCTTTGTCTTTACACTATAAGCCAATGTTTAATTTATAGATCAATATTCACATATTTAAAAGAAAATGAATTCATTTATCTTCTACATTCCATCAGAATAATCCTGACAATACAAATGATCCATACTGGCATGTTTCTAGTGCTCCTAAAGTAGTCAGCAAAATGTCTGTGTGTCATTTTATGTAGATTTTGTTTTTTACAAGTACTTTTATTTATTTGGGAGATTCTGAATCGAGACCATAAAGTGATACCAACAAAACCATACAGAGAAAGAGTTTCCCTCGAGTTAAATGAACAAACAGCTCAGATTAGTCAAAATAATGATGGAAAATATTTTAGATTTTCTTATGTCACTTATTTTATACTGTAATAAGGCAGCGTAAACATTCTATAGCTTCAACTATTGATCTGTGTCATTTGAGATATCTGTGCTTTAGTAAATTTAGCAAGGGTTTAATCATACATTTCAGAAACTCTTGATTTTCTGGTGGAAAATATGTAACAATATATACAAAATTTTGTTTATAAGTTTGTCTTGATAGAATAGATAATAAATGTGTATACGTGTAGAGAAAGGAAGATGTGTTGGGGTGGGGGGGTGGTACAAACTGAGGCTGTTAAGAAGTAACAGTCTGTCCATGTAGAAACCAGGAGAGAGAAGCAAAACATCAACATTAGTTAATTTATATTTTATTATAATTCTTGAAAAGAGACTGCTTAGAAACTATACTAATATAAGTATCACACCAAAATGAAAATGTGAATATGTTTATGTAAAATAGGTTTCAGGAAAGAGATTATTCAACAGCTGTTCTAAGATAACTATTATATACCAGAGTTAGGCCTCAGAATAACCTTTTTTTGGCTCCACATGGTTAGCTTTCACTGAATACCTTTTTAAACCTATTTTAAATGTAATGATCTAACACAAAAAGTAAAGCTTCTATATCAGTTACAGACCTTTCCTAGAACTGCACACCTGAACCAATAACTATTTACTTCATTTAAAATCATTTAAAGAACTGTTATATTCAAGCATGCCAGCTAATCTGAGATAACTCTTATTTCTAAGCAAGGAGTCTGGTATTGAGAGATTATTATCAAACACAATTCTGAGAAAATACTTTCAAAAATAAAGTCTTCAAAAACAGTTTAATACCACAGAAGAATAACTTTTGGTTCCCTAAAGAATCTTTCAGTTGGTATCTTTTGTAAACCTTTCTATCCCCTCAACCTCAACATAATGTAAACAGCCCACACTGATTTTCTAGACTTTAAATTTGATTCATTTAGATGTATTTAATAAACATGTTTGCTCTCAAGACTGCACCAACTATACTAAAATAATGAGTATACAAAATAGCTTCAGGAAAGAGTCTGCGCAGGTTTTGCTGTATCTTAAACCTGAAATAAGTACAAGTGAATATAAACATATACATAAAAATGAATATATGAGAGTGTACATTTAAAGACGTTACAAAAAAACCTGACTACATTCTAACCTGTTAGGTGAATCTGTCCCTGTCCTGTTAGGTGAGTCACTTTTAATTAATTAGAGCCAAAATTTCACTGTAGGAGCCTAAAAAGACATAAAGGTGATCTGGCTATATTGTGTGCTGTTATAAACAGACAGACATACTGTCATGAGCAGCCATTTCAGTGCGCACATGTGTGCAGGTTTAATTGTGTGTGTGTGTCGGGGGGGGGCTGGACATAAGAATGCGTGCCTGTATATAGGTGTGTGTGTGTGTGTGTGTGTGTGTGTGTGTTGGGGTTGGGGGTTTGTAGAAGTAGGATCTGAAAACAGAAGTTAGAGTGGCCATTACATTCTGGATGCAGAAGGTTTTGTAAGTTTAATACATTTAAAATTTGTATTCCAAGCAGCACATACTCCAAGCTAGTACGTACATTGCTAACAGTAATAAGCAGAGGTTTAACACATTTTTTTCCTATTTCTCCTATTTCACCTATGTAGGTGAGTATTAATGATAATACAGCACTGAAATTCCTTGTATGTGTGAAATTCACTTCCAACAATGCATATCATGAAAAGAAACTAAAATAAAAATGATGAAAGTAGATTTTAATGTGTATTTAAATTAAAGACTTTTATTTATATATGAGACTACATGTGTAAAGTAGAGAGTGTGTGTGTGTGAGAGAGAGAGAGAGAGAGAGAGAGAGAGAGAGTCACACATAGAAAATCTGTTTATGCTTTTGTATGAGTGTATACGCATATTCATAGGGATGTGTGCATGTCAGACTGGCTGTCCATCTCGTTCTCTCTCACTATATCTAAGTAATTTGGACAGAAGAATGTCATTCAAACTTATTACATCAGGCGTTTTAAACAACATTCAGAGTGAGAGTTATTTTTTAATCATTAGTTCTGGTCATAACTCTTTGTGGTGAAGTGAGGAAGGGTAAGAACATATCTGACCACTGTGTGTTCTTCCTAAAATGCACAAAAGGCCAAAGTAGAACAGCCAAATGTGGCAGATGTATGGTGCAGAGAGCAGAGCCTTTCCATTATGTAGGTTTGAAGAATTATGTGAGATTATGGCTGAGAACTATTACTGGTAAAACTATTACTTGTGAACTGTGGCTGTTTGTCTCAAAAACCTGTATCGGATTAACAATCCATCGATATATTATTGATTTGAAGTGTTAAAGGCAAAATTATTTACAGATGTGAATGTGTGGCTTGTGTATTGTGTAACAGACCCAGTTTGAATTCAGGGTACTGGTGACACAATTGGAGGGAATTAAAATTCACACAATTGTGAATTCACAGTTGTGTAATGTGAAAGTACATATTAGTGATTATTATAAACATAACACAAACTGCTTGACCTCTCTAGGTCTGCGTGCATGAGGGAGAGCGAGAGACAGAGAGACAGAGAGAAATGTACACACATGTTGTATGTTTAAACCTGGTTTGTGTGTGCGTGTGTGTGTGTGTACGTGTGTGCATGTGTGCATGTGTATTTTGTGTAAGTGTGTCTTTCAGTCCTCGCAGCTTATCACTAACAGCATGTGACGCAGCACACTTTCAAGGGGTTTGCATGCGTAAGACAGGCAGACAACAGAGACTTTTCTCAGCAGATCCCAAATATACAAACAATACAATTTCATCACTTCATCAGAACAGAATACAGAGTTACTATAAATCTTATTTTTTAATTTCCTTTCTTTTCCTCCTGAAAGCTCACTGAGGTTGATGAAAGTAATGGTGCCTTTGTTCTAAAAACTCAACTCCCTGTGTTCAGTTCATCAGAACTGGACAGTCCATCAAAAAAGTTCTCAAATTGGATCATATTTTACACTAGAGTGTTTTTTAGGCTGGGGCTTCTACTGTACAAGTGCAGTATCATTTCAATGTAATGCATGTCGTTTCAGTTCAAAATGAATAAAAACAGTTTAACGTTCTTTCAGTGCGGTTTTACTCAGACAGAAAGAAACGAGTGTAAAGAAGATGTACTGAATATGTAGAAGTTTAATTGTACTCATCATTTTGTGTTAATGTTACTCTGAGTGAGTCTCAGAGTAGCCACTTCAAGGTCCTCTGTTCTGATCGTGGCCTTAACAGCATGAATGTGGCTCTTAAAATGTAAAATCTAAATCTACCAGTTTGAGGAGAAATTAGGGTTTTTTATATAGCTGTGTGCCGCCATTACCTATAATACGCATATTCTTTTTTTCATGTTGTTTGAAGGTTATAAGTAAGTGTGTGTGGTGGTGGGGGGTGGTGGAAATTTAAGCATGAGTATCTCTGTGTGTATATAAGTATCTGTGTGTATATATTTATGTGTGTATATGTATGTATATATATGTATACAGTATGTGTGTGTGTGTTTGTGTGTGCACACACATGAGCATGCATTTGTGGATTATTGTGTCTGTGTAAAAGAAACAAAATGTAACCCTTCTAACTGTTAATTCCTTCATAATCATTCATGTGTGCCAAAAAGCTCCAATATATTCCTCTTTTTCTCTTTAAATAAACCCAAAAATCTCTTGTTGTTAAGTTTTTACACTACCCAGCAGATACACCTTTCTAGATCAGAGTGCAGACCTGCTGTGTCTCTCTGCTCTGCTGCATGAAAGCTCATCTGTACGCATGAACAGACACTACAGCAACATAAAAATGACACAGCTGTATGTCTGTATGAACATTGTAATAAGAGCTGGACACTGCGTAAGGTCATGTTATGAAGCTGAAATATCCTAGGCATAGTTGAAAATTGTGTTTAGTTAGGAATGCGGCTGTAATGAAACTGAGGGTGGTAAATATCCTATTCTGATGATCTGATCTATTCATGTTTTCACAGAGGAACCAGTGCACAGGAAGTTGGATACCTTAAGGTGCACAAGAAGTTGGATACCTCAAGGTGCACAAGAAGTTGGATACCTTAAGGTGCACAAGAAGTTGGATACCTCAAGGTGCACAAGAAGTTGGATACCTCAGTCCACTGGTCTTTGGTCTTTACCTGTAAATAAAATTCAGCTGCTTATTCAAGGAGCAAGAAGACACAAAAAGGTATTTAAACTTATTGCTTCTCTTGTTTCTTTGTGGTCAGAGTGGTGCACATGAGGTTGATGAGGATTTCTTGCAACATCAGTTCAGAGTGAACAGCAGGAAGGGTTCGCTGGCCTGTAAGCTAATCCCAGAGAGCAAAGTTGAAGTCAATTCATCAAGGCTTTTAGGACTGTTTCCTGGACATTATTTGCAATATTTGTGACGTGACGGTTGACACACACTGTAATATATGTATTACGTCACACATGCATACAGCTGTGTTGTAACACCAGACTGTGAGGGCAGCTCTGTTACAGTTTCAGAATATTATTATAATTTTACTGTATGAACTGGAAGACATTTTGTAGATTTCCTGACCATGGGCTTATAGAGGAGGTGAAGAGTCTGACCATTGTGAGTGACCATTTCAGAGTCTGGGCAATTAGGTAGTGTAGCACTGTGTGTGTGTGGTTCTGTCTATTAGGAATGTGTTTGTTTGTATAATGGTGCTGTGCACATATAGAATGTGTGCAAATTCTGCCCTATTTCTAGGTCACATCTCAAATTTAAGCACTTTGTTAAGTACCAAATGTATGGCATTGGCCATATTAAAGCCTTTGTACAAAAAATGGTCAAATCTTTTTTTTTTTTTTTGTCATTTTCCTTCCACTGAAACAGTTAAGTCTCAGGTGGATCTGATCTACTTATCCGAGGCTTTTGTCCGTGCCAGCTCAAGTGCACACTGTCGTTAAATTAAGAAATTCTGCAATTCAGGTTTAGAGTTTGAGGATTCTGCTGTTCACTAAGATTGTTATGAAAAACCTGTACATATACAATATAAAAACATATGTATATAATTAGAAAGGAATGCATAATAGAAGCAGTTTCACTAGAGGTTTTAGATTTTTAGACCTTGTGATTTTTAGACCTATGTTTGAATTTGAGTGTATGCATGCATATACAGCATGTAGAAGTGTATATAGACGAGTGTGTGCTCTGTGAACGTGTGTATAAAAATGTTTGCATGTGCATGTGATGGTCCAAAGTGTGTCTGTAACGTTCAGCATGCTTTGTATGGAGTCAGAGTGCGTGTATATGAGTAAATGACCATATCCATATGGTGTGGTGCAGGTCTATGTCTATATTTGTAACTGTGCGTGAATGTATATTTGCAGTGTGTGTATCATGTGTTTTGTCATTAACAGTGTGTGTCAGAGTGGTTTGAGGATGCAAGGATGTGAGTTCAGGGACAGACGGAGGAGCACGTGTGCTGGCTAAGATTACAGAGCATGCCGTGAGGGAGTGCCATCATTCTAAATATGTTTGGCCTGTATGGAGTGAATATTACATTTACATTTAGGTCTTGATTCATTGTTTAAAACATGTTACAACATCTTCCATATGGATATTAAGTGAAGGTGCCTAAAAGCATATTTAGCCTTTAGACAATGTATATATCTGTGTGCTGCAGACATTTACTTTTTTTCAACTGAAACATCAGTGCACCTACCATAATGCAGAAATATTAATATTAATAATTATATTTGTCATGCTCCCTTTCTGTTTAAGCAGAGCTGGTTCTGGCTAGGGTTCTGGTTTACTGAGGCTTTTTAAAGATTTTTCATCAGAATGTCATTCAGTCCTGATAATGTGCAAATTCCATGTGCTCCACATAGAGATCAGTGAGTTTAAATTGTGCAGGTTCGAGGAAGCATGTTAAATGATGGTTCTGGTCAAAAAAGCTCTGGACGATTTCTCTGGGGCCCATTAGCCGTTTTAATGTCTAAAAAGTATTTTAAAGTCTGTGGCTGTACTTTAAAGCTGACCCTCATATGCACTCAAAGTCACAAAACATTACAAAACAGGCACAAAACATTACCAAAATTACTGACAATGTTCTAGCTCTAGTAGTTAATGCTGGCAAATTGGTTGGATAGACATTCCCAGACTAACAGAATAATTGCTGGCATGAGGAAACTGGTTGGATAGACAAGACCGGAATAGCAGAATAACATATGAATTATTTATTATATGAAAGGTATGGTAAGTGGACATATGATGATATCCATATGATGATATCTATATATATATATATATATATATATAGATCTGTATGGTCTCGTGTATATAATCATATGAGTTGAGTATGCTGTCAGAAGGAAACTAATGAGTAGCTGTAAGGGTTTAATCGAATAGGTGTATCCATGATTCTTGTATGTAAAGCAATAAAGCATGCATGAGCACATGCTCCTTATTAACAGTGTGGGTGTATGTACATGCACAGATGTGTGTGTGTGTGTGTGTGTGTGTGTGTGTAGAGTTGCTGATTAGGAAAGACTCTAACTGTACATTATTTGTCCTTTGTTATTTAAGAAAGTAGTGCAGAGTATAATGTAAGGAGGCTGTAAAACAAATGAATTGTGTAAAGTAGAGATGGACATACGGAGAAAACAGAGGGTGTGTGTGTGTGTGTGTGTGTGTGCGTGTGTGTGTGTGTGTGTCTTTATTTGCATTCATCTGCTTGACTGTGTGTGTGTGTATGTATGTGTGTATATCTACCTTTACTGCTCAGCCCATGTGTGTACATATACCTGTTTATGTGTGTATATCAATGTCTACCTTGGTCTGTATGTGTGTGTGTATCTGTGTCTATATATGCCTGTGTCTGTGTGTGCACGCATATACAGTACATGCATCTGTCTATGTGGGTGTATCTGTGTGTATGTATGCCTGTATCTGTGTGTGTGTGTGTGTGTGTGTGTGTGTGTGTGTGTATGTATGCCTGTATCTGTGTGTATGTGTGTGTGTGTGTGTGTGCATACACAGTACATATATATATATCTGTTTGTGTGTGTTCATAACATTGCAATCATATAATTTAACATCTGTTATTTAGCTGATATTATTAAATGCACTGATTTTGTTTTTGTCTGTGTGTCTGTGTGTTCTTTGTGTCAGAAGCCCATCCTGACCATCGTTCCTGTGGTTATGCATCTGTGAAAATAACTGACAGTGTGCACTATAAGCAGGTACATCCAACATTTTTCTGGGTTTATCTTTAGTAATGTTTCCACTACATGACTGAAAGAATGAATGCATGTAGGTACAGAAAACACCAACAAGTATTCATTTTACAGCTGTCAAATTTTAAACACAGGAATGTATTAATTGTAGATGGAAGTGGAAATTTTTATTTCAGTTTGTGGTACAATTATGAACAAATAATTCATCCTGGCTTTGTTTATTTGTTTTAATCATTAAATGAAACTGTTGATAATTCACAAATGCAATGCAAGTGAGGCAGCAAATAGTAAACATAATCTTCCCATGTTCCTTTCATGTTTTCACAGATGTACAGCTGAGCATGGGAATAAGTCCAATGCAAATGTATCCATGTCTGCTCTGTATACGCAGAAGACAGAAGGTGACTTAAGGAGCTTTTTGACACGTCAGGTATTTAATATTGAATATTCTGTTTCTAAAGGCTTTGTCTTTGGAGGAGTTAAGGCACATTATGAATACTATATCATTTTTTAAGCTTATGATGCCGTTTGAGACCATTCTGTAAAAGTTAACTGAACAAGGTGATTAAAAAAAAACGTAGGAAGAAGAAAATGCACTGATGACTGTGAGATGAATTTGTATGCTAGCGTTTAGATAGTCCGCTGTGTTTGAATGATTGGGTCACGACTACGTGTGCGCTGGACTTGTCTGTAAGTAGTAGTATGTTGAGTAGAACACGTAGGGCAAAAAAGAATGCTACAAGACTGGTTGGGCTGGAATGTATAGCCTCAGGTGTTTTCATACAGGGCAGCAAGGTGGCTTTGTGGTTTTAAGTAGAGGTGTTATGGCAGTGCGTAAAGACGCGTCTCCGTAGCTGTGGACTGACTATTACGGCGTATGTGTAGTGCAGGCGATGCGTTTTTAGGCTTTAGATAAGACAACCTACACCAGACATTTTACTCACACGTAGTGGATCGTATGCATTTTACGAGTACTCAGTTTGAGGACTTTATTTGAGGGGTAGAAAGCAGCGTGTGCGTCAGAGAGAGACGTGCAGTTATAGTGGTGAGGTGCGTCGCTGTCCACTGCTGCTGGTGCTGAAATGCCTGCACTCCGAGGGCCACTGCCACTCAGCCAAGCTCTTCACGCACATGTGTTATTTGCACGTGTTTGCTCGGACTGCATTATATGTAGAAATAATGTATAATTAATGTAATCATTGCCATTGACTGTTTTGATCCGAGCTGATACAATAACTGTACACGTTTAAATAACGTCCAAGATTTGCGTCCAAAAGACTAACGTCCAAACGTCTGTGACTTACCCCCCGCCTCCACCCCACCTCCCAAAAAAGGTCAGTTCCCTGACAATCACGCAGACCATTTTAAAAAGGGAATGGCATTTAAAAAAGAGACAGAAACCTGGAGAAACCTGGGACAGTACTGAGGTCTGGGCAGATGAATGCGTCGATACTTGCAAAGAGCTGAGGAAGACTGAACGTGCGGGTGGCGTTTCGGTGAAGGAAGATCTTTAGCCTTATTAATAAGAATGATTCTGTTTTGCATGAAAATAGGCGAGAGTCACACGGTAAAGCACTAGACACCCAGAAAACACGGTTAAACGTCTGAACACACACACACGCACGCGCTACACACCTAAAATAGTACACGCAAGATTTCCACCAATAAAAGAATTTAACTGATCCCTTTATTAATGTACAATTAGAATCACTGTCCACATACTATATAATATTGTTTATTTAGTTAGGTTTAAAGAGGGGTGCTGTTTCAATACTGGCGTTTTGAAGATGCGATAATTTCTGTAGCAGTCTTTATCAGCATTCGTGGCTCTTATGTTCAAACCTGAGATGAAAAGATGTGAAGAAGACTTTTTAATAGCTCTGCTATAATTTGTTTAGGCTCCTGTGCGAACTGTCCATTGTTTGTTTCATTGCGTGCATTACAAAATCTCATCTGTGAAAAGGTGTTGTTTCTAGCCATTGTTGGCATTTTGAGACAGTATGGTGACGATGTACTATAAATGCCTTTATCTGGTTTATCTATGAAAAATGTCTTTTGCTCCCCTGTTTGTTTGCTGTCGTGTTGCTGCTGAAATAAAAAGCTTGTTCTTTGATACTGAGTCCTGGATTGTGTTCTTCATTTGTGCCTCTTTCTATTAAACACATTTCTGCAGTGTGTAGTTTTTGACCATGTTTAAGAATGTACATTTCACCCATGCTTCTTTGTCCAGTTAACTATTTGAAGAAACTACAGAAAACAGCGTTGGGAGGCAAAGTGCCACAGTGTCATAGACTAGTGCAATACTGTTGAACTGAAATGCTAAATTTCAGCTGTAACATGATTTGGTTCAGAGATCTCATTACTTTTTTGTACTATGTAAAGTGTAAAGGTTGCGTTTCCTATGTTAACACGGACGTGCTCATCTTTACATGCTTAAGTTTTACGTTAAATCTTAGGTCGTGATGAGAGTGGAGTAAGAATGGCGACAGGACACGAATGCCTTGTACAACAGAAAGGCTGCTGCTGCTGCTGCTGTGGTGTGAAGGAAAGACAGAGACAGTCTGCTGGCAGTCCTAAAGTATGCTCAGAGAAGGGGGGAAACGTCTGCATGTCCGTAACACGAACACCCTTCAACACGCGCCCTTCCTTAACGCATGTGGGGAAAATAGTCTCTCGATGTGCTTTCATATCACGTAAAGCACGCTTTTCTAGCCCTGCTCCCCAGCTCTGCTACTCTCCCTCACTGTTTACATAATCCCGGGCTCGCTTCCGTGTTTGTAAAACCAAGATATCGCTGCTTCTCGCGAGATTCCAGCAGCGGCGCCTGGTAGTTGTAGTTTAACCCTCATCAGTGGAAAACGGGGAAAGCGCTGTATAAAAGAGGACGTACAGTGTCTGAATTTCGTAACTGACAATAAACCTTAGGGTTTCTCAAGCTTGTGCCGTGTTCTCGCCCTGCTTTCCAGTCGGTAGCAGTAAATGCCGTCATGGTCCAAATCGGTCTACTTCTTTTTATGTAGCCTATGAGTCATGAGTGAGCCAGCACCCGTGAATGAACGTGAACGGCATTCCTGCCACCAAATAGCATCGCCCAGAGATCACACGGCAGGCGGGAGAGCAGAGGCTTCTCCGGCCAATGGGCGAAAAGCTTCATTCATAAAATAGTGGGGGCTGATAAGTCGAAAACGTGGATTTGGAGGTTTCATAATCCTGAGTGAAACGGAAAAACCTCACTCTGAATCGCAGCCAATGGGCTCGCCTGAATGGAGGTTGCTGAGACGCTTGTCCAATTGCGGTTTGGGCCGCCGCAGCGCTGCTCCCGCCCCTCGCGGAGAGGGACTCTGATGAATGAGAGAGGAGCCCTCGTGATTGGCGCTGAAATTAACCAAAGATTGGTAAGTTTCTGGTGGCGGATGGTAGTTTCGTCCAATGGCCGGTGGGTGTGGGTGTGCCCGGGGCGGCGAGCGAGTAGGTGGGGGGTGTGCACTTAAATCCGGCCAGACTAGTATGTTAGAGGAGTTGTGGGGGTGTGATGCCACAACCTGCTTATAAAGGGGCTCGCACGTTGTAGGCTGTGAAATCAGTCCACGTCGCCTAATTTTCGTGGGTCAGGCTGCCGTCCGCATGGAGGTGTTCAGCGAGATGGAGAAGGTGCTGCACAGGGCCGAGACTACCCTGCTTTGGGTCGGGGCGCTCACCACGGCCTCCCTGACTCTCTGGATCCTCTACCGGCTCCTCTCCGGCTTCAGGATATGGGTGCTGGGCAACGGAGACCTGCTCTCCCCGAAACTGGGCAAATGGGCAGGTGAGTTCAATCCGTTCATTCACAACGGAGGAGCCCTTCAGCAGCTGAGTCAACTGAATCTGAATGCGACTGAGCGTTCAGCTGAAACTGATTGAACTTCAGGGATTTTATAAGGAGCCACAACTAATTGAACTTTTTGCTTCGTTTTTGAGTCGTTTTAAGCTCGTCCCAGGTAGAGGTGGAAAACGTGTTTTTAAATGTTTGAGGTGATTAAAATTAAGCACATTCGGGGTTCTTATGTGTTTAAAAAGCCCCACCAGATTAGTTTAACTGGAGAAATTAAGCACTCCACGTTCACCCGAATAGTCCATAAAGAGGCGGTAAGGGTCTCAGGTTGACAGATTGCGCCATACATCCACGGACTGTGCGCACATAATCGCAGCTTCTGACTCACTGAGATGAAGTCAGACTAAATCATGGCTGGAAATGCCAGCTTTCTAGAAATGGGTTCCCTATTTAGCTTGGATATGGGGGGGTCACTAATTGGTTCAGTCAGTGTAATTTCTAAGGTAATTTATATTCATACAAACATATTTAGGCGTAAATGATAATGTCTAACTATAGCCTGTGGACATGACCGGTCAGGGTGACAATCACATTTTCCATACTTTAATGTTCTGCCCATTTCCTCCAGTGTTGCCGGTCCTGGGTTTGATCGGCCTAGCCTGACCCAGTTATCCAATTTCTCGTCCGTGCTCAGACGCTGCGCCTCTCCTGACAAACACGGTGTCTTGTCTTTTTCAGTGAACGCTTAGGCGCTTTAGTGGCTTTCAGGGGGGAAAAACCGGGGCTTAATGACTCGGTGGATTTCTTATGCACACGTAATACCAACCGCAGCAGCTCCCTTCACGAGACAGGACGGTTTAGGTTGGTTTTGGCAACATGACGCAGTTTAAAACGCCAATCTCAATTATAATGCGGGTCCATACCACGTGTGGCTGCTGAGGGGAGGCTTCAGAGCCGCTCTGGACAGTTTTACTAAACGGCTGCTGGAGAATATCTAGACGTATAGTGCGCCGACTTCGCTAGAATGTATCTTATTGATGTGTATTACAAAAAACATCTAATAAATCCATGACCTGGTCTTGTATTGGTAGAGAGGCAGGCTGGAGCCACCTTAGCGCTCGGCGCCCCCTAGTGGCGGGTTTGGTTATGTCCCGGAGAGGGAGCGCAAAGCTCGGGCTGTGTGTTCCTGTGCTCTCACACAGGCCTTTGTGTGCTCTGTCGCCTGAAAGGAACTCGCTGCACCTTTCGACGAGCTATGTGTCACTTAACACCGTTTTCGAGGTGATCTGCTCATGCCACACCCTGGAACACTGAGTCAGGGTACCAGTTTGACTCGTCTTGCATTCTCGTCCAGTGAGCGTCACGTCCTGAGCGTTAAGCTGCAGATGAACTGTTGGGGTGAAATGCAGGTGGAAACGTTCCTTTGCTTGCAATTCCTGTAGCACTGGTCGCGTCAGGTTGAGCAACTGCCAGTTTCAGGTTTTCCACGGTTTCCTCATGCAGGGTGACGTCGCACATAGTGGTATTTGATTTGGATTAATTGCCAGTTTCAGTCTTCAGGCTGCTTTGACCTTTCCTTTACGCAGCATGTGCTCCTCTTGGCACATTTTCGCCAACCCCAATAGTTTCAAGTGATGTGGCTGCCTAAACGCAGGGGTGGTTCTCCTGCGACACCTGGAATAGCGAGTGCTCCATCCAGACCAACAGGTTTCTCCCCGCCCTGCAGGTTTTGAGTCAGGTTTCTCGCTTGGAAAGCTCCCCAAGATTTCTGTAGCGTGGAGCGCAGGGTATAAATGGGCTGTTTAGCGGTGCTTCGCTCTCAGTTCTTTTAACTTTGTGTTATGGAAGTGAGTCATGCTGCCGCATCAGAATGTAGTATTCCCTCAGTAGTACAGGGATCCCTCCTCTGCTCACAATGACCAGGAGACCCCTGGCGGCGAAGTATGAGCATTACACCTCAACTTGTGAAGGTCATAAACCAGTGAATGCTTCATGTGCTTGTCTCATCTACTGTTAAACTGGCATCACCTTTATGATGCAGATGTTGAGCTTACCTCAATTAATGAAACAGTTTGAATGCAGCTGATGATTCTACCTTGTTGCAATAGTAGCAAAGCCTTGTGAGGATAAGGTTTGCAGTCACTCCTCAGAGCATGGTCATATGTGTAGAAAATAACTGCTGTTACATCATGAGATGTTAAGAGTCTTCAGTTGAAGCCCATCCCCACTCTGTTCTCCTTCACATGTCTTACTGTATCACAGATTATATAAGGATGCCCATGTTCAATTGAGTTTGTTCATATCCGCCCACTCCCCCTCATCTGGGGGTTGAAAGTCATGTTTGGTCTAGGACACTGTGTGTTTGGGCGCTTTCCTTTATGAAGGGAAAGCTGTCTAACCCTGACTTTTGAGGACAGCTTTCACTTGGAATAGGTTACCAGTCTCTCTCTGGCCTCGTGTTGGTGTTTGTGTTGACCTGACTATTATACCATGATTCCATATGATGCCATAATTCACTAATCTCACTGTAATGTAGAGTCAGTCGGCATGCTGTGATGGCTGTGGTGTGGGGACTAGCCTATACACACTAAGGTTTTCATCTAGTCATTGCTCCTTTTTGTCTCACTTTTGCTAAAGACAATGCAGAGATGCTGGAACACCAGCTCTCTGAAAGACTGTGAAAGAGGGATGGAGTGTTGGTTTGTGAATAGCCGAATTCCCATTCATAGCAGGCCGAGGCACATGTGAATGAAATGTATTCCCCCGTGTCTGGAAGTGAGTGGATGTCAACTGTGTGCGTGTTTCTGGTTGCATGCTTGTGAATGTGCTGTGTGAATGGTGACACTGTGACTGGCTCCTGTGCCGTGGACGCGGAAGGGCTCTGAGTGAGTGAGCGAGCAATGTAGAGAGTGGGGATGAGGAGGGGGGGGGCTTCTCAAAGAGAGCACTGCCATTCATGTGACCAACACGCTCGATGCCACGTGCTGCAAAGGGATGCTGGGTAAAATAGCAACCCCTCCTCTTCTCCCCCTCCTCCTTGTCTCTCTCGCTTGCTCGTCCTCCCTCCCTCCCGCTCGCTTACTTGTTTGCCCTCCAAGACCCCCTCCCTCCCTTTTCTCTTCTGTCACGACTCAGTCGCTTTTATTTATTTATTTACAGAAAAGGGAATCTTCCATCTGGCATTTCCCCCCTGAAATCAGTTTATGCACTTTGTTGCCTTAATATCACAACTCCGGCCAAGTGTTTGATTTAGCTAGCAGCCCAATTCAGTAAACGCCTAATTGGAAGTATGTAGATGTATTTTAATAAGAGGATGAGTATAAAGGAGCAAAAGGGCTCCAGTCCTCGCTTACTGTCTTATCCAGCCCCAGCTGTCAGCTTTCATTGTTTGCTTGTCCAGAACCTGACACTTTCAGAGAGGTCATCCACACCTGACATGAGAAATGGGAGTGTATGTAAAGAAAGTCACCCCCTGTGCCCCCGAACAGGTTTACAGTCTTACTATACCTGTTCTTCAAGCCTGCAGAATGTGCGAGCGACTATTGCTAATGGGCCCTGTCAGGACTGCATCTTCCCTGTAGAAATAGCAGTGGTGCTTTTTATACAGCCCATATTTCTGGTCTATTCTAATTTTGGGGTTTTCGCAGAGGAGAGAAAAAGGGGCTTGGGGAAGGGGGGAGAACTATTGATTGTTCTTGTCTGAGACTTCTTGGTACTATTTTTGATATTCCCTCTCTTTATAAAAAGAGAAAAAATCCACCTTTTTATCCGAGCAGCGATGCTATTTTGGGTGTCGAGCTGCTCTGCTGTGTAGTTTTTCTCCTGGCCATGTGACAGGCCTATGCTATTTAAAGCATGATCTGCTGCTTTGGGAAGTGGGAGGAGGTGCACGAGTGGGTGTTTGAGCATTCTGCAGAACTACTGAGCCAGAGATGGACGAGGGCTTTTTTTTTTTTTTTGTGGTGGAGGGGGCGGGGGTGTTGGTGTTGAAGATTGCATACAGTAAGAGCAAGAGCCAGTTGGAGAGTTATGCCATGAGCACACCTTATATAATGCACCAAAGATCTAATTTAGCCGTATTGTAACGCTTCAATTAGCGTGCTATCGTTGTGCCACGGTGATGTACCAGCAGGTTCCTTTTAGGTGGAGGGGAATAAGCGGAAATGCCCTGTTGAATAGAGCAGAATTCTGCAGCAAGGCTTCGAGTGCTTTTCTGGCACTAATGTAGTGCAGCAAGAGCTCCATGGTGAGCTGGGTTGCTGGGGAAAGCAGAGTGTGGGTGGTGGTGATGGTGGGGAGGAGGGGAGTGGGGGGAGATTGTGAAGGGAGGGCAGCATGTTGTTGGTATTCAGGTGTAGCGGCTGTTCCAGACGCGGCAGCTATTTTTACTCACTCCGCTGCTTTTTTTAGCCTAGGAAGATTGAACGGGAGCGGGGCCAGTGCGCCTGTGCGACGCTGGGACAGTCCATATTTCTGAACGTGATGTTCGTGAGCAGTGCCAGACGACCTCTGCTGCGTAGCCTTTTAAAGCGTTCAAGTTGAGCGTTGGGTTAATAACGGCATTGCCTGATCTCTTTTCATAAGCCCCATTTAAGTAGAGGCAGCGTAGCCCCTCCTGTCGCACCTGTCCTTTCTCTCGCTGTCTTATTGTCTCAAGAGTTGTGCACTCGCACATGTGAATAGAGGCTCAGGTTTTTGTATGCAGTGCGCGGATCGTGTCCCTGGTCGAGCGTCAGTGCTTCTCGTAGTACTCGCGCAGCAGCTTGCGTAGATCCTCTCCATGGCGCTGCTCACTTGAGGGCAGTTAAGCCCTACCGGGAACGCTGTGGGCTCGGCTGGGGGGCGGGGTCGGTCCGTCAGAGCAGTTCCTTTTGGGGTTTCAATAACTTGTATAGGTCAGTAAAGTATTGTGGGTTTGTTTTTGTTTTTTTTTTGGCGGGGGGGGGGTGTCCATTTAGACTGACTGATTTGAGCTGAGTTAATGAAAGTCATCACCTGTAATGAAGGTATGGCCTAGGTCTGGAGGAGTCCATCTTGTTGCCTAATCAGACCAGCACATTCTTCTGAGTGCTGCATTCTGATGAACTTTGGCTGTACTGCACTTTGTCATTTGTCATTCTACTAAACGTGAAAATGTGCACCTGTGGCCTTAAGTTCTTGTCAGCTCTGACCTGTCAGTCAGACCGACGGAATGCTGTAAGTGCAGAATCCCACACAGTACTGATCATTCTTGTAACCACAAGAATGTCGTGCAGCCAGGACTGTTAACCTGGCAGGTGGTGATACTGGGGTGAATCTGCTGATTGCTTATGACTTCATAAGCTGGAGTTTCATCTCTAAACTAGATGGATGAGCATATGGCCATACTGTTCTCCGGCTGAAATGTTTCCACACTTGCGCCTCCTGATCAGATTTCATTGCAGTGGAGCCCATTGAAGTTTTCCGAGCCAGGGAGCATTTGATTCTTAACATGGGTTTAAAAATAGCTAGTGAATCGAGTTCTCCCTCTTCATCCCTTGACTTTGCGCAGTCTCCCTCTCTCCTCCTCTCCTCTTGTTTCTATTTTTGGCAGTCCCTAGGATCCCTCCTCACCCCTCCCTTTCTGTTGGGTTCTATGGACGTCATCACTCCCTCCCTCCTTTCTTCTCTCTGTAGCCGACAGCTTTGCTCTAGTGAATGACCGCTGCCTGAATCGGTCTTTCACCAGTTGAGTGTTAAATGTGAGCATCATGGCAAATGCAGCATGTGTTCCTTCTTATTCCCCTTCCACACAAACACACCTTGCAGAATGAGCAGGTGAATGAGTACAGTAAACCTACGGTCCTCATTTTGCTTCCTCATACATGCACCCAATTGGTAGGGGGGGGCGGGGGTTGGAGATGGAGGCCAGTGGCTTAAACCAACCAGCTGTCAGGAATTGCCTTTACTGCAACTCTGATGGACTATAGTAAACCAGTTATGCATTTTTGTTGCTCAACCTGTTCTAGGCAATGCAGCTTGCAGCTTGTGATGGGCTTTTTCAGCTTTTAGCATAAGGCCTTCATGATCACTTGTCTAGCACAGTTAATGTAGCTCAGGAGTTGCAGCCCGTGTCCAGTAACTTGTCTCCTCACTTTCTTGATCAATTTCACAGCCTTTAACCAAATCACAACCTTTAACAAGTGTTCGGTGTAATGCGTTTCAGCTTTGGTATCTGTGTGTTACAAAAAAAACATTCTTTTCTCCTGACCTCTTCTCCATCTTCTTTTCCAGTGGTGACGGGAGCCACGGATGGAATTGGGAAATCCTATGCGGAGGAGGTAAGGGTTCCTCTACTTATTTATTTCTCTCCCTCCACGGAAAGCACAGTGACTCATCACAGGAGATGGGTTTCTCTCCGAGGCCACGGGAGGGAGGGTGACTGGAAGACTGCTCATGGAGAAGAGGCCTCTCTGCTTACATGCCAGCATGTACTTTCATGAAGTCTCAAACTCCTTTCTGACACAAAGTTGTTAACAAATGGTTTACCACTTCAGAAGTGCTAGATGTTTGGCTTTACCATGTTATTGAAGCTGAATGAACATGACCAAACATGAGCTTATGATGGATGGAAGCTACTGGCTGCCAATGACTGTGGTATTATTTGGTACAAATAGTGGCAAGCAACATTCAGTTTGAGTTGGACTGTTTTGAGCTATTTCTTTAAACATGTCTAAGATATGAAAAGCGGGAAGGAGAGCTATCCATGTTCATAAGACTAAAATAACATTGAAGTCCAAATTTTAAAAAAAAATCTACATATTTACATTGTGTAAAAACGTAATGATGAATTGAGAAACAGAAAAGTTCCAAAATTACAAGAAATAAAATCTTTACCTTTGGTGGTAGTAAATGAATTTGATGCAGTTGGCTAGATGTTTTGTGTAATTTGTAGGGTTTTTTGATAGCATTTCTGCTCTGTTTCCTGTTTTTACAGCTTGCTCGACGAGGATTCTCCATGATGCTAATCAGCCGCTCTCAAGAGAAGCTTGATGATGTTGCAAAGTCCCTTGGTACGTATCCTTTTTTTTTTTTTTTTTTTTTTTTTTTTTTTTTTTCCTCCTCTCCTCTCTCCATCTCTTTCCTTCCCTCCCTGTTTTTATTGCTTGTGCATCCTCCCGCAAAACACACAGACACACACGCCCGAGTGAACGAACCAGAACCCCTCTCTAACTCTCTGAATGACAGACAGTCCTCCTAATGTTAATGAAGCGGAGTTTATTTTTAGTGCTGTCCTGAAAGGCGGGGTGGGGGGCCTGGAGAGCTGACTGGTCAGAGAGTTAATGCAGCCTGGCAGGAGCACACAGTCAAAGCTCCACATGGAGCTCCAGGTGCCCTTTGTGCATCTTCTCCGATGGGGCTGCCATTGACACCTAGCCTGGGTTTGTGTTGCAAACACATACATGGCATGTTCCCTAATTAAGAATAACAAAACTGTCCTGCTCTCCACCACCCAAATGGGTGGGTGGGTGGGTGTGTGTGTGTGTGCGTAGTGAGTGTATATGTACAGGTGGTCTGATTCCACCATCAGTCTTTTTAAGCACTTCATATTTCCTCTCCACCTGAATGTTGAACTGAATCGTTGGTGTCCCCTCCAGCACACAAACATGTTTCACATTCGCTTCCCTCCCTGTAAGTCCTGCAATCCTTTCTGATGACTGTCGTCATGGAAATTTTTGGGGTTGAGAGCACAGGGTGTAGGAAGATGAGAATCTTCATCTAAACGCTAGTTGACGTCTGTACCCCTCCCCGCTGTACGCCCTTTGATTCATTTTTGCACATAGCCAGAGTTTCATGCTTCTCATTGTCAGCTGTTTTCATAGTAGCTGCTGCTTTTGAGGACTTCTTTTTGTTTTTGAAATGATAACGCTGATTAAAACATTCCTAGTTTTCCTGTTAGATGCTCCAGTCTAGTCACTTTAATGGACCCTGCCCTGTTTTTTTCTGAATGGGAGGGTGCAGTCGCTATGGACTTTGCCAGTTCACTCTCCCTCTCTCCTCTGCCACTCCCTCTATCTCAGTAGGCTGAATGAAAAGGGACTGTGTTTGTGTGAATGGGGAGCCTTTGTGATGAGATGCAGTTCTGGTTCTGTTTGTGTGTTCTCTGCATAATTAACTAATACAGCCTTTACTTCATGTGTATTTAAGATCTTAATCAGTGTTGGTGTCTCTTGTTGGAACATCAGCGAAGGTTTTTTGTGTAGATAAACCTCTTCAAATTTGCAATATCCAAAATATCTTGGGTCTGTGGCTTTTTTTTTGTTTTGTTTTTTTTTGTTTTTTTGTTTTTTTTGGATGTACTTTTTTGTTTATCCTCTGCATGTGAGAGGAAGAGAGAACGTGGCTGGTGGGCAAATGGAAAGGTGCTCTGCATCTACCAGCCTGCCATAACCACAGTCGTGCTTAAGCCTCACCGAAAGGAAGGGGGAGGTGGTGGAGGGGTGGGGGTTATGGGTAGTCACGAGCTGGGTCTCTCCCTGCCAAACCTGGAGCTCTCGGCTCACGCCTCAACCAAATGCCCTGGCAACGGGGGGTTTGGAGTCACCAAGACCACTTGCTACAGTCACGAAGCTATTTAAAGCTGGAAACCTTCTCTCAGAATAGATTTCATATTTGCAAACATAATAGTCATATTAGATCCCATTCACTGGCCTGCAGTTCCCCACCCCAAAGCCAGCTCGGTCTCCACTGTGCCTCCTCAAATAACGGCGCTATACACCACGATGCATCAGAGGAATTTTCCTCTCATAACTCCTTCGAACAGGGTTCAGACAAATGAGTCTTTGGACAATACATTCTAATTGCTGCAGGCATGTCAGCTGAAGTAGAGGAGGGGTGTACGAGTTGAGCAGCTCATTTCTTGACGAACAGCTCCCCCTGCTGTCCAAAGCATGTCATTCTAAACCAACAATGTCCTCAGCTAGCTATTTTTAGTACACTGGCAAAGGATGGAACTCCTGCAGTACAAAAGCCAAAGTTCCTTTGTTTCATGCATGGAACATGTTTTTCCCCCATACACTGACCTGCAGGTGCTGGTTAAGCCCACGTTGTCAAAACTGCCAAACTTATGCTTGTTTTATTTCTCACAGAGAGTCGCTTTAAAGTGCCGACAAAGACGGTTGCTGTGGATTTTGGTCAGATTGATATCTATCCTAAGATTGAAGCCGCACTTGTGGGGCTTGAAATTGGAGTACTTGGTGAGTTTGGATTTGTTTGAACTTGAATATATTACTTTCTATTTACACCTTGAATAAAAGTGTCAGGCCTTATACTGGTGAGGCCTTCTTACTTTTTACAATGTGCTGCTTAATTAGATGTTAAATAGATCTCCCCCCCTTTTCTTAACAGTGAATAATGTTGGCATCTCTTATCCTTACCCGGAGTTCTTCCTGCACATCCCTGATCTGGACAATGTGAGTAGCATTAGGATACACTTGCTGATTGTTTTTATTGGTTAATGCTGGGGCTACACTAATAAAGGTAATGGTGTAGACTCAAAAGCGCTCTTCAGGCAATGCCAGAGAAGAATTGCATTTGGTTCCCTAAAACACTAAAGGATCTTTCAGTGGACGGTTAATCAAGAGATCTGTGTAAAGAACACTTTTTCTGTTAAATAACTGAGGTAAACGTTCTATACTAGTGAAGGTTAAGTTGATGTATTAGTTTTACGGTAAAATATTAAAGTTAAAGTGGCTCTTCACTATGGCACACTAAGTACTTGGTTGCAGTTGTCTCACACCCCTCTTCTTTCTCTTTTAGTTCATCAACACAATGATCAATGTCAATATCACTTCAGTGTGCCAAGTAAGTGTTTCCGTTTATGTACCATTTCAAAGCAAATATACTCCTGTGTCTAATGTTTTTTGGTGGATAAAGGTCTGTGACCAAATATTATTGGCCATGTACTCATCCATCTACTTTTCTGTAGTAATATGTTTCTAACTCTTATCAGATGACTCGTCTGGTGTTGCCCAGAATGGAAGCTAGGTGAGTCCTAAGAATCCTCCTCAGACTAAGAATTGAAAATGGCTTGGCAAGCTGAGTAACAAATGCATTCTGATTGGCCCTGGACTCTCACATGACTCAATATAGCCAATCATGAAGCTGGGAAAATTTTGTACAAATGGGACCAACCTCAGCTCTCTAAAGCGCACTACTGCAGCTGCAGGGGTACTGCGTGAGAAAGATGGTGCCATGGCAACACACAAGGCGATCATAGTGTGTGTGTGTGTGTGTGTGTGTGTGTGTGTGTGTGTGTGTGTGTGTGTGTGTGTGNGTGTGTGTGTGTGTGTGTGTGTGTGTGTGTGTGTGTGTGTGTGTGTGGCCATGGTGTAGATTCTTGTTTTAGCCTTTTCTGGTGGGCTTGTTCAATGTGATATAAGTTCAGCTTGGCACAGTAAGCTATAACTCTTTCTATCTGTTTCAGAGCTAAAGGTGTTGTCCTCAACATCTCCTCTGCCAGTGGCATGTACCCAGTTCCATTGCTGACGGTCTACTCTGCCACCAAGGCAAGTGGATATTCCTCTCTATAACCCTACTTGCGTATTTTCACTGAATTAACATCTGTGACTGTTGTCTGTGGTTCCCAAAGTCATTCCAGTTTTGTGTATATTATTATTTTTGTTTATTCCCCACCCCATGTCTCACCACACAAGTAGTATTTTAATTTTAGTTGGACTGAGTTGAATCAGGTGTACTAGATGCTGGAAAACACAAAATTGTGCATGGGTTCTACAGAACAGGGACTGGGAGCCCTGGGCTACATGGTACCCTTATTTAGAGTAGTGGTTCACAATCCCAGTACTGGTGTAACACTACCTTGCGTGCTGTCATAGCTATAACGCGCCCGGTTTGTCTTGTTTATTAGTTTTAATAGGTGTGGTGTGAGCAAGGAAACTCTAAACTGTACAGGGCAGTGGTACTCCAGGACCAAGATTGAGAACCACTAAATTAAGCCTGGCCAAGTTATTAATTACAGATACACCAATATGGAAATTGTGGACAGATTTTCAATATTAATGTGTTTATCTGCCAACGATGCCCCTAGAAAATGCTTGTGCGATTTGAAAATGTGTTTAAAAAAAAAAAAAAAAACAAAGATATTCATCAATTTTTATGATTGATGTATTTATTCTATCAGTGTGATTATGATGTTACACTTGCTTATCTGCTAGAGGAGGATGGATGTCTGACATGGAGAAAACTGCTAAATTGTGTTGAACTGTAATCCTTTGGGACAGTACTTGTCTATCCGTTGATAAAAATGATTTTCTTTTTTTTAAAGGATGAATGTTTATTTTACCACTTGTATTTCAGGCTTTTGTCGATTTCTTCTCCCGTGGACTCCAAGCAGAGTACAAGAGCAAGGGGCTCATCATCCAGGTCGGTGATTATGATGGCAATTCAGTTTTACTAAAGCAGTGTTATTTGGGGTTCTGGTTGCTACCCAGAAGGATCTGGTCTAAAAGTGTCTTAATTCTGTAGAGCGTGCTGCCTTTCTTCGTGGCCACCAAGATGACGAAGATCAGGAAACCCACTCTGGACAAGCCAACTCCTGACCGCTATGTAGCTGCTGAGCTGACCACCGTGGGGCTGCAGGACCAGACCAATGGCTACTTCCCCCATGCAGTCATGGTAAGAACAGGACTATTTTCACACATACAATGAAACTTTAGGGCTGTATTTTGGATATACAGCTACCCAGTGTATCTTGTGTTTGTTCAGAGTTGTGCACATCCTCAAGAATGAATGCAAGGTGTCCACAAGATGCAGTACCAACATAAACAGTGGGGGCAGTATATCACAGTGTGATGTGATGTAAGCATCTGACAGAACCATGACAGCAGCCATTTCTGTTTCTGCTGTTTTAAAGATATACAATCAGATGCTCCTCAACTGCCATACAACATTATTATTATTATTATTATTATTATTATTATTATTATTATTATTATTATTATTATTGTATTTATTTATTTATTTATTTATTTTTCTTATGTTCTGTAAAACCAGAAATAGTGGCTCAAGATGGAGTTCTGCCAGATGGGCATCTTTTTGATCATTATCTGCCCCCTGGTGGATATAGATTTGAATTAAAAAATGTTTACAATTCAGCTTGTGCAGTGGTTGTATGCCTGGACGTCTGTTTTTAAATTATAATGCAGCCCAAAGAAGTAAATAAGACGCTGCTGTTGATTAAATAAGCAATTCACCAGGTCTTTGATTTGTGATTTTAATTTTTGTGTGTGTGTTTCTCTTGCAGGGATGGTTGACCACTGTTCTGGTTCCCATCAATCTGGTCATTTACTTTGGTATGCGCATGAACAAGGCTCAGCGTGGTGGCTACCTCAGGAGGAGAAAGCTGAGATAGTTTGCAGTGATTATCTAAATGGGAAAGGAACTCTACCAACAAGTGTCCTTTCATTCCTATTTCTATCAGTTTACTTTGGATATGACTGCCTGGCATTTGCATCAGTGTTTGAGGAGTTTGTGTTGAGGCTTTGAAGTACTGCCTCACTTAGGATCTTTTTTTTATTGAAATTTATATTTAAGAGCTACTGACCGCACAGATGTTGCACAGACGCATCTTGATATGAAGTAGTTCAGTCTCTTGCCTTTAAATTGGGTGAGCATTTCTTTGCTTAGTTGATTTGGGAGTGGTGGGTGTGTAGCTTTCTGTACAGGGTCTAAAGAGTGCTGTACTAGTGCATGAAGGGCCAACTTTTCACTGCTGTTGTAAGCAGAAGGTATGTGAATGGAAGGTGGATGTGATGTACACATCTTCATATGTGTATATAAAAGCCGCTCATGCACATAGTTTGTTGCTCAGTGATGCCAGTTCCCTGTCGTGTTTGTTTACAATAAGTTAGAAGGTAAATTTACACAATGAATATATTTTTTTTTTAGTTCTTGAATGATCAGATGAGTTTTGGCATTTTATCCTTTTTACATTTTGTACCAATTATTACATTTGTATTTATGAAATTGGTGGTGGGGTTTTTGGTGTTTTATACTAATGTTAATGCAATCAGATTCAATGGTGCTTTCAAGAGCCACTTTAGACGCACACATACTGTCAATCGTTGATCATTCAGAATGTACCTCACAGTAATAAGCAGGAAACTGATAATGATTATTGAAAGGAGACCTTTATATGCACTTAATGGCCACTTTTTTTTAAATTCCACCAAAGAGCAGACTGTGCCAAAGTGAATGTATTTATTTTTATAAGGTCTAATTATTTTAGCCATTTTCTATGGCTTAGATCTCTGTACGATTTATTCGACCAAAGCCAGTCTGACAGAAATGCTCAGGTGTTGCAGCAGATAGAAAACTTGAATTTTTACATTCCAATCATATTTAAGCTCAGAAAACAATGTGTGCCTTTGTTACTAACTTCATGTAGGTGTGTTTGTTAATAAAATTGTCTTTCAATGAAATATGCGACTTAATTTTTTAATTGTGGTTTAGATAGTAGGTATGGATTTACATAGTTTTTATTTGCCATCTTATTCCAATAATTCAGCAGAGAATTTAACATGTATTGGTGGAAAACTGCTGACGTGGGGGTCACACTCAATCTGTGAGAACTTTTAGAAGGTTATCTGTTTCCTGTGTTAACCAGGCCAGACTTTGTAGGAATACAGTGTAACCTAAATTGTTAGAATATTTATAGCTAAAAATCCAATTGCTAAACTATCAAAATATCTACCTTTATGTAATTTATTGGTTTTGTAGCCATGAATTGGACAAAACATGTTTTAAGCAAATTCGTGTGTAATAATTATGGAACTTGATGGAAACAATGGTCAAGAAAAGCTTGTGCATATCAGATGGCTGTTAGAACAATCTTCAAATACTTTTGGACACATTTGTGCATTAATGCTGAGAATCATTATCAAAAACCAATTGTGGACACCTGTGGAGAGCATGTATTTAAAATGTATAATTTAATTAGATTTTAATACATTAATTTGACTAATTTTACATTACATTAAAATGATTTCTAAGACATTATCTGTGCTGGTTGTATTTACATCCTTAAAGTACTCAAGTAATTAAACTTGAGATTAATTAAACGGATCTAATTGAACTCAGATCTCTGTTTTTACATACAAATGTAACCTTTGACTAGGCATACGTTATATAAGTGTATAGATATTTTCTCATTGAAAATCATCAGTCAGACGTTTAGATGTGACCAATGTTTCAAACAAATAATTGACATTTATTGTAATCCAGGTAAGCAGAATGTTTAGGTGACTTTACTCATTTTACATGTACATGTAACTCTTGCTTTATTTTAATCTAGATGGATCTAGGCCCAATTTTTACATTTCATAAATGTTTATGTAAATGTTCATGCATTGGCAAGTATGTACATGAAAGATACTGGATATCGACACCAGCTCAGGATTCCCAAATAGGTGCCTGATTGCTGTACTGACTATTGACTAAGCTTTTAATACCTGCATGATTTATTTAATCTGGGATGACAATATCACACAGGTGGAGTGACTAAATAACTTTCTAAATAAAAACTAAATAAATTTCTCAACCCTGAGCCTGGAGTCACCCTGCCCTTTCCTGTTTTAACACACCCCCTTAAACTCTGAAAAACCAGCCATTCCTAAATAGAAATTTTGCTCTAAACCCCACTTCTTCAGTTTTCACAAAGATTCTGACATTCACCAGAATAAGTTTTCTTATTTGGGATTGTTCTTTGAGAAGAACAGGATCTACACATACTCCAGGGCACAAAGGTGTGAACAATTCTGTGGTTTAAGAACACGTCATGAATCTGATGTAGACCTTTTCTTTTTTTTATCAGCTTAGGAAGATATTGGTGAATGAGGCCCATTGTGCCTAGTTTTGATGGCTGTTTTTAAAAGTGGTACTACTGCTACTGTGATATAATCTTTGTCCAATTTCATCCACGCCTAGACTCCACTTCTGTAGACTCCCTTGAGAGCTCACTTTACCTTCAATATGTACAGTTGGCCGAATTAGGTAATTTTAGGAAACTGTCATTGTACAGTTGGAACACACCCTTTACAAGAAAAGGAAAAAGCATGCTTTTTAATGTAAGTCAGTATTTTTTACAAGTAGTTCTGGGCCTTGTTTTTTTTTCTTTTCACGCACAATGTAAAGGGCAACAGGTATTTCCAAAATCAGGCAAAAAAAAGAAAAATAAAATATTTTTTTTTTCTTTTTAGATAGCAGTGATATTGGTAGCTTTGCTACCATCAGCGGTGCACCCTTATACTACTTGTTTGCATTGGAGTGGAAGAGTCTAATACCTGAAGATAGATTAAAACACTGTTATCTAGCAGTCAGGGGTTTAAGTCTTATCTTATAAGATACATCATTTATAACATCTCTGTTTGAACACAGAACAAACCTCTGTCTACCAAAATTGATACTGTGTTTTTGACAATTGCAGAAAACACAAAATATTTTATTACAATACTAATACAATACTAATATAGATATACACCTGTGCTGTACTGTGTGGGCTCTGAGCCTTTATTTTGGTTTTGGATTGCCTTTGTAGTCTAGCAAATGAAAATGTAACCTAATATTTACAAAGTAACAGGAAAATAATGTAGTTACATTTAAAACTCATGACAAAAGGGGCTTCTACACCAAAACTTCTATCAGAGAAAATACTTCCCACTGAAAAGCAAAACTGCTCTGCTCAATTTCAAAGTTTGGTTGTGGTACAGATCGCTCTGGTACGTGTGCTGGATGGTGTCAACCTAACATTAAGTAGGAACCATTTTGCAGACGGTCCTTGAATACAGTCGGACGGATTGAGGGGACGCTCTGCCAATATGTTTGCAATATACTGAAGTGGTTTGTTTCATCAGACTCACTTTCATACAGAGAAATAGACGTCTTTCAGTTCGGCCATTACCACGTGAGCTTTCTTGTACCTTTGCACGTCTTGAATGAAGGCTGTCATGCTTATTAGACCAGATTCGTGGGTGTTTTTGTGTTGGTACTGACGTTAGCGTCCATGCTAAGTTAATGTTTGGAATTGCCTTATACAGACACCTTACAGACTCACCGCTTCTCACATACGTGTAATTCAACCTCTTACACTGATGGTAAACTTAGGCCAAAACGAGTAAACAGCTGTATGAGCTTTGTAGAGCCACTGTATGTTGTTGTAACTCCAAAGTTTATACCAAAATCCATCTGAAGGTGGCAGCAAAGTCCCGTTTACTAGAGTCCATATAACTTAAGAGACACAACCAATTTCAAATTGCTCCCTACTCCCTACTTCGTGGATATCAAAATAATGCTTCCGGCACCCAAACAGTGCATAATATACGTCAATAAGCCACTGTGGGTGCAGCCATGTTGCTCACAATTCCCAGCTGGGAATGCATTGCGCTATTTGGATGAAGAAGCCAAGCTAACATGATGCACTTTATAGGGAGTAGGAAGATATTTGATATTTAGCCTTTGTGGATCTACGTAGCATCCTTTTTCTAAAAACACAGCACATGACTGTTTTAACAAAAGCTGTTCTCCTTTAGTTGAACTGTATGGGTGACAAACGCCAGAGAGCAAGGGTGCAGGGCTCCTGGGCCAAACCTTTGCCCAAACCACCACACTCGGGTAAGCAAAGTCTTCTGTTCTCCTTCAGTCAAAACAAATCCTCGGTGGTATTCATAGTAGGCCAGTAAAGAAGTGCCCTCTTCACCTTGAGAGACCTGACTTTTGGCTTAACTTATTCTGATAAGAAATTTTTAGACCTTAAGGTCTAGCAAACCAGCCTGTAGCACAGTTTTAAATCTGAATGAAATTACAATAATAAAACCATGGAGCTGATTTTACTCATGCATGGATAAATACCAACCAGATGTCAACCCACTGTTTTAGTAGCAGGTAGGCAGCCAGTCCCTGGGTCATGGAATGCTGGGCCAAGGACATATGAGTTCCATCAGCCCGCTGATGTAAGTGCCAAGTAACGGCTGTGTGTTTTGTGGCTTGAGGGCAAAGTTGATATCTTTCTAATGTTCCTATGTGTTTCTGTTAATCTCTGGAAATGTATTCCAGCCGGTCAGAGTGATACCCGTGGAAAAGACGATAGAGTAAGTGATCTTTATCTTCCTACTATAAGTATATAATGGACCTCTCTGTTATTTTAGTACAAAACTTGGAATTTAAATAACAATGTGCAATCTTTTTTCCCCTCAGAGAGGCTGGGGACTATGAGATCAGCCAAGGTCCCACTGGAGTGTCCAGGTAGCATTGCACTGAAAACCAATGAGGAATTTCCAGTACAGACTGTTCCTGCCAATACAGTGGGGTCTTTCTGCACCCCTATTATCTGTTTTTCTCTCCAGATTGCATCTCTTCCCTGGGTTTCTGTCACGGGAGGAGGCAGACCGGATGTTCGCTACACTGCTAGCTGAACTACCATGGTCACAGAAGACCAATTATGGCATGATGGGTAAATGGTCACAAATGAAGGAGAGAAAACATTTACTCTTACTATGTGAAATTAGAAAGTCCAGTTCCAATAATAAACTGTGAAGCAAAAAATTTAAAAGGATGAGTGGGTGATAGAGAGAGAGTGTGAGAGAGAAAGAGCATGACTCATTCTTTCCAGTCCTTCTTCCTCTCTAAATTGGCAAACCAGCTACTGCCTCCAGCACTTTGGTTGATCCTTTCCAGAAGTAGCAGCATGTTAAAAAGGCTTAAATATACCAAAGGAATAAATATTTGCTTTGGACAAGCAATACAGAGTCTGACCAAGTCTCTCACGGAGCTTTTTGTTGAAACATATTTTGTTCTGATAATCGGTTCAGTTTATTCCCATATTTGGAACAAGGAGAAATTGAATGCTTAAAATTGTGCATTGTCTGGACACTCTTTATTAAGAAAATGAAATTAAATGTAGTGAATTGCGAGAAGTGATTTGTAGATGTGCAAATTTAGGTGAATGTGTACTTGCTGTCTTGTGTCTTTGTGTGCATTCTCATATTTGGCTACCACAAACATGGGAACATGGGAATAAATAATGCAGCACTGTTGCACTGTGTGTCAATGTCAAATGTTTCCTGGCTCAGGTGAAGCGTATGACGAACCCAGGCTGACCTGCTGGTATGGAGAACTGCCTTACACATATTCTCGCTCTACGATGCAAGCCAATTCACAGGTTTTCTTTTTATTTATACATTTTATTCAAATTCTATCTTGTGTGATTCAGTATGTCTGAAGGTCATATTGGTCTTCATAAGATCCCTATGCAAACGTAACATTATTGACCTACGTATAACTGCTGTATTGTTTCTACCTGTACATTTTAGGGTTGAGGAAATAAATTGATGCAGCATATTGTGAAGTTTTTGTGAGGCACTATTATATTGATAAACTGATGCCAAGTATCAATATCTTATTATATAAGTTTGAAGTAAGGTTTTATGACCGTGTTAGTTTGTCTGCTTGAAAATCCCATTTTGCTGCAATAAAAATGATTAAAGTGAGATGAACAGGTGTTTCTCATTCCTATTATATTTACAGACACAGAATGTTCCTGATCAGTATGTACCACTGTTTGCATAGTCTAAAATCAGAATTGTTTATAGTAGAATGTCACATGCAGAATTTGTTCTGGTGACAGTGGAAGAGTGGAAATAAACGGAAATGTAATAAAATATCAAGTTAGAAGTTTCCTCTATACATGATATACACCCACCATCACACTGACACTGTATCTACACTCAGTGTCCATTTTTATCAGCTCCGCTTACTCTATAGGAGCACTTTGTAGTTCTACAATTACAGACTGTAGTTCATATGATTCTCTGCATATTTTGTTAATCCACTTTTACCCTGTTTTAAATGTAAAAGTTTGCAAAATTATGTAGGTGTATGTATAATAGACAGGGAGTAGTTAATGTAGCAGCTGTTCCAAGTATACAATATGTACATAATAAATGAAGAGGAAAAGTGTATATGTGCTGTAAGGGCTCTGCTCACAGTACATAGCATGTGCATTTATGTAGTGTCAGAGGGAATTACAGAATATATACATTTATCTTGTTTTTGTTTTTTTTCTCACACTCATACACATCCTTTTTTTTTTTTTTTTCACCATATAGTGGCATCCTGTCCTCATAACGCTGCGTCAAGCCATGGAGCGGGAGACATCTCACACTTATAACTCATTACTGTGTAACTTGTACCGTGATGGAAAGGACAGCATTGCTTGGCACAGTGATGATGAGGCTTCTTTAGGCCCTCGACCCACCATTGCCTCCCTCAGTCTAGGGGACACTAGAGTCTTTAGTCTCCGGAAGAAGCCGCCTCCAGTGAGTCAACAGTGTTCTACTTTCTTAAAGCATTGGTCTTCGTAAGTGGCAGTGCAAGATAAATAGGGGGGATTTGAGAGAAATGCCAGTAAACTCACTAAATATAGTCTGGCTGGTTTGAATGTTCGGGTGGATCAATGTAAGCTAATTTTGAAGAGTGATTGAACATGTGTGCACAAGTGATTAAGCAATAGCAGCGTTGTTTATGGAGAAAGTTGACATGTGGTTTACTTAAAAACAAAAGCACTCTCAAATGCTTTGTAATGTTTTCTTCAACTTTGTCCCTTATAGAGAAATTAGGTTTGCAGCTTAGACAACTGAGCACAATATTTTAGTGTGCATGTGTAATTGTGTTTTGCATACCAATCGAGTTTGTGTTGTAGGAGGAGAAAGGGGATTACACATATACAGAGAAACTGAGGATACCACTGAGTCATGGGACTCTCCTCATTATGGAGGGATGTACTCAAGAAGACTGGCAGGTATAGTACTACCTGTAACTCTTTAATAGAAGTCTGTACACTCTGACATACCCCTTTTCCACTAGTTAACACAGCTCCTTGGGGTCTAACATTTCTGTGACATGCTTTGGTCAAAATACCACAAGGATCAAACACTACAGCACTCTTTTCACCCTGTCTAAATAGCCCTGTTCAGATATTACTCTATGTATCATTTGGCTTGTTAATTATAAGATAAATCTAACATATTATCTCAACTGTTAGCATTAGTTACTGCTAAACAGCCAAAGACACAATGAAAGTAATTATTATTTTTTAATATTTACATTTCCCTTGTCTGCTGTTTTGACTCAAACAGTTGGTACTGATCCCAATTTTAGAAAAAAAGTTTTGTGGTCGGAGCTGCCAGCCCAACCAGCCCAGGTTGGAAAAGCAGTCTGACACACAAGGCTGAAGTTTCCTATAACAGGAACATTTGACCAAGAAATTGGCAGATAAGATGCTGACTTCAGCTTTGTGACAGGCACAAAGTGTTTAGCACACACACAGATTATTGCAGACTGTATCTGAATGTTGCCATCAAAAATAAGCTTTGTCCACTCAGGTGCAGTCAACAACAGAGCTAACCTCTTAGTTTCCATAAACCATGGGTGGCAGTGTTAATTTTGGCAGCTGATTTTCATTTAGTGTTAGTGTTTGACTAAAATATATTTTATTTTTAGTTACATTTTAGTCATTTAATAATTGTTAGTTTTAGTCAATGTTTAGTTGATGAAAACTACAAACAGTTTAGTCAATTAAATTGATAAAATATTTAGCCTAATTTTAGTCATGCTGCACTGCTACTCCAATACAGATTTGAGGTAACATTACTTACTGGCTTAGAGTAGTCTATAATTTTCTTTACATAAGACGAAATGATAAAGTGTGTGACTCAGCGTCAAAAGTTCGGAAGAGTGGGGATACTTTTGATTTTCCCTTTATTTACCACAGTAAAAAACTCCACAAATCTCTTTTCAGCATCGTTTTTGTGATCGTTAAGTCACTGAATAGTTTTCATCGTAATTTTCATTAACAAAATTAACAATAGTGGTGAAGCCATACTTCTAGTAAGCCTGTACTTAATGTAGGAAGAGGAGCCAGATCGGAGTGAATTGTTAAATCACAAGATTTCTGATCTAAGCAGCCCAAAAAAAGCTGTTTTGTATCACAGTTTTTAGGTTGGCAGGCCCCCCAGATACATGTGTGCAAGAACTGAAAAAGTGAGTTTTTTTGTAATATGTCCTCTTTAATAGAGCATCTTCTTTTATCTCAGAAAGCTCTTTTTTGACATTGTGATGCTGATTCAGCTTAGCTATTGCCTATTATTTATAACTTCAGTTGTGTGTTTTACCACATAGACTGATAAAATCAGGCATGATTGGTCTCAGTATAAATATGGCCTTATTTTAATTCTTCCTTCCTTATCGATTGAAGTTCATCGTTAGCAGATTGGTGCCTCCTTTTAGACTACTGGTACTGGTAATATCTGATCTGTTTTAAAAAAACACTTTACTCTCTAGGATATGAAACTTAAACTTAACAGAAATGAAGCAGCAGAAATCTCCACGTGGTTATTATTTAGATTAATTACTGCAGCCAAAGAACATCCTGATTAAAGAGAGTGTGACCACATTTCAGAACCAACGAACCTAAATATATCACACTGATAGCTTATAGTTATACTATAGTATATAGCTTATACTATAGTCATACTCACACACACAAACTTTATTTGTTGATGTGTATCAGGGTGAGAAGATGAAGAAAACAGATGCCCAGGCCGTGCAGATCTCTGCAGTGCTTACAAGACAGTTGATGGAAAACATACAGGGCTAGGATGGACATGTGCGCAATGCTCCAGGCTCTGTACAGTTTATGTTTCTAAGATCAGCCACGTTGTCAATGTCCAGTGAGCTAAATGTTAAAAGCCTGTTGGAGATCATTCTCCCCTGCTGTAGAGTAGCTATTAGGTGCTGGCACAAAGAAGAGGGGAAAAAGGTCAAAGACATTTTATGGTAACACCTGAAGACCATCTCTTAGTTCCTTAATTTGATCCTGGAATGTGCCTGAAAGCTCTTGGTGGAACATTTACGTGAGACACAAAATAAGGCGTACTACAGTCAAACATGGATTAGTGCTTTAAAATCACGCTAAATATTTATAGCTGTTGAGACACATTGCGTAACTGTGAGAGAGTGTTGGCAAACTTTCCTGGGAGAGCTGTGCTGTAGATACGGATTCCCCCGGGACCTTCTCGGATTACGCTGTTCTGAATTTGCAGTCAGAAACATGTACCATACTGGTCGAGACTGGTCACTTAGTAGACAGGCCTAGACAGCAACAACATGGTCGGCATGACCTCAGAGGACACTAAGAGGGCAAGCAGAATAGTTCAAACGTTTATGTGGTAATCAGCATTTGTTCATTGCTCGTCATGCGATCAGTAGCACTGTGCTCTGACTGAATTTGGGGAAAACAGCAGTAGCAGGGACAATGTGCTTCGAACAGATCTACTGCAGACCTTTTTAAATGGCAGTTTAGACTTTGTTGTTGTTATTATAAATAAATAGTTCATGTTTTCTCAGTCATCTTTGTTAGAAATGTCACTTTCTTGGGGATTTTTGAACAGCATCAGGTGGCGAAGGAGTACCACGACAGAGGACCCAGAATAAATTTGACTTTCCGTACCATCTACCCAGAACCACAGCACCCCTCCAAGAGATGACAGACATTAATGGAGAATTGGGACAGTCAACACCAGGAGAATTGTTGCCCGCCATTCACCAAAGATGGAGAGGACGAGGCTGAAAAAGGATTTTCACTCTCATTTGCAGAACGTCAACAAAATGTTGATGGATTATGTTTACCCATTTGCCACATACAGTTACTGATTGATCATAACCTCTGTTCAAGTGAATTATACTTTCAGGGTGGTGTTTAGATAGTGTTTTGTTTTGGTCATGACTTTTTTGAGAGATCATTCATCTAAATTTCTTCCTCGGTTCTTTCTAATGGAAGTTTGCCATGCAACAGACCTATTTACAGGAACGAACCTGAATGTGTTATTTAAATACAGTGTTTACTTTTCAGCAATATCTGGTTAAAAGGTGATGTTTCCCAACAAAAAAAGTATCTATATCTATTTAGTAGACTCTTTTGTTTGATAGCTCTGTAACAAGAAAAAATCTTGCGTTAATTATTTGGATTATTTTCTGGTTTTGTGTTTTTTTTGGACTTCTTCAATAAAATGTGGAAGAACAACTGTGAGTGGTCATGGTTTCACAAGTGAGCTTTTTTTAAGATGATTTACCTCTGTAAGAGTAAGTTAGTGTGGCTAATAGCTTTTATGATGGCTTTTTTGCGTTTTTTTGTTTTGTGGTTTTTTTTTTTTTTTTTTGCCGCCTTTTTCATACAGCTTACCTCAGGATTATACTTAGCATGGATAATACAGTCTGTACAGACATTTAGTGGCAGCCTAGCCAAAATAGTATTTTGCATCCTGGAAACTGCACTGGACTGGTTTCTGTATGCAGTGAGTCGTGGTGCAGCTTCTCTGAAGCTGATTAAGAACTGAATGAGTGTCTGTGTTTTCACGTACGTCACAGCTTGGATGGGTGTGTAAGAGTCATAAATACCCAACTGTTTTGCATGAAAATAACACTTAGAGATAGCAAACTATTAACACTAAAGTCACATTAAAGTTTGTTTTAGATGTGCTGACTTTTTCCAAGCTTGTCAAACTAGTTGACTCAGGTTAAAGGGGAACTCCACTGAAAAATTCCACAGAAGTGGGATAGGTGAAATAAATAATTCGGAGTGTTTTATTGTGAATTCTTTGTTACAGAGAACTTATCAAGTCAGGTTTGTTCACAGTAGCTGTGATAGGAACCAGATGTCTGAAGTGTTTAATGCCTCTGACATCTCTGTCACAGGAAGTCATCACATGATATGGTTACAAATAAGCTGCCTGATGTCTGAAACATTGTTTTATGACCGTTTTTGTGAATAACTTTTAGCTTAAAATGTATTTTAATATGTTTATGGTGGAGGGGAACATGTGGGCTGTTGAAAATCAGTAGTCTTTGAAGATTTTTTAAATTTATATTCATGACTATTTTACCATCAACATTCCATATGAAAACTTGTGTTTGGATAGTAAATAAAATGGCTTTATTTGTGTTGTAGACATAGTGACCCCTGGTTCCCATCACCACCACTAGTTTGTAGGTTTCTCTACAGTGCATGATTTCTCATCAAACCACTCTGTATAACTCTGTTTGCATCTCAAGGACTGAACTATTTAGTCATTTTGAACAATTGGTGGAATTCTCCTTTAAGGCTTGGTAAACAATATGTGGCTTCCAGAAAGTCTGACTGTTTTCACTGTAAACATTCCTAAATATGATGTAGAGTGTTAAAAATAATGCTAACCTTAAGATTTTAGTCAGTGACCTTTGCCAAAGCATTTAGACCCTGCAAAATAATATAAATCTCTCGTTGTTATCCTCTTCTAGTGATTTGTAGCAGAACTTAATTAAAGCTTCACTGTGTGCCCTAATACCTTACGGTCATTGCTTTAGGCTGCTTGTAAGAGTCCATAAAACTGACCTGTGTTTGGAAAGTCAAGTCTTTGCTCCCTCTGTGCTGGAATGCAAGAACTCCTGCTGTTTCTTGTAATGGGTACACTGGGCCTAACCTTCTTCTGACTCATCTCATGGTGTGTGTGAGAAAGAAACATAGACAAAGAGAACACACTGACCTGCCAAGTGTTTAAAACCTGCTTTTATTTGTAAACTGATCTTTTAGTGAGTACACGTCTCTATTGCATGACCTGAAAACTAGTTGTGTTTACTCGAGTACATGTACCTTAGTAAAATATAGATGGTTTTGTGCTCTGCTGAGTATTTTCTAATAGTAATACTTTGATTTCTACTTAAGCATGTTAGTGAGTAAAGGAATCTACTTTCTATTCATACATTTCAGTCGTTCATATTTAGTTACTAATTCCTTTTATTGTGTCTTTAATTTACTTGGTTTCATTGTTGACAACATATTTACTGTTTTGTGGTTGGTACCATCTCTGCCCTTGAAGCTTTAGCAATTTATTTTAAAACCAAAATAAAAAATAAATGAATACACTGAAAAATCAATCCCTACAAACTTCAGTTCTTGTTCTGATAGATGCTGGATTTACTAAGTTCCACTGGAGTTCTCTACATTGCTTAGTACTTTAGTCGTTTTTTTTTTTTTTTTTTGACTTGATACTTTAGTACTTTTACTCGAGTTATTTTATTTGATGGTATTTGTACTTGCGTCAGTATTTTACCCAAGTATGAATGCTTTTGTGCGCCTTACTTCAGTGGGCTACTCTCACACTTCTATGCACGACTACAGTGTAACTGCACTAGCAGCCGCAGACCAGCCGGTCACAGTCCCCACAGCTGTTGTCATAACTCTTTTTCTGTAAAGGGATTGTCCAATAATGTCTGCACATTCAATTTCACACTTTCTTTGCTATATCAAAGGAGTGCAGCATTGTGGGTGTAGAACTAATTCGGTGGTCCACACCACTGTTAAAGGGGCACTCCAGGTAAAATGAGAAATGTAACCATTGCTAAATGTTCCCTACTCACTTCTTACAGCCGTGCCACTATACTCCCAATGAAAGTTTGGAGTCCAAAGACTAGAGCTAAACCCCTTATGATGGCATGTCATGAAGGTGGAAGGAACTTTTGGAAAACCACAAGCACTTTAGGGCGATACATGAGAGTGAGCTATTTGTCCTTGCTACAGGCTATAAAGGTTAATTATCATGTTTATGTTTATTAACATCTACAGTGGTGCATTTCTTTATAGCTGCACTGAATTCCCAATGGTTGTGTGCTGTGTTTGCACAATGCATGCTGGGTATTGTAGTGAGAGAACACTGATGGACAAAAACACAAATAAGGAATTGTGAATTCAGAAGAAGAAGCACTTTTGGTTCCCTAGAAAACATTTTGATGAATATACCAGTAAATATCAACTTTGCTAATGAAATGTGTTTGATGACCTTTCACACAATTCTCTGAAGTAAAGAATGACATATCCAAGCCAAGAACAGAATACTGCTAAAATGTGTTGAAAACATCTTGTATATTGCCATGTTCTTATGTATAAAGAATCTGGGTCTTGTCTTGTTCTTGTGCACAATCCTCTTCTTCCAGGAAGTTGTGAAGGTTGTCCTACTTGCAGCTTCCCTCATAGTAGCTAGACTAGTGTACTTGTTGTCAGTTGTCTATGTGCTGGAAAACAGTCCTCCTCTGGCAGACTCTACTTTCAGTTACATCATAGCCATGCAGCTCCTGTTTCCACTCACCCTACCACCTTTGGCCCATTAGTACAGCGCAGGCTTATAACAGAGCAGAATGCTAATCTCGGCTGTCTCTGACATCTACTCAAACAGAATGCACTCTGTCATCACGGCCATGTCAGGATTCAACCCTCATCCTATTTCAGATATGTGCAGTTTAAATGCGCTTCTATTCACAGAGGTACTATCATACATGATATCAGGTTAAAATGAGCCCAAACTGCACAGACTCCATCATTTGAATGGCACTACAAATGTTTGCAATGATGCTAAAGATAAACCTAAGGCTAATATAGTAGGCCTGTGTAGGCAGTGCCACCCAAAACCACAACCACCTCGCCCCAACTACACACACATAAACACATCCCTAGGCCTCCTTGTTTCCTGTTGGTGAGGGGAATCCTCCTCCCCTTCTCGTTCTACTCCCGTTATTTAAAACACTTCACCATGTGTTCCTCACAAAGTGCACTGTGGTTAGGGACACTGAGACTACTGTTCTTTTAATTTGAACCTCATATGTAAAGTACTTGGTAAGGTATGTAATGCAGTACTTTTCTGAATGGTTCACAATGGTTCCCATTACATGTGTCTAACTCATGTATATGACTGAAGGAGAAAAACTATTAAACTACTAGACAACTGTGACAGTGAAAACAAAGCATGTTTTTATTGGTGCCAGTTGTGAGGGCCCCCACATTCTGTTGGAATGTTTGTGGTGGACCAAGGAACAAATAGACAATCTATCTTTTATTTCTTATTTGAACATTTTGAGTATGGAATTGGAACTTAAATTGGAAGTTATGTACACACTCATCATCAAAAGTGTGGGATTGCAGTGCTATTTGGAAGGAAGATAAAGGTTACCAGGAAAAATAGATGATGGAAAATTTAGACTGATTTGGGCAGTGTTTATTGAGGTACACATACAGTAGTGTCTCTCAGTATTGCTAGTACAGACGTCTCGGCATGGAGTTGTAGAGATTCCTAACGGTGTCCTGTGATAATCCATACCATGCAGCTTGAATATTCTCACACAGTTCCTGCATATTTTGCGGTAGGGGTGGAGGTGGACTGACACCAGGACTTTGCGCCAACCACAGTGCCTCCACACCAGGATTCATTGGTCGTCTCCACCGAGACAAAAGCAGGAATCATCACTGAAGATGAATCACTCCATGATAGTCTGGCACGACATTCTTGTAGTGTTTTGTGACGTTAATATGTTGTTAAGGGCAGTCGCCCTAACGGTCTGCATGCAATGTAGCATCTTGTAGCCGCCTGCCAATGGTGCTGGCACTAACAGGATGACTCAAGGAGGCCATCACTGCTCGCCGAATGTCTGCAATTGTGGCTGTTGGGTCACTCAGGGCATGTCAGACAAATCTCCCTCTCTGTGGTTTGTGTGTGTCTCCCAGATCCTTCATGTCGCTTGGGCATGCCTTCTTTTATCCACTGCGGCCAACAGCGTGCTATGGTAGTATTTGCAAGACTATCCCGCTTCTCGGAGCCCTACAATGTAACTCCTCTCCAACTCTTCCAACTTCTCAAATTGCTTTTGAACTCTTCTCTGAGGCATACTCTGCTTGCAAAGGATGCTACCAACACATCACCAGTCAGAATGGAAAGCACACACAACAGGATGACCTTATATAGGCAGATAGGTACAGTGAAAAGGCCCATGCTTGCTTATGTCACATGCACAGCCAGGTGTGAAGCTTAAATCGTTCACATGTCTTATAATGTCAAACCTACCCACCAAGTTTCATTCCTGTCAGTTGATTCCTTCTGGGTGCAATTGTTTTGTGATGATGAGTGTACTATAAAATTACATTTGTTCTCTCACTAGGTGAGGAGGTGAGGGCCAGATTGTACGTCCTCAGGGGCCACACTTTGAGCAGCCCTGTTTTAGAACAGCAGCTAGCTCATACGTTCATAACGCAGAGGGTGGAAAAACATTGCAGTGCTTGTCATCTGCAGCTCAAACTGATGCAGTTCAGTGGCACAAGTGTTTATGTTGAAGGCTGTCTGAGGCAAGCATGTGACCATGACACCAGTGTGGCGAACATATAAACAATGACAGTGCTGCAATCCTGCTGCTACGCCAAATCTGACCAACATGCAAACCAAGCCTCCTTGTTAATAAAGAGAAGGACATTCATGCTTTACAGCGTAACTCAGTTTAGAGGCCAAGCAAGATGTGAACTCAGAAACACTTGTAAAGTAAGACCCTTGTGTTATGGTATCTCGTTGTTTATAGAGTTTCCCATGTCAAGCTGTGGCCTCAGAGCTGATGACCCCATTAGAGGATGAAAGGAAGGACAGAAGTGCAGTCTTTAGGATTACCCAGCCACACTCAGGCCTCCATATAAAGCATATGAATTACCACCTGCAGCTGCTGTCAGTCAAGCAAGTAAAAGCAAATCAAACTTTTTACTGTCTTTCTTTGCCTAGTGTCATTTGCAGACCTTTTTCTGATCATATGTGGCATTTTACTTTGTGGCCTCCACCCACCCAAGTCATGTGACTTTGTAAAAGAATATGCTAATTACTTCTTAGTGTAAACATCTTTGCAACAAAGTGTTAATGTTATTGATTTGTTGTGTCTGACTGTTTGTTTCCATCTGTATGTGCAATATATGAATATAAATATTATATTAATCAGGAAAAGTATGAAATGCACAAGTAAACACAACACAATTATAGTTAAAAGTCAACATATAGGTAAAGGTCAACATACTCATGGGGCCCCTTGCAGCACCAAAAGCAATTATACATGTTTATAGCAAGAAATAGCCCTGTGCGCCAGCATCTTTAGGTAAAGGCCAATAAAGCTGGATGTAATACCGAGACCTAGCATTATCTGATTGTCTGTTGTAAACACTTATTTGGAGATAAATTTAGAGAGGCACCTGAAAGATCTCACATCAGCAAGGTGGTCTGTACCCGACAGAGGAACAAGCCATAAATGAAATTTACTACACACTCTCCTAACACATGGTCCAAATAACTTCCCTCGATGTGTGTCACATGATGTCATTTGCCATATAGTGTCTAGTTGAGTGGTTGCTGGACGGGCTTAGCGAGTGAGTGATACAGAGCTTGCAGTCCGAAAATAGAACAGGTCACACTCATAGTAAAACAGTAACTTACCCTCACCCCTTGGCCTTTGGAGTATGGGAGGCAGCAATAACTGGGTTGGTGAGTTAGTGGATATGCACTAGGGTGATACCCCCTTTGCTTTTTATGGCTTTTTAAAGCTCATATTCCCTATTAAGGATCATCTTCCCTCTATGTGACAAAAAGAACCCAACTATGGCATCTTACGCCACCAGGCCCCTGCTGTGACGTTATGACTGGCACTGCTCTGGGCTCAGAGCACATGTACGTGCATCAGGGCTGACGCTGTCCTGTCAGAGGTAATTATAGTCCTAACTGATCTGGACACGAAGAGAAAAAGAGAGAGGAGATGATGACAGATACATTCATTAGGACTGTGACACGGGAGGGCAGGGTCTTGTGTGTGTACGTGCTGCCATGCCAACCACCCACTTAAAGATACAATACGTGCTAGTGCTGTTAGTCAGAGTAGATGATGTACATCGCTGCCTCATATCTGCTAAATGAGAACTTAGCAGGAGAAGGTAAAACATACATAAGTTTTAATGTAAGTCAGTGTAAACAGACTTTTTATCCAAGTACTTTTGGCCATTTTTTTTGGTCCGTTCAACATGACAATGTAAAGTACAACAGGCATTTTCAAAAACTAAAGAAAATGACAAAAATGGATTTGGTTTCCAACAGCAGTGATATGGACGTGTACGACTTCAGAAAAAGGCAGGAAACATTAATTTAATAGTATATAATAATAATCAAATCTATCCTTATTTAATTTGTCCACTCTTTACTTTTGTGCTTACGGTCACTTTAACGCTTCCGTCCTTCAGTCTTGAAACACTGAGTTACAGCTGTGTCCTCCCAAGAAATATTGTTCCCAAAGGAGTAATTGGCATTTACTCTGCAGCTGAACATCTGAGATATATTTAGAAAGCAATCTATAAATCTCTGCAGAACCATAGAAGTATTTATACTTTTAAACTCGAGAGTTATATTTAACAACCAGAGAAGCTGAAAGATAAAATATGTTGAAACACGGCTTAATAACCTTAATAACAGATGTGTGGATGTGGCTAATGAGGACCTTGAGTGGCAGTTCTCTGTCTAACACTCTTATCATGCTCCACCCCTTATACAGAACTAAAATCACTATCCAGCTTTTATGTGACCACAACTGGACGAAAACAGTCATAGACAAACAGATGTGCAGATGGACGGAAGGACAAACAAACAAATGGACAAAGCAGTGAGTGAATGATGTTGGGTTAGCTTTAGCTCGCTGAACTTCTCTGATTCCACAGTAGTTTTCTGTGGGCGGGGCAAAAGATGTTCAGACTTGTGATTGGTTAGGAAATGCTTACGGAAGAGTTACCCAAGATTAGGAACACCCTGGTGGAGAGAAATATGGTGAAATTATTGGTCATTTATTGGTCAGTGAAACATTATTCAAAAGGCATACTTACATGTTACATTATATGTACAGGTTTATTATTTGGCTGCACAAAGAAAATTAACTTAATTAAATTAATTATTAATTTGCACAGTACTCTATATAAAAAGAAGCAAAATACATTTAAGAGTGTATATACATGTGTGTGTGTGTGTGTGTGTGTGTGTGTGTGTGTGTGTGTGTGTGTGTTAAGCCCACCAGCACAACACACACTAAACACTGTGTCCACTCACTGTCCACTCTATCAGACACTCCTTCCTTGTTGCTCCACCGTAGATGTAAAGTTAGAGACAGCTGCTCATCTCTTGCTGCACAGTTTGTGTTGGTTGTGTTGGTTCCATAGTTTTGGTTGTTGTTTTACTTTTGAAAGAAAGATTCACTAAAAAAGTATTGCCACAAAAAACAAAGTATTGCTTCCACCAGAGTTGTTGTTACAAGTTCAGGAAATCTGCTAAATCTGATGTGACATGTATCACATTCACAGCAACTTCATCAGCTCATAACAACTGGATGTTCTGCTTTAACATGTTTAGTCAAATGAAAATGAAACTGAAGGTTCCCTGATATGCGTCATCTTGTTTATGTGACTTGTACATGTGTATATGTTTCCATGTGTACCACGCGTCAGTGTTTGGTTTCCAGCTGCTTTAATGGCCAACTGTTTTAATGCAAATTACAGCTGGCTGGTCTCTGTGTTATTCTGCATGTGCACTGCTTTTGCTCCTCCTCCCCTCCTCCTCCTCCCCCTCAGCTGTCCTGTAGCGAGCGTTTATTTAAGGGGGCTGATTCGGTGGGACTGGTATGGCTAGCCGGAACCAAGCCTGCTCACAGGGTGAGGGAGGGGCCTGGAGGGAGTCGGGGAGAAGTTGAAGGAGTACGCATCTATAAAAGCCTGGGCTGGATTTGTCTCTGTCAGTAGCTCACACAGAAGCGACCCAGATACAGAGCCACTGGCAGGAGGAAGCAGGAGACTACCTCTGAAAAACGCATTGCGCTGCTGAGCAAGGCACAGAGACTGAGGACTTCTACAGCACAGCCTTACACAGTGCCAGAGGAAAGCCTGGTCGACTGAAAATCTTCAAAGCATTAGGACCATAAGACATTCTGGAAGCGTGCTGTGATCTGGAAGTGCTGTGAACTGTGAGTACACTTTTGGACAGAGGAGACAAAGAGAAAACATCAGCACTGGAATCTTCTTTAAAGAGAGATAAGGGGAGTGAAGGAGCAGAAACATCTGCCGCACCTCAGAAGACAAACGCTCGGCGCATCGCATCTCCACCCATGGCCGCACGTCCAATGGAAACAGTGGGCTTCTCTATGCTTCCAGCCCACATACTGGCTTCTGCCATGGAAGAGTTCCCTCAGCAGCTCCCCGTACCCAAGGGCCCTGCCAGGGGCCGCAGTCGCCCCAGGCGACCGAGGGAGGCCCGCTTCAAGACTCAGCCTGTAACCTTCGCAGAGATCGCAGAGGTGGAGGAGGAAGGATCCTCTCCACTGGAGGAGGAGAGAGCAAGACGCTCCTTCCTGCAGTCACTGGAGAGCCTGAGGAGGAGCACACAGACGCTGCACCACGCAGGCTCCACACACCCCGGCAGGACCAGCACACCCACACAGGCCAGCCTGGACTCAAGTGACTCAGACTCAGCCCAATGAACAAGAGACAGAGGGAGAGTGAAAGACAGAAAGAGTGAGAGAGAGAGAGAGAGAGAGAGAGAGAGAGAGAGAGAGGGAAAGGTGTGATTTTGTATGTAATCCTCTCCTCTGCTGTAACGATGACTTTACTGGACTGGACTCCAGAGCACATTGCACATATCCTTCTCTTGAAGCATACTTTGTAGCTATGACTTAGTTACAGTTATCTTATGCACATACTTGTGCCAAACTCCAGTCAAGCCAAGCAATGGGAGGCTGGATTGCTTAACGCTCCTTAGCTGTAGCTTTTGAATAACTCTTAACAACTTAAATATTCCAAAATGACCTTTCTTTATTTGCTGTATAAGACTTGAGGTCATTCAGCATGAGCTTTAAAGCGTAGGTCTGTTCTATTTGCTATTCCATTCAAAAGGGGCAGACACGCAGCGGTCAATCATTTCATGTGTGCCTGGTTAGAGATTACAGAGTAGCTTTCCCACTGGTTAGCTTGGAGTTCCGCTGTTCACATTTAATACTTAAACACAACTGTGCAGTCAAATCATTGACAGAAGAGCTGAAATCGGTCTGTAGATGCCAGACACCACACGGGAGGCGCGAAGGCAAAATGACCACATTACTTGAGTCTGCCAGAATAGTATATATATTTCCTAAAGAACTCAGAGAGGAAAGAACTATTTTCTTGCTTAATGTTAGATATTTATTCACAGATTATCTTGATATCTTAAAAATGATATTATAACAAGGTTAGCAACATGTTCTGTTGACACTGTGGAGCTCGCAAGGTCACTGTCACAGTTTCAAATGGAAAAAAGGAATATGAAGCAAAATATGATGCCTTTGTACTTTTGTTTTACTTTTGTTACCTTTGTAAAGTTATTTCTTACTTACTTTAATAAATCTTTAGAAATATAGTGTACATGTGTGGAGTCCTTGTGTTGTGTTTGTATGCCCTACTATAAAGAAAGGCCAAGTTGACCACAAGAAGAATTTAAAGGGAGGAGGAGTGCTGAAGAAAGGACACAAGGTAACTAACTGGGAGAGCCAGTACAAATAAAAACACAGTGAACGTAAAGAGAGACTCAAAACATAACCACAGACGCATATCGTCGCTGAAAAACATCTATCTCCATTGTTGTCGGTTTTCACTTTTATGCATCATTTGAACACAGTTCAATCACTGTCAGATATTTTGCGAATTTGTACATTATCTGTTATTAAAGCCATTTGCCATTTACACTGTGTAAACATGTCACAGCAAACGACCAATACAAATGGCCCAAAATGATATAACGTTTTCTCTTCTCCTGTAATGTTACTGTTTCTGGAATACAAGGCTTGGTTCCAGCTGCCAATGTTACAAAGCTGTTGCTTCAATTTCCACATTCCAGTTACAGAACACGCACTGTAGATCTCTCACTCTCCCTCAGTGTAGCCTCTTAGGTTCACATCTGAGTCCCTGTGTACAAAGCGGTCAAGGTGGTCAGCCCCTTCTGGGATAACTAGCATTTGTTTACACAGTTCTTCATTTTCAGTTTGAAAACAGATTTCAACAGCTGGACTTTCACCCCCAGACTGATCTGTTCTCTACTTCACTTGGCTAGTGTGGACGTGAGCTTAAAATAGAGTCAATCTGACATGCCATCTGATCCGGTTACATTACAGAAAAAAACATGCTTTTGCAGCCAACTAAAAAGACCACTGTGCTGTGACAAACGTCTGTATATGTTTGTTATTAGTAGCAGAGCTCTTGTGTTTGGGTTAAGCGCACAAATGATACACAGTGTTAAATCACCACTGATTTGAATCAGCCTGAAGGCTTCAGGTGGCCGCAGCTGTGTTCTACCAGTACAGTAAATATGAAGTACCAATGACATCTTTGTCTGAGCTTATGTAAGTAGTAGCAGCAGAAATGTGTCGATATTTGAAGCTGCTCCAGTTCCTCCCTTCACTTCTCTGCTCTGATGTTATCCCTGCAACCTACTTTTCATACTGTTGCCTTGGTGATGAAACATCATGTCTCAAAATTGATGGGAAAACAGACCTGATGTTCTGTTTTCAACCAGAACGTCCTGCAGATGGCTTATGTGTTTGCTGTTATACATCAGATGACACTGAAATAATACGTAGTGTTGGTGTGGTCTCTCCCTGTGTTTCTGGACAGTTAGTCAGTCTCTGATGCTCACCAGACTAAAAGAAACATTCTCTAATTAAAAAAACAATATGACCTCAGCAGGCAGCTGGAAGGCCACCTCTATTTGTGCTTACATAACCCACTGCTCTGTATCTCTTATTCATTTTAGTGTGCCTGAGAAGAGACTCAAAGAAAGCCTAGGCTGAATGCAGTCGTGAAGTTGTTCAGCCTTGACTTACAGTCTTGCTTGGACACTGAATGAATAACAGTCACCAGGATAACTTTGTTTTGAAAAGTGCTGGCAACAGAGATGAGGTGTTGCAATGAAGCTAACTGTTAATAGTGTTCTTTCATAAAACATCAGGTTGAATAGTTACATTTGCTGTAGCCTTTATCTACAGGCTGCTCTGTGGCCATTCTGCCAGCTCACTGTTGGTTCTCTGTGTGTGAAATGTTGTGACAGTGTTGTGTTGGGCTCCTAGCAAGCAATGAGGAATGAATGAGGAAGGTCAAGAACCACCTTCTGCGCCAAGACAAAAAACTGACATGATAAAATACAAAAAAATAGCTGCACCCAGAAGGAATCAACAGGAATGAAACTCGGTGGGTAAGTTTGACATTGTGAGACACGCAAATTATTCAAGTTTTACGCTCAGCTGTGCGAGCAGTGATGCCCTCCATGAGTCATCCTGTTAGTGCCAGCACCACTGGCAGGCAGCCTACATGCACGCAGACTGCTATGACGACTGCCCATAACACCACGTCAACATCGCCAAAGACTGCAGCGGTGTCACGTCAGACTGTCATGGAGTGACTCAAGATGGCAGCGGGTCATCTTCAGTGACAAGTCCTGTTTTTGTCTTAGTGGAGACAACCAACGATTCAAGACACGTCACACGTCCAGAAGGCCTGGAGTCACTCCACTGCCAACACTACCATGAAATCTGCGGGAACTGTGTGAGAATATTCAAGCTGTATGGGATGGATTATCTCAGGACACCATTAGGAACCTCTGCGACTCCATGCCGAGACATCTGGCATGTTACATTAGCAAACATGGCGGCCCAGTGCCATACTGAGAGACACTACTTCTGTATGTGTAGCTCAGTAAATATTCCCCATATCAGTCTAAATTTATCATCATTTATTGTTCCTGGTAACCTTTATCTTCCTTCTGAATGGTATTGCAATCCGACACTTCCTTCTGGGCGCTACTATTTTTTGCTGATGAGTGTATGTATTGCATTTAATTACAATAAAAGCACTTATTTGCTCACCTACAAAGATCCAGTTCACTTCCAGTTTTGTAAATGATGCACATTTTCAATTTCACTTTTTCAATTTCCTCAGTGTTGTTGAAGAAAAAAGACAAATACTGTGGCTACTGTAAAAAGGGGTTAACACTACCTGTTAGGTAGGTGACACTCAACTCTAATCAGAAAAATATATATATTTTAGCTACTAGCATTTAGCTTCTATCACAATTGTTTTCTCCACATGCCCCAACATAAGCGTTCCAATTATTTGTCGGCACACTGCGGAATACCAGTGGCCGATATTCCTCTGCTTATGTTTGTATATATATATATATATATATATATATATATATATATGTGCTCGTCATGCTCACTGTTGCTCAGTGAACTGAGTGGGCTTTGCATCGATGATTTGAGCTGAGGGGCTTGTGTCTTTGATAGGCATGTGCAGTGACAGTGAGGGCTGAGGGGCAAGAAGGATTAAACAGTCATGGTGGAGGGGGGTTTATTCCATTTCCCACACACACACGCACACACACACACACATACTGCAGTCCAGAAGTTTGTTCACCAGATAAGGGCACATGGCACACAAAAACAATAAATAAGAGCTCAGATCTGCCAGTGGAATAAACAAGATGATAAGATAACCACATGTTACGTGCATCTACATATATGGTAAATTTGCATTGCGGTGATAGCCGTATCTGTGCTGTACATCATCGTCTGTGTTAATAAACTCTGTGTCTTTGCCTGGTGCTGTCTGAGAGCACACTCGCTTTCTGTGTTCCTGACCTAGATTCTCATGCGTCACAGAACAGAACCCTCATGGGTTTTGGGCCGGAACCAAGAGACAGACAACTTCAAGGATTTTGTTATTTTCTCTCCCCTCCACCTCTTTTCCCTTCCATCTCCTTTAGATCTGTAATAGAATAATCCTCTCTCATACACAGCGCTCAGAAGAATGTAGTGAAGAGGCTTATTGAACAGAAGGTAACCCAGTTACTGCTCATCCAAAATCTCATTTCCTCAAACCACTGATGAGGGCAGTTGGCACAGGAGCACATACCAAGACCTGTCAATATGTGTGTCATGAAAACAAATCAATTAGTGCAGCAAATCTAAGGAACTCACTATGTAGTGTTTCCATTTTCAAAGTACAATGTATCTAAAGCTGATGGAAGTAGCTTGACATTCAAATACATTGTAACTCAGATTAACATGGAGCTGAAACAAAAGGGTATCTGATCTAACCCATGCCTTTCACAACGGCCACAAAAACATTTCCATCTTAGGCAAAGGCTGTTCTCTTTTCATAAGGCTTACCAGACTGAGCTTGATAAACAGACTCCAGGCTACAACGTGCATGGACAAACTTATTTTCTAGCTTCTACTCTGTCAGTCAGACAAGCAGCTTGCCATGTGACTCTATCACAGATAGAAGGGAAAATCCTAACAGATACTGCTTCTCAAAGCGAGCAAAGGTCAGCGAAAGAAAGGAGGAATAATCGCTTGCTAAGTAGTCCAGTTAACAGTCATAAAAACGAGTTCTACTTTTGCCTTTAAGGAATTTTTTCTATATAAAATTGCCCACCATTTTGTTTTAAAACTAGTTTATTTGGGTCCTGTTAATGTGCATAGCCTATTTTGAGGGGTAATGATGAGAAACATGCAGTCCAATCTAATGCATACTGATCAATCATTTTGACAGTAAACAGCCTGTTCCTGTTATGAAAGAGAAAAGCCTTTTAAGGACACTGTCTGGTGCTGACTCACTTTATCCATTTCTGCCATATTAGCCTTGGCTCTGTGTCAGTTCAGACCCTTCTGTAAAAAATGTTTCATTTTTTGCGAAATTGCAGAAACATGTCATTCTCTTTGCCCATCGATATTTATTTAACTGGAATAGCCAATTAAGCAGATACTTTTCCACAACAGATGTACTAACACAAGGAGGGAGAGAAATCAGAGAGACAAAATGACACAGTGAGAGGGAATTAGGACACAACACATGTACGAAGCATGCATACAACAATCAGCCATAACATTAAAACCACCTCCTTGTTCCTCGTTTTATCAGCTCCGTAGATGCACAGTGTAGTTCAACACATTACAGACTGTAGCCAATACTCTTAGCCCATTTCACCCTGTTTTTCAGTGGTCAGAACCCCCACAAGACCACCACAGAACAGGTGTTACGTTGGTGGTGGATCATTCTCAGCACTGCAGTGACACTGGCATAGTGGGGTTGTGTTAATGTGTGTTGTGCTGGTGTGAGTGGATCAGACACAGCAGTGCTGCTGGAGCGTTTAAACACTGTGCCCATTCACTGTCCACTCTATTAGACACTCCTACTTTGCTGGTCCACCTTGTATGTGTAAAGATGATAGCTCACTTGCTGCTGCACACCGTGTGTTGGTCATCGTCTCATCTTTCATCAGTGTCCATAGGATGCTGTTAGCTGGATAGTTTTGGTTGGTGAACTATTCTTAGTCCAGCAGTGACACTGAGGTGTTTGACTGAAATTCAGTTACAAGGTGCAAAGAAATTAACACTCATCTGTAGTTATCTGTTACATTTACTTTTACAAATACATCATTTGAAATAATGTCCAAGAATCAAATTAACAACATGAAAATATGTCTTTTGAATTCTGATCAGCAGGTTAAAAAATACAGTAACAAACGTTTCTCAGGAGAATGTATTCTAGTATTGGCCTAGATTGCTTCCCTGTTGTAAACTTTGAGTTTGTCTTTGTTTTGTCAAGATTCCATATTACTATAGCTAATTGTCAAAGGTAAAAGCTTGCAAATCTGAAACCTATGAGTATCAGTCAGCAGAAATGAGAGCAGGATGGGTAAGGTTGAAAATGTACCTGCTTTAACACACGTTAGGATGCTCTGCCATCATTTTAGTACTGATGCTGCTATGCTATGAAATTCAAAATCCTTTAACTACTAGCTAGAGTGTTTGGTACCATGCCTACAGCCATGCTTTTGCCCCTTTTGAACTTGGCTGGTCTTTGTACCAAACCAAGAAAATGCTTCAGATCAAGAACAATTCCTTTCCAGCATACAGCCACATTTCCCCTGCATCTTCCTGCTGTTAGCAAAAGCCACTCTTTAACAATGAGGCACCAGAGCAAGCAGCAACACATTTGCCAGAACATCACTTAGCCCAATAGGCTTTGCGGACATCAGACTTCTGTGTCCTGGTGACTGTTTTTTTTTTTGTTGTTCCCAGTGAATACGGGTCTGTTACATCCATTCAACCCTACACCAGCTATACTCCTTCCAGATGTGACTGAACAGCTTACATCTGGATCCGGTGAGACATAAACACCTTATGATGACAGTTACACGTTAGAGCCCTAAAGACGAAAGCGTTTCCTTTTCACCAATGTGCGTCACAGGATGATCCTCACACTCCACACATAGGGAAGTGGTTATTAGGTTGGTCTGATAAATGCATCCTTTTCAGGTTCAGATCAGTTTGGTATCAGTGGGAGGTGAAAATTTCTGTGTCCTTAGAACCTATAAAAAAGTAAAATGCTGTTCACCTGACATTGAAACATTTTCTGTTGTGTGCTATACAGTCAGACAACACGGCTGCAGTTTTACCATTGACCATTAATACTATCAAAGGGGTACTGTAGCCACCAAAGCAGAGACTGGTGGGCTCCCTATCTGACACAACTGGCTTGGAGAACTTGGAAGTGGATAAAGTGAATGGCTTACACCCTCTCTGCACTTCTTCTCTTCCAGGAAACCCTAAACAGAAATCAGAACCGTGTACTACTAGTAGTTACACATTGGGCTGCATGTTCTTTCTCCTGAGGGTCTTGTCATGACAGAACACTCTCAGGAAGAACCTCATGTCCCTGGCTTGAAAGTTAAGCGTGGCACCCACACCTGCATAAGCTTAGATTTTGGCAGTGGTCAAATGAGCTGAAGCCCCAGGTGAGTAACTGTGAGCCAGTACTTCAGGATTCTGCCTGGCATGCAGGAGCTCATTGATACAAACCTTTAATTCTTGCCAGTGTTTTCTGATGCTTCCTATTGTCACACAGCTAAATCACAACCCCACATTCAGCTAGAGATTTGTCCTTGGTTGCTTTTGCATGGTCCACCTTTCAAGTCACTGCTTCAAGCATGCCGCGTATTGATTTGATGACTGTCTATGACCCTACGGTGCCTTACAACTAGGTTTGGCATCTTTCCACTCTGCCCAGAATATTTCTACATCCTGAAAGATCCTATCACTGGTGGGTGTCTGTGCAAGTTAACAGACACATTCTCAGTGATCTATGAATGAAATGATCATTTGTTAGATATTTATCCACCTATCAGTGATGGTTTAGTCTAGGGGAAGAGTTTGTCCTTTGGCCTGATACCAAATAGCAATGTGTTAGTGTTTGTTCCTGGTGAGAAACACATTTGACAGCTTATGTTTCAAGAACAAACTCCCAGGAACACAGAGTAAGGGAGAGCATGGCACAACCTAACATGATATTGTTTTTTGTTATGTAATTATGAAAATGTTTAAACAATATTAATAAAAGTTTACACAAACTACCTACATATCACTGCTACTAATGAAAACATTAATTATTATATTGTTAGTATAAAAAAAACACTGAAGGCCATGATGTCTGCCCTTTTATTAAGAACAGGCAGAAAAAGGGGTCTTTATACCAAGAACACAATATGTTGTTTAAATAAAAATTACATTCCATCTTAAACCAATACTAATACACACACACACACACACATACACACACACACACACACACACACACACAAACATCTCTGGCTCATTCATTCATAGCTACAAAGTAGAGCCGCAGATATCTGCTGTCCATAAACTGCTGTCCATTATGGATGATGATGGGCACCCACTGCACACCATCATCATGGACAAAAGGAGCAAGTTCAGTGGCAGGTTACTGTCACAGAGCTGCTCCACAGACAGACTCAGGAGATCCTTTGTCCCGAGAGCCATCAGGCTCTACAACTCTTCCCAGGGAAGAGGACAGATGAGGACTGAATCTCACATTAAATCATAGGTTTATTTTTTTATTTATGTATTTATTTTTTGTACTATTTACACTTTACTGTACATCCTGTACATCTGCACTCCTGGACACTCTAGACACTTTACTGTATATCCAGAACATCTGCACTCCTGGACACTCCAGACACTTTACCTAAATACCAATATATGCGCAGGTTTTATTATATTTTTCAGTATTGTCATTATCTGCTGATATCTGGTTCCCTTGCACATTTATTATTATTATTATTATTGCACTGTCACATTTTCTACTATTTTTTTTCTACAGTTATATCTGTATTTTTGAAGATAGACTTTCTTGTACATATTTATTCCCTCATTGTAATAAGTGAGATATATTTATCTATAGTGTACTGGACTATATATAGTTTATAGTTATAGATCTATCTATCTATCTATCTATCTATCTATCTATCAGCACCTTAAATATTAAGGGGGAATGGACTGCTGTCATTGTTTATTTGGTAAGGCTTGTATATGTGTTAACGCTGCCCTTTATCAAATTCTCTGGCTTTATTTTGGTTAGCTCTTGCTGTGAACTTGTTACACTGACCGTATGTTATTTGTTGTAAATCATCTACAAGAAGGTGATTATAAATTAAAAGTTACTGTTAATTATATTCAACTCAGTAACGGCAAGACAAATGTTCATATGACAATGACAAATATGACAATATAGAATTTGTATGTATTAATGTATTAATATATGAATATTTGTTTTATTGGTGTGTTTCAAGAGATTATAAGAAACTCACATTTGGTAAATACATAAAGCACATCATACATACAAAAAAAGTCTTAAGGTGCCATTTACAAACAATAATAAAATAAAATTGTAAGTTTGACCAAAGAGATTTTTAATTGCCAGAGGAATAAGCTACTGCCAAGGACAGGGTAGTAGTATAACATTAGTTCACAATAACAATTCAAATAAAAGAAAAAAAAAGAAAAATAAATATATATACATACGCAAAAAGGCAGACAACACGTCTTGTATGAAGTAGTACAATATATCTTCAAACAGGTTTTTTCAATATGTTCAGTAATTTAGCTGTGTTATTTTTTACAATACACATATTGCTTTAGTGAAAACCATGTTGAAAAAATTATCCTTCATTGGATCCTTTAAAAAATGTTTTAGAATGGATACAGTTCGAGAATATGCATTCAGTACATTCATTTTCTTCACCACAAGCTTTTGCTACATTCTCCTGTTGTTGGATTATATTTTGATACTGTTGCAGGGATTATATTAAGTATGACCAAAACTATGATATACTCTAATTGCGTTAGCGGGCATCATAATGTCACAACAGACTTTAAATTAGTTTCTGTGGGCCACATCCCAGTTTTCTCTGGGTGATGCGTTCTCTTCAGTAAGCTGGAACTGAAACTGGACTTAGACAGTGTAAGATGGAGTCAAGCAAGAGCTCAACAACATAGGACTATGGAAGCCTGTTTCTGCCACTTGAAGAAAAAAAAGGCCACACAGTATCTCATAATTATGACATAGCATCTCATAATTAAGATTTTCTCATAATTACAACTTAGCATTTCATAATTATGACTTAGCATTTCATAATTCTGACTTACTTTCTCATAATTATGACTTGGCATTTCATAATTATGACATATGTTACTTATGATTTAGCATCTCACAATTATGATTTAACATTTAATAATACTTTACTTTATCATAATTATGACTTAATGCCTCATAATGACATCATATTTTATAATGATGACATAGTATCTCATAATTATGACCTCATGCTTTATAATTATAACATAATATCTTAAAATTATACCTTACTTTATAATAATTATGACTTACTTTTTCAAAATTACAACTTACTTTCTCATAATTATGACTTACTTTTTCATAATTATGACTTAGAATTTCATAATTATTACTTACTTTCTTATAATTATGAATTACATTTTCACACTTGTGACTTTATATTTCATAATGATGACATATGTTACTTATGATTTAGCATCTCACAATTATGATTTAGCATTTAATAATACTTTACTTTCTCATAATTATGACTTAATGCCTCATAATGATGACATAGTACCTCATAATTTATAATTATAATTATAACATAATATCTTAAAATTATACCTTACTTTATAATAATTATGATTTACTTTTTCAAAATTACAACTTAATATTTCATAATTATTTTTCTTCGCTGGCGGAAACGGGCTTCCATACAGCAGGAGCAGGAGGAGGAAACAAGTTTGAGACAGAGCCCCGCAGTCTAGAACTCGAAGTGAGCCAGAGCACGCTAATAGCTAAGCAGTGCCTTGTATTGAGACCCAGCCGCTCTGTGGCCGAAGACTGAAGCGGAGATGACGTATTTGCCTGGGCATATGTGTACAAAACGATAGCGGTCCAGAAATTCGAATTATTGTGTTTATTGGTTGAAGTGTTTTGTTTTACCTTATACTGGCAAACGACGCACCAACACCCCGTGCACAAACCGTATTTTGAAATGTGATTTGATCGATGTTTCTTTGATCCCATCACAGGCTGCGACCTGCATGACGTAGGCCCTCTGGTCTCAGCCAATGACAGCTCGAGTTCGGAAAGTCAACTCAGGAGCGCGAAGAGTTTGAGCCCAGAGAAAATGGCGATTTGAACTCCTGAATCTTATAAACAGTACTTTTAGTTTTAGGTTTTATGGACTATGTTTGTAAGTTTATGGAAGCGTTGAGAAGCCGTTTTAGTGCAACAGCTGTCGTAGTAATTAGCGCTACTTTGCGGCAAGCGTTTGTTTTAAGTCGCATAGCTGATGTTGCTAATCTAGCAGTTAAGCTAGTGAGCTAGCTTGTTGTTATTGAGAGAGCCAGTCATGTCGTCTCCGCTCTCACTGGTTTAGTCGAGCCAGTCGGGGACCCGGAGTGTGGATTTAACTGATAGTCTAATCGACCTTACTAATGCAGCTCTTAACTGGGAGGTAATGGCCTCTTATAATGTCGTTTTCGCCATCGATGTTGATTATCAGTCGAAAGAGCTGAGCGCCTCGACAGCTGTGTATCAGAGCTATCTGAAGCAGTGGATTTTAAGAGTTCTCCTTTCTCTGGGCAGTAAGTACGGATTCGAGAAAGTGCGATGGGGTTACAGGTTTTTTCATTCGAGGACTGTGAAAGGTGGGAGTCTCATAACCAGAGGCACAGATTTCAGAGAACTTCATGAGAAAGCCTTCAGCGACTTTGAAGAGGAGCTAGTCAAATTCGGTGCCAATCCCAAGGCGGCTGGTGATGAGCAGCGCAGGCTTCAATCAAGTCCAGCCAGCTGCATGCATAACGCACTGAAAGAGATACTCTTGGACTTCCAGTGGGATAGACCCGACATAACCTCTCCAACGAAACTGACCTTGCGACCGAGAAGATCGTGTCGCGGCACCAAGAATATATCCCTGGCTGACGACGAACTTTCATGTCTTGGGAAAAATGTTTTGTTTGTGGTCTCCACGTGTCCACATTCCAGACGCGAGCTGGGGGAGTTCATACACAGCAGCAGCGACAGTGGGAATCACAGGGATTTACAAGAGCTTGTACTGCCGAAACGGATAATCGACCTACTAATTCAGCGGAAAGTTGTCCTTCACTGGGCCGATTGCAGTTTTTACGAGGTTGGTTTACACCTGTACTCCCCCACCATCGTTCTCGCACACAGATCTACTGTATCCTGATCGTTGTTTATACTGTAATGTACTTTAACAGGGTGCTGCTGAGTTAGATGACCACATGGGTATAAAGACCATAATGGAGGTGTTGCAGGTGGTGGCAGGGAAGGTGGTTCCTGTGCTGACCCCTTGTCTGGGCATTATGGATGATGAAGGACTACATGTCTTACCCACTAGCTCGAGTACTGACTACATTTTATCCTCTGAGAAGACATACCAGCGGGCCTTTCCAGCCCTGGTGGGAACTCTCTGCTGGGGTGCAGGTAATCGTATCGTTCTAAATGTCAGTCTTGTTTTGATGCTTACATGAATTCTGTGTACTTCAATATCTAAACCATTGTTTCCTTGTGATGCCAGATGATGAGAAACAAATCTGCAGCGTGTCCTTTGAGTCTGTGTCATGCAGACAGAGGCTTCCGTGTGCTCCTGTAGAAGTGACTCTCAAAACTGTACTGCAAAGATTGGACACCAGCTCACTCCGTCAGTCAGCGTCAGAGTGCTGGGTCCTGTTGTGCCCAGATAAACCAGAGCAGGGTGGGCTTGCCTTTCAGTGCCTGTTAAAGGAGCTCTCCCTTCAGTCCTTTGATATGGTAAAATGATATTTTTCTGTTTTTAATTTACTGTTTTTTCACTTCATTTTAACCTAAATATTAGAAAGGGATTGCTTTTTAATTGGCTATAATTGGCCTGTGTTCTGTTTATTTTAACTCCATGCCTTTTGTGCATTTGTACAGCTGGCAGAGGTCAGTGAAGGAGATCTGGTCCGCTCTGCTGTACTGTCAGTCCTGTCTCCTCAGACAGCTCTTCTGTCAGTTCTCCAGCCCCTGACTACTCAGTTTGATAAGGTGCTGGATGCAAACTTGATTTCCTCGGAATCTGCAGACACCTCTGCCGATCTTCCTGACATTGTCAGCAGTGTTCTTAATGTGATGTATGACATCATGAAGGATGAAGATAGCACTGGTATGTCTTGAAAAGATCATAAGTGTATTTTGCTGAAGTGTAAAATGATTGAATGGATTTCTATTCTATTATAGCCACCATGGCTTGTTTTATACAAAAGAGTATAATATTGTATCACTGAAAGAAACCTATTGTCTCATAGTCAAAGTGAAGCTTTAACTGCATGCGATGACCAACAGTGGTCTAGTTTTAAATTGTAATTTTAGTTTTAGGTCTAGATTTAGTTTTATTTTTCCTGTCACAATGACAGGAAGCGTGCAGCAGAACATCAGTTTAGTTTTCATGCCACCACTATGTTTACTGACTGGCATTTTAAAGAAATTAAGCATCAAATGTTGATATACATGAATAAATGCCCCTGACAAAATATTATTAGTTGTTAGGTGTGTCATTACTGCTAAATTAATAGGTGACTTGCATCGTCGTGTCTAAACGCATGGTTCTAAGGACTAACCATTCTATTGATGAAAGGAAAGATGTACCTCATAATGAGTTAAGTTAGTATGTTTTATTGTAACTAACAGCTGTTAAATTTATTAACACAGAAGAAATTAATAATCAGCAAATTCCTGACTGGGCAAATCAAGAGTTCCAGCATGGAACTAATGTGGCAGCAGATGTTACTGAAGGCTGGTTTTGTCTGTCTGACCAATCTGGGATTAGTGGTCATTTGATGGAGTCAATGAGGTAATAATATGAATATTATGTACTTATGCTACAAAGAATATATGTTTTTATATTCATGTTATTTTAATGTAAATCATATGCTTTTGGTTGTTTCACATCACTAGGCTTCTTCATGCTGCTCCAGATGAAGAAGAGCCCAGAGAAGACGACACACAGTTGGAGCTTACCCATACTATAGCTGAACTGTATCAAAGCAATAGAACTGGAAACAACGGTGGCCCAAAAGGCAAAAAAAGTTAGTAATTTAAGATAACTTACCATGAGAATACATTTTGATAATATTCATTTAGTATGACATGCACATATTTACTTATCTTGGCTCTTGGAAAGAGCAAACGTGATTTTACAATGCTTCTTACACACAGGTATAACAGATAGACATAGAGCCTGCTCCGTTTGCTAATGACTTTTTTGTTCTATAGAAGGTACTCAGCGTACACCAGTAAGACAGAAGATGAAGACAATGAGCCGTTCCCTGCAGATGCTGAATGTTGCTCGCTTTAATATCAAAGAACAGAAGACTCAAGCAGAAGTAGACCTTTCCAGCACTGCTAAAGGACCTGAGAAGCAGGGCAGGAGATGTTCTGGTGAAAGGACTAAATCAGGTCCCATGTGTAAGTTATAAACACTTAGAGCTCAGTAAAAAGTCACCTTACATATTATAAAAAATAACATATTTATCAATTACATTGCAGGCTTCAGAAGTGAAGAGGAGCTGCTTTCCCATTTGAAAGTTAGATATCAACAGACTGTGGAGGATCGGACTTTGTCTCTTTTTGGTCAGGTCCAGAATCTTCTCTCTGTGGTGAAAACTTTCGTCAAAAGTAACTCCCATGCAGAGGTGAGTGATAAGTGCACTTATGAGGTGGGTAAATGGGTAATAGCGTACATTTCGTAGGTCTGTGCAACAAACATTGAAATATTAATATTTGGGTTAAAGAATATTATTATGTATGTTACAGATCACCTGTTATACCCCATGTTACTAAAGACAGTGAATTTGTTATTGTACTTTGGAAACCCAGACAAGTTGCTTTGCCCATTTACTTTTCACTTTCTAAAAAAGTAAAATTTGTTCTAAAGTTAATTTAATAGTTGGGGTTAGATTCACACCTCAATTCCAAAGTATGTGAAAAGTAAATAAAACAGAAAGCAGTGATTTGTAAATCAACTTTGGCCTGTATTTAAGTAAAATCAGCGTAAAAATGTTTCGTGCTTCACCTTACCTTATTTTTGCTGATATACACTAATTCTGAAATTGTTGCCTGCACCACATTCTAAAAAGTTGGCACATGGCAGTTTAAGACTTTTGATTATTTTTGACCTGGGTTGAAGCTTGCCAGTTGGCCAAAAGTGCATCAACTAATAATAGTCATTTTTAGAATGTTGCTTAAGGAGTTATGGTAAGGATTTCAGGTATTTTGCCCATTACAGAAGTTTGGAGTAATCTCTGTCCCTACAGGGCAAAGCTGAAGACCACAACAGAATGTTTGTGACTTTTGATCCCTCAGATAGCACTGCAACAAGTTGAGACTATCAAGTTGAGCCATATTACGTCTTTGCATATTTGTAATAGCCCGATGCCCAGTGGAAACGTGTGGTCTGACCTTTCCAGGAGTTTGATTGTTAATGAGTGCAACATATGCTATATTCTGACTGACATCCTTTTTCAATATAGCCACCTTATCTGCAGTCTGCCTTCATTTCAAAACGTAAAGCACATTATGCAGTGCAAAATACAACAATGGGGGAAAAAAACAGGATCAGTTGGTGTCCTCAGTCCCCAAACCAATCATTAGATGTTGCTAATAAGAAAGGTGATATAACAAAGTGGTCATCGTGCTCCTGTCCGAACGTTTTAGAAAGTGTTGCAGGCATCAAATGTACAGTGAGCACTTATTTACAAACACAGTAAAAGTTCATCAGGTAGCAACAAAAGTTCATAAAAGTAAAACCTCAGACATTGTGTTTTAGGCTGTTAGTAAGTCAAGCAGAGTTTACTAATGACTGCTTTAATTTTTTTCACACACCATCACAACTTTTTTGGATTTGAGGTTTGTAAATAATTCACAGCCTGGCTGACAGAATGACCGTACTTAGGATGCACTTAAATTAAAATGTATTATATTTCATTATTAATAATGTATTTTGTTGCTTGACAGGATTCATTCTTTGATTTGATCAAGAAGAACCTTTTGAAAAGCGCAAAGTCTATACGACAGCATTATGAAAGTGCTTCAGACACAGAGAGTAAAATCAGAGAGTATGTACTGTACTGTTTTTCCAGCAATTTTCCTACTGCATGATTCTTACAGATGAATGAAAATTGGTTATCTTATCTTTGTGAAGTTCTCAGCTCCAAGTAGTTCTTAGACTTGAGGTGTGCAGACAGCCATCTTCAAATCAAGACCCAGAAGATGTGGAACAGATGGTGGAGGAGGTAAGAAATTTTGTTTGCATTATTGTTTCAAGGCAACACTTACCAATTCTTCCATAATTAACTTATTTTCTATGTTTAAACACAAAAGTATCACCTGTGATCTCTGCTGATATTTCACTTAGATGGCTGGTATGCTGCGCATAATATCCCTGGCAAATGATCCTGTTTACCTGTCCAAATTCCTGCAGGAAGAAGTTCTGCCATTGTATGTAGTTTTACTGAAAATAAAATAAATATACTTGAAATGTTTGACATGGAGATATGTTTGATCTTTGAGATAATTATGTTGCATATGTTATAGGTTCCTAAAAGACATTCCTAAGGTCCTGGCAGACATCTACCACAGTCTCGGCACCCAGCTGCCTGAGGCGCTCGTTGCTGTCCTGCCCTCTGACTTTTTCAGTGATGACTCGATGGCAAAAGAAAGTGTTTCTGTTAGCCCTTCCACACTCTCAGCCACACAGAGCACGGTCTCTAGTGTTGGAAATCGGCTTGAGGAGTTACGCAGTCGCTCTGCTAAAAAGAGGAGGTGAGTAATAAACAAAAAGAGTGTTTTCAAGTACAGTCCCAAGGTCCCGTTAACGTGAACTTGTAAAGGGAACCTGCTGCAAATGGCTTTTTGTACTTCTTGTTTTCACTATGTAAGCAGACTTAACACTGTATTGTGGGTTGTGTGGTTCACTTTAATCACACAGAAGGATCTGGTTTTTTGAGCTGTGTTCAGTATATTGGAGTATAATACTCCAGTATATTTTTAAACACTGTATTTATTACACTATTTTTTTTATTTGTAAAAGCAATAAACCAGACAGAGTCTGTGTTTTGCTGATTTGCTAGTAGTTTTTACCCACTAACTACTGGAGGATTGTTACTGTATAACTACATTAAGCCTCAAGGCTGTGTAACCATAAAACGTGAAGCAGACTGGGGACATTGTGGGGTTCCCCCCCCCCCCCCCACAATCCACAAATTAATTGGATCACAAAACAACTCGCCAACAAATCATCCTGAGACCAACTTGAGAGTTTGTTTGACATCTTCACACGTCTGTATGCACAGAAAACCATGCCTTAGCTGGAATAGTCCTTGTGTGAAAAGTGCTCTGTGTGTAGACTGAAAGTCCATTTGTTTGACAGAATAATTTATCATACGGTAATCATTTCCTTTTTAGAACCAGTATGCTTTCACGTCATAAGAGCATGACGGAGGCTTCACAGACCCTCCGACAAATAGAGATGCCCAGAAAATCAACTAGACAGGTAAAGAAAAAGCTGATTGTCCTATTTTTGCAGATGTGCTTTTTTTTCCTCTCTCTCAAACATCCCTGACATTGCTTTCTTCTGTTTTGATACAGACAAAGTCAAAAACATGTGCTTCCTCAGAAAAAAGAAGTGTTGAGAACCCGCCACCTCAAAAGCAAGCAGTTCAAGGTAGGCAAAGCAAAATGTGACGTTTTCTTTAAAAAAAACAAAAAAACAATTTAGTTCAGCTATCTAAATTGGCACGTAATATTTCCACAGAAGTAACAAAGGTGAGAAGAAACCTCTTCAACCAAGAGACCCTGTCTCCCTCAAAGAAGATGAAAATGCCTCGCAGCCAGTCTGTATCTGCGTTAGAAGGAATGAAGAAACGGAAACGATCACAGATGGATGAAGGTATTTTAGCTAGCTCTCTTCAAAGAACAACAAAGTTAAAGGTATGAGAGGAAAATGCAAGAGTTGTTTTTCTTTCGATTTTCTTGATTTTCAGATCAACATACTCTCCTGACCAAAAAAGTATCAGAGACACCCCTGCATAAGCAGGTTTCAAATCGTCTACTACAAAGACAGAGGAGTGGCAGGTCAGTTTGTTTGTTTGTTTGTTTGTTTGTTAGTTGATTTTTCAAATATGTCCTTGTAGACATGTTAATTAAATTTGTCTTTTAAGTCCTGCAAAACTTCAGAGTATGTCTTTATTGTATGTCTTTATTTGTTGTCAGAAGGCCTGGTGAAACGGATATGTTCATTATTGAGGAATCTCCTGTCAAACCTGCTACGGGTCAGTTAGTCAGAGTTTAATACATGATGAAATTATATATAAAAAAGAAATGGTCTTTAACTACCTTGGCTTTCTTTGTTAAAAAAAAACCACACATTTTATCCTTTTGACAGATTTGAGAAGAAGTCCTAGAATAAAAAACCTTGCCAGGAGGCATTCTAGTGTATTCTACTCAAGCTCACAACCACGGTCTCGAAATTTGGACAGAGCCCTGTCCTCCTCACAGCTCCCCATTTCTGAGGGTAAAGGTACGCAGAAATAACCCCGACTTGAATAGAATAACCTTGTGAGAACAACTACTGAACTACCGATAATTAAAAATGAACACTTCATGCTGTCTCAAAATTACACCATTAGTGGAATTCATGTGATGTGTTCCCATTTTAGGTGGTATTAATGTTGATGGTGTCAAGTCTCCGATGAGGCTTCTTTTTGGTGCTGCTCAGTCCCCTGTACGCCCTTCCACATCATCTTGGGGACCTAGGGACAATGGAAAACTTCTACTTGAGTCTACAGATTCTGTTTTTGAGGTAATGCGTCTACTAGCACAAGTAAACATGTTCTAAGTGATGTATGCTGCATAAATAATTAGAAATGTTACCCTTTGGTTTTGGTAAATTCAGATATTAACTTGCTGATTTGCTTTTTTTCAGAACTTCAATAAAACTCCAAGGAAATCCCCATATAAATCTGGTTCTGCAGTAAGGAGAAGAACTCCCAGGACACCAACTTCTTCTACAGCTCAAGGCTCTCCCTTACATAAGAGCCCATGTCATACTGTTGGGGAGAATGGGATGATCCTAAGAGGAAGCCCATTTAGATCCCCAGCTGCAAAAAGTCTAGTAATGGAGACACCCAAGAAAAGCCCACTGAAGGGGATTCTCAGAACTCCAGTGAAGGGCTTTATGGAACATGGTACCCTGGCTAGCTCTTGTCATATGAGCCCAAGTATGAGAACACCGAAGAAGAGTGTTACCTGGTCTCCATCTCCCCGGAAGTGTCAGGAAGCGTCAGGAAAAGCATTTAAGATCCCAGAGTCTCCACAGTCCTCCAAGAGATATTCGCCAAAATTGATTACACCGAGCAAATTCTGCAAATTTGAGGGTGATGTGTTTAAAACACCTGACAAAATTCCCCAAAGAAAATCCAAGATGTCCCCTGAAACACAAACACCGTCTAAAATCACAGAAAATAATGGCCTTGAAGAACCCAAATTGAGCCAGAGGAAACCGAAAATGAGGAGAACATTAAGTTTACCAGAGAACGTTGACAATCAGAGTTTTGAAATACTTTCCATTGATCATTCATCACCACCAACACCAGAAATGACAACTCCCAAGAAAAGTCCTGAACCAACACACAGAATGTGTACTCGGTCTGGAGGGACTCCTATTAAAAGTGTTTCTACTGATCACAAAGCTAAATCCCCTCTAGCCAATAGCCGCTCTTCAAGCAAAGGTATGGCTTTGCCTATGAAAAATAAATCATTTCTTAGGTCTCACTCAACAGGCAATACATGTGCTGGCACCAGTCAACCAAAGAGCTCAATGGATCATACAATGGGAAAGCTAACAGTAAATAGAGAGCCTCAGACAGCAAAGGCTGTTGAAGGACAGAGCGAATCCACTAAGGGAATGATAGAGGAAGAATCATCCTCTGACTCTCAGCAGATTGACTCCTCCCAGTGTAGTGTTACAACCACAGAAGAGAGCATTGATATTGCAGAAGCTACTGTGGTGAAGACGGAACTAACTAGTGGCATTAAAATGAACATCTCCTTCTCACGGAAGTCCTCTAAATCCTCAGGGCTTTTTGAATTCACAGGCACACCATCCCGTCATGCTGAACCGACACAAGGATGTAGTTATGGCTTTCGTCAGACTCCAGATCGGCAACAAAGAAAAGCAGCAGCACGTCTTGGATATTCACCTGGGCTGCCAAGGTTTTCCACTCCCCGAGCATCAGGAACACCAGGAGCACCAGAACAAGGGCAGAAGCCCTTTGAGCCTAATCCCCTTACTTATCAAGTAGAATTAGAAATGCAGGCATCTGGTTTGCCCAAGCTGAAATTCAAACGTACTGACTCTTTCAGTTCAAGTGAAGCAGCTGATCCTGCAACCAAAGGTCTGGTTCCACATATTAAGACTGCCAGGGCACCAAAGGTTGACAGCCCCCTTGCGCATTGTTCCAAACATCGAGAACATGGCTGCATATCCCCATCCCTTTGTACAAATGATACACCTGGAAAGGGAGGTGTCCAGACATACATATGTCAGTCCATCACTCCCACCAGGCTTCCTAATAATAGCCCTTCCCCTGTGGGTGCTGGGGAAAACATGCCTTGGACCCCATCTCCTCAAAGCCGAGGTTGGTCAACCCCAGAGAATTTAAATAGTTGGCCTCGCAAGAAAAGGGCAAGGACTGATATTTCGGGGACCAAGGAAAATGCCTTGAAATGTGAGTTGGAGGTACTAGAGGATCCAGAGCTTGATGGTGTGTTCAGATTAGAGGGGGTAGAGGATCTCAAGGAGTCAAGGACACCTGCCTCCAAATACAAACTAGGTATGAGATCATTGGAGTTTTCCAGTGTTGATGGAATGGTCAGAAACTGTGGTGCAGAAATGCAGTTAAAGAGATGCCAGACAAATTGTGAATAATTGTTATAGATAAGTAGCAAAGAGTTACTTGGGGTATGTAGTGTATGGGTAGAGGTGTGAAGAACACTGACCTTTTTAAAACTTCAGGAATCAGAATTCTTATTTCCATATATTATACATACAAGGAATTTGTCTTGGTGAGAACACACGTGTATGACATGTAACAAGAACTCAGACTGTTAATAATATTACTTGTCGTGTTGTGGTCTGGTTTTAATGGTCTTCTACCAGAGGGAAGTGTCTGGAAGAGGTGATGTCCAGGATGAGAGGGATCATATTTTAGTTGACTTATTAAACATCTGGGTCAAACAGTTGTTTTGACTCACAGGTTTGTCTTGTTTTAAAGCTGCTAACCCCACAAATAGTCAAGATTATGGTGAAAACTTGGTCTTTGTTAGTAAAATAAGTCCCCCCCCCCCCCCCCACCTAAATAAATACAAAGCTGGCTACACTATCAAATGATCACTGATGAAATTCCGTCCTGTGTGCTAGATGTTCAGACGTTTAAACCGTGTTCCTGCACTTATTACTGAAGCTTTTTTCCTGACTTTTTCCTTGCTTAAATAGTTATTGATTGCCAGTTCTTTTAAAGTAAAATTGTAATAAATTCAGTACACTGCCAATACATTAGTTGTATTTGATATTTAACTATAAACTGATATTGTCTTTTTAAGAAATTGAGACTTCCAATGTTCTGATTAATGTTAATTTACTAGTAAGGTTTTATTTAAATACACAAAAGGAGTGTTCATCCAACCTTTCTGTTTCACACTTTCACACGCCTTTTCTGACCGAATCAAGAATCGAAGAAAGTGTCATGACCCCTGTAAGACTAGATCTGTTTGGTAATGCGGTAACAAATATGAATGATCAGGATTTAGTGAATTCAGTTTTATAGTGTTAACAGTAATGCTACCTGAATGCAGTTTTCATCTTGATCTCTTTTCTAGTTCTTGTCTGCATTGAACTCAACATTGCCTTGTTTCTCCACAGTGGCTACACCTCCGAGCTCCAAAGTGAAGAAACCAGTGTCTGTCAGTGGAATCCTCGCTCTCACTCATTCACCCTTATTATACAAAGGAGCAAAGGCCACTGTTACCAAGGATACACAATCTGATGGTGAGATGATTCAAGGTCATATGTAGTTATACTATCACTGTCCGAATACTTAATATTTCATTCTAAGCTTCCTGTTTCTGTCAATCGTTACTAAGTTGGTTGTTGTCACTGTAGTAGGACGTAGCCTCAGTTAATCCTGACCAGAGGAAAAAATCTTGACACCACTACAGCCTGTACTTAACCAGATTACTGTCAACTTCCATTAAGACCCACTACTACTATTACAACACAGTCACAGTTGCCTTTGTTTTCCACTTGGTGCATTTTAACATGATTTCAGTCTCTTTTTAAATATCTGTTTTACCAAGGTGACTGGTAAGTCCTGTAATGCTTCATTTTGTTCATCTCTTTTCACAGCTTCAAATGGAAACTCAGAGCCATGTGGTAATAAAGTATTCACCTTAGACATTTCACCATTCAGCCAGCCACGTAAACGCCAGGGATGTGGTAGAACATACAGCCGGAAGAGACTGCTGGAGTCATAAAGTGCAGAAATGAGGACATTGTTTTATATTTGTATGTATGTTGTTTTTAATTGTTTGTCTTTGTCATTTTTGTCATCCTTTTAAGGAAACTGTGCTGAGATTTTATGTACTGTCATGCATTTTTCAGTCTGTAAAAATAAGTCTCAAAAAGGGTCATACATAATTACCTTCTCGACTTTTATTTATGTGGTTTTTGCCCACTTTTAAGCTTGTCTTGTTTTTCTGTTGCTTTCTAACAGTTAACAGATTGTTCAACATTTTGACAATTAAATCCTTTTCTCCTACCAAATTCCCCCAATTTCCACCATCTTTCCTCTTTTGTTGGGAGCTGTGGCTCAGTTGGGAGCTAGCTGGCAGAAATATACATGGCCCAATGGGGAGTGGGCAGTGAGGAGTTGGGGTGGGGGTTCTACGCTTTCCTTACAACCTTACTTCATCAGTGTCACTCATTATCTGAGGGACGTTCATGGCCTAATGTCCTGGCAAACAGAATAAATTAAGTCTGACTATAAAGTAAGAATATTATTCATGAATAACCACTGATGACTAGAGAGAGATGATGTTCTGATGCTACCCGGCAGTTATAGACTACGTTTTGTTAATGACTGATGCTGTGTAAAGTAGGAGAAAAGAAAATAATTGCAAAAATGTTTAACTGTCAATTTCTCAGTGCTGACCTGTATTGTGCTGTCATATAATGTGAAATAAGTGTGAAAATCAGATTATTTTAATAAAGATATTGATCTCTGTTTGGTTTCCTTTAGAATCATAAATATTTTGAACATTGTATTGTGTTTCTGACTCAGTAAGCCATACACTAATATGATGCAATAATTATTTATAATATTAAAAAATAATATTTTTAAACACTGAATAATATTAACCTGGTAATACAGTATTTAGGGTTTAGACAGTCTGTCAGATGCTTCCTCCTCACAAAAACAGATAAAACAGGATCTCAAACATAGTTGGCATCTAGTCCTTTTTTCAGGAGTAGTAGGATCTGTCTGTCTCCCTCTGTTGAGTATGAATTGAACTGCAAGTCATCGTATCCAGTCAAAGTACTAAGGATGATTCGTAGCATAAAAAGCCACAAACTATTTTTATGGCCCTATGGAGTAAAGACAACTGTAAAGCAGAGGACACGTGTTAGTGCTGCTCCTGCTTCATCCTTCATCTTCATACTTTGATAGATCGCAACATCAGTCTTTCAGTAATGGTTTCCCCGGCTACACTTTAGTTTCGGTCCGATCGTCATGTTTATAAGTATACTAATAATGATTAAGTCCAATAATTACAGACATATATTTATATAAGTCTGTTATAATATTTGGATGACTTTCGGAAATATCCCGCGTGTTGCTCCCGGTGATGCGGTAGTTGAGTTTAGGCAGTGGGATTATGGGGGGCGGGCCTACAGTGTGGCGCGGACTTCAGACGGGAAAGCTAGAGGTCTGAACATCCACTTGAACTATAAACCCGTTTATAAATTTACAGATCCTTAGAAATTATCAGCACCCCAGCTTCGAGTCAGTTGGAAGGCTATGACGGTCAGCTCATGGACGATGTTTGATTAATGTGGTGGAAGAAGAAAACACCGGTTTTAAGGTAACGTTAATGTTGTTGTGGCACTGTTAGCCGTATGCTTCATGCGTTAGCAAACAAGCTTACCAGTAGCCTGTGCATGCTAGCAATGGATCATCGTGACTGACGTTTTGAGACCATCAGTCCGATGCAGAAACCCTTTATAAGGAAGGGTTAAACACGCATCTAGCTAGGTTATGTTTTTATTCGACTGTGATGATATTTGGAAGTTAGCTAACAGGCTAGCTAACGCTAGCTAGCTAGCCGCATAATCATAACAGTGGATGCAATCAAATATTTGCGGTTTTAACATCAGACAACAGCTAAATGCACTGGACATTTGTTGACTGCTTGACTAAGCTGCTCTATTTAAGTGTTTGGTAGCCTTTAGTTAGCGCTAGGCCGATGTTGTTTGTACCTAGATAGATAGCTAGCCCTACCTCGTTACATTCAGTAGCAGGTAGTAAGACACAAACTAACATTTCTTAAACTTGCTTGAAAGTTTCTGTAAGATGATCGTGGCGTTACCTGAACGCGGTTAGTTTCGCTACTATGCTCCCATTTATTGTTTGATTTGTTTGGTAATGTCGTCGGTTGTGTTTTCTAACCAGCCAATTAGAATAAGCAACATTTACTGACCGCCAGTGACAATATCTCCATCTTTATTCTTGAGTTAATTTCTAAGTCATTGTAGATTTAGAAAATTCTCACTCTCAGAGAGTGTCCTGGCCCTGACTGACCTCCCAGGGAGGTAAAGGAGAGGTAAGCAAGCTGGTATACTTTTATTCAGTGCGGGAGATACTTCCATACATGTGTGCTCTCTCTTTTACCAAAACCCGCCTTTGTAATCTGATCCTACACTTCAGTTCGCTATATCCCAGTACACAGGCAGAAGACCAACACCTACAAGTTTGCTATTATATCTGTGAAGAGATAAGCCTGTGGAGCGCTGGAAAAACCAGACCAGGCTACTTTGACTTTATAGACCTGATGTGAATACATAGACAACATGAGATCAACTTAAGCTGCTGCACCGACAACCATTTTGTCATTCGGGATTTATCACTCCTTGTTCCATCTGTGGCTTCTAGCTGTCTTCTCGGTTACCTCTGAATGAGCTGTATACTGTTAGTGAGGTCTAAACTCATGAGTGGCATGTTCATAGGGACAAGACAAAGCCATCAAACGTGAGGACAAACCTCTGTTCAACTATATGAAGTACAGGCTGGGGAAAGAGATAATCAAAGAGAGTCTCACCTGTGACCTGCAGATTTGATAGTGTAAACTGCAATATGAGAACACCCCGGCCAGCGTCTTCCTTCACCTTTGCTACCCTATCATTTTGCCGTAAAACCAGCAGGATTTCATCAGGCTCTTCAGATGACAAATGCTATGAAAGGCTCTAGCGCTGGCCCAGAACTGCAGGGTATTTCACAGGATCCTGAGTTGGCTAGATAACTAGATAAGTGCAAAATCAAACCTGTGGGTGTCCTTTGCACATATCTTGTAACACATCAAGACCTCTGCTATGTTCTTCTTCCATGATTGTAATTCATCTACTACAAATCCAGCCCTCAAAAAGATCCTTAGAGTTTTGAGATGCTGACACTTGTTACAGGCCTAGTATGCTTGCATGGTGTCTGAAGTGTGTTGCATTACTTATTTGGCCTCACCGATATCGGTATGTGTATCATACCTAGTGCGATAAACCCAGTTGTGGTGAAGTGTTGGATTAGTGAATACACATTCTTATATCATTAACAATTGGAAGTGGTTATCCAGCTATCTTTATATATTAATTATAATGGACGTGACGCCTCAACCTGCTTACTTTACTTTTTGCCTTCCTTTTTTTCCCTGTTGTGTCTTCTAGATGGAAGATATGGAGGTGGATGTGCAGTTAGGGGTAGCAGGAGCAGCTGTAGGCTCTGTAGGGGTAGAAGTGCCCATTATCATCCCTGACTCTGGAAGCAGCACAGAAGTGGAGGACGAAGATGGTAATGGGCAGCCTGAAGGAGGAAGCACTGCCCCTGCTGATAGGCTACGACTCGTGGCGACTCAGATTGCCAGGAGGAGACGGAGAGCTAGGTATAAGGGAAAATAGGTCATTGACTCTTTTGCAGTGAACCTTTAAATGTTTGGTCCTGCTGCTAATGCATATTTGCTACTAGTAAGTTAATTAACACTGATGTCAACTCAGGAAGGGCTTGTTCATGGATTGGTGTTAAAACAGTAAAATGTGCAGNATTCTTTCCTGTGCAGGAGTTGAGGAGGTTAATGGCTCAGACTGCTTCCAGCTCCTCTCAGTCCCAAAACTCTGCTTTGTCGCTGTCTCAGAGACAGGAGTCCTCCAACGGAGGACAATATGTCTTCTCGAAAGCTATTCTTGTGTCTCAGGCTGGAGGCTGTCGTGTACTGTCATATTGTGAGCCCCTCAGCTGTCTCTTGGCCTCTCAGCCGTCTCCTCATGCCACCCTAGTCCCTGGTGAGTGTTTGTAGAAGCCTGTGATGCTTTTTGATGTAATAAGTATTTATACACACCTAAGCTCATTTTGCTGTAATACTTAGCACTTTCTCGCAATCTCTCTCACTTACAGGCTATGGGGTGAAAAAGATCAGCGCTTCAAATCTGAAAGCCAGTCATTATGTTCCTATTCATGTTAAACAGATCAGAGGCCTCGCCTTCAACAGACAGCAAGATAGCCTCCTGCTATCAGCTGCACTTGATAACACTGTTAAACTCACCAGGTATGAAACTGTTTTTGTCAGGTTTTTGACGGCATGCAGCACTGGACCCCCATCTGTACTGTACAGTTTTTCAATTTCTAACACACCTGATTTCACTCAAGAACAAAACTTGTAATTACTACATATTGTAGGTCTGCTCTCCTGATGGCATGTTTTTCTCTACAGCTTATGGACCAACACTGTGGTTCAGGCCTACAACACTGGTAAACCTGTTTGGAGCTGCTGCTGGTGCCATGACAACAACAATTACGTCTATGCTGGCCTGAGCAATGGCTCGGTACTGGTGTATGACACCCGGGACACCAGCACTCATGTGCAGGAGCTCGCCCCACTCCGCTCCAGGTACGTCTACAAAGTGCTATCTTACTCTAGGCTCTCCTCTTTCTTAATCTAAGTTAAACAGTTATTTCAACTGTACTGTTTCTTGAGAGTGAAATGACACACAAAGCTAGTAGGTTTTAAGTTTGTCAAAGTAAATCTTAATCATTGTTTCACTTTAGCAAAACCGCCTACAATTAAATTTGCTTTTGAAACTTTGACAGTGATCATGTAGTGGTGGTGGTGGTGGTAGGGGAGGGAGTATCGATTTAGTATAGCAATTTTTGCAGATGAGTGGCACTTTCACTTTCTTAATCATATTGCTCTGAGTGTGTCCCAACCCCAAAAAAGATGGTATTATGCATTGTACAACTCTTGACTACAGCTCTGAACATTACATAGTCATGAACTTTTCATATATGGTTGTTCTGTTTGCAGTTGTCCGGTTGTGTCCTTGTCCTACCTCCCCCGTGCTGCCTCCAGTGTCTTCCCATGTGGTGGCCTCATTGCTGGCTCGCTTGAGGGAGGATGTTTCTGGGAGCATGTGGATGGCACCACCTACAGACCTCACGTTTTGCCCTTAGAGTCTGGAGGCTGCACAGATATACAGGTGGAACCCGAGAGCAGACACTGTCTGGTCACCTATAGACCTGGTAATTATTTCATTTGAAGAACCACTGTTGGCATGAACCAGGGAATTTAGATCTATTTCAGTATTATATATCAGTATTATATATTGAAATAAAAAGAACTTGTGTGATCCTGAATATCATGGCATGGTTTGTTCGAAATTAAGCTGTATTCACTTTTTTCAACATTAATTAGATCCCTAAACAAACTATAAAAACATTGAACAGTTATCGGTCTTCGGTAACCTCTTCGACCAATAGGGGGCTCCAAATTACCAGCAATCCAGATTGCTTAATACTGGTGAAGTTCACTTGGAAGCAAAACTTCCCAAGTCTTTTCTGGTACTGGTCCAAACAACTAACTTAGATTGACAGCTAATTAATAAATTAAACACTAAAATTTGCAATATTTCTGGAAAGGGTAACAATTCACTAGACAAATCATGATTGTTCACCTGTGGGAGTGATTTTCTGTCTTGTTCTAGGTCGCGCAAACCCATCTCTCCGCTGTGTTATGATGGAGTTGACCCGAAGCCCTCAGACCGACTCCACCCAGGCACCTGTCTGCTCCTGCTCCCCAGTCCAGACCTTCACTGCCGGCTCCTCTTGCAAGCTGCTGACAAAGAATGCGGTGTTCAGAAGCCCAGCTGGTGAGGGTTCTACGCTGGTGTGTGCAGGAGATGAAGGATCAAATTCAACCATGGTGCGTTCTTGTATTTCTGAAGTGTATGTCTATTAATATTCTCTGTACCTTTTAATGTGGGAAGAAGTCCAGAAATAAAAAGGTACTCAAACTGCTCTGCTTTTTCTCTAGGTTTGGGATGCTGGCAGCGGTGCCTTGCTTCAGAAGCTGCCTGCAGATCTTCCTGTTTTGGACATCTGCAGCTTTGAGATGAACCAGGAGCACTACTTAGGCTCTCTCACTGAGAAAATGCTGAAAATCTATAAGTGGGAGGGATCGGCGTAGCACTCTGAGAGGCTGGGTGGGTGTTGCTAATAGAAGCTTTTTAGTAAATAATGGACCGTTTGATGTTGCTGCTGACTTGATGTTTGAAGAACAGAACGTGTGGTGCAGACAGGATTTTAGGCCTAAAATCAACTGGCTTTTGTACTTGTCTTTTCATCCAAATCAAGTGATTGTCTTCAAACTATAATTTTTGACTGTGATCAGGGAATATAAAGGCATGGCATGTGACTCTTTGTGTTGTAAGTCACATTTGAAGCCACAGATCTTCCCAGGTGTGGTCAATATTAACAGCTCATGAACAGTTTGTTTTCCACCTTTTCACCTGCTGTTGTATTTAGTCAGTTGATGATCTTTTGTTTAATTTTCCACCTCTCTGGACCTTTTGTCAAACTACTTCTGTCTCAACATGAGCCAAATTTAAGGATGCAAAGGAGTGACATGCTTTCATATGTTCCCTGCGTATGTGTGCGGTGGCAAATGTATATATGTAAATGCATTTTAAATGAATGTTTTCTGTGTGGTTATAATGTTTAATAAATATTCATAACATTTTATGATGGGGATTTTTTTCAAGCCCTCAAGAATCCATTTAATATTCAAAACGACTCGTTTTTACACCATCTTTATGCTGATTTGTGGCCTAATCAAATGAAAATAATGTACTTATATTACATATATAATGCTCCCTCTGCCTCTCACTTGGTGGTCTCCGTAAGGTAGAAGGGTATTATGGATGTGTGCATCGGGGGAAGATTAGCTAAATCCAAAAGGCCAGACCTGCTCTCGCAGTCAGATATAAGGAGGAACTTTGATTCTTTATTAATTATCTGATGTGAGGAACTTGAGTCGCCCACTCGGCCTGATCTGTGTACAGGGAACACGTCAGTTGCCAGTCATGGGCTGAGCGCGCAGTTAAACGCTCTACGTGGCCTCTGTGTGCTGCTAATGACGCGCGCTCACGCACACGCGCACATCGCTTGCGTCCGGCTGCCGTAGCTAACGTTAGCGTAGTTTACCGAAGATGGCGGCTTGTAGACGTGTGCAGCTTCTCTTACTCTTCATGTTCCTCTCTGCTCGTATGTGTTTTACTGTGGGAGCGAAGTCGCCGGTCAGCGTTAACGAGAATTTAGGGGATAATGCCGACCTTGGTAAAAACCCCGGAGCTTCGCTGCAGGAGGGGAAGCTTGTGGTAGCGGCAGCAGGGGCCTCTCAGCCCCGCCGCAGCACTGGCTGGAAACTGGCAGAGGAGGAGGCCTGTCGGGAGGACCTGACCAGGCTTTGTCCCAAACATTCCTGGAATAACAACCTGGCCGTGCTCGAGTGTCTGCAGGACCGTAAAGAGGTGAGGAAGACGCAAAGTTGGCCACAGCTTCGGCTTTGGGTGTGCCGGCGGAAACGAACGCAACACAGCCAGTTAACGTTACTCTGCTGTGTGCGTAGCTGTCGTGGGAGGAGGAGAGGACAGGAGAGGAGAGCCAACTGAGTCGCAGTACAGTGTATGGTTCAGTGTGAATCACATGTGGAGATGTGGTGCCGTCTTTGTCTGAAGTGCTTTATTTACCGCTCGCTGCTGTGGGTTAGTGAACGTTAATTATGGTAGCGGTCTAGCTACATTTGAAAAAACGCCCCTTTGTTGGCTGCACTTGAACTTAAGGGCTAGCTAACGTTATCAGTCCCCGTGTCCGTTATTTCCTAGATAAACACTGATTAAACCAACATCACAGAACAGATTAAAACCTGCGTGTGTCCTTCCTACTGGCTTTGCTAAAGCTAAACATATTAGCTCGGACCGCGAACGAAACTTCCGCCTCATAGCCCTGCAGGGCTTCGCTGTTGCTAGCTAGCCGTTGTTGGCTAAGGAACTAAAGAGTTGAACTCAAAGTTGTATTCGTAGACGAGCCGGTTCAGTCTGCTGCTTTCGCTGTACGTGTGCGAGCAACAAAAGACAGACTCGTAACATCTCTATAGTTTTTCAGCTACAGCCTGAAGGCAGTCATGCTAAGCTGTGGCTAGTGATAGGAACTACAGTAGCATTGCTAACATCTTTTATGCATTACTACGGTGCAAGAAGTGTTGGTTTCTGTGTACGTTCTCTTGACCTAAAAATATGTCTGACGGAGGACTTTGGGCCATTGTATATTCTCTTGCTTTCCCCTGGCATCAGTGTGCTGTCCTGACACTGGTTTGCGCTGTTGGTATCAGAAATCGGGGGTCTTTTTCATTGTGTGATTTCTGAAACGCTGAGGATGTTTAGCTAGTGAGAAACAGTAGTAGTCCCTCCCGTTTCTCTATGTACGGGTTTGTTTTTGTTTGTTCTTCATGTCGTCCAGCATCATAAGGGTGTAAGGAAAGATCATTATACACAAATTGTATAGTATCAGTCCAGATTCTTATTGGTCTACAAAATGTCCCCTTGTGGTTTAAGACAAGGCTGCATGAGCTTGACAGGACAGTCTGCAATTTGTCCCTGTGAATGTGATTCATCAGAACAGATCTCGGATCACTTCATTTCTGAGAGATGATGTAGTGTTGACGATTAACAGACTATATACTGTGCAGCCAGTAACTGTAATAGAGGGTTCTGCTTTCTTTGTGTTTTGACTTGCCAAAATATGTATTGCTGAACGCAGACAGCTCTGCATGTCCAGTGGTCATGCAGTAAAGGTTTAGTTTTAAATAATCTTTATTTTTTTCCCCTTTCACTGTGAAGCTCTTCTTTCCTTGAAAGTGTTAATTTTGGGCTAATGGTGTCACTGGTTACTTTTGATTCACTTTTGAGGCTGAATCAATATGTTCTCTGTTTATTCATCACCATTATTATTGCCCACAATGGACTGTAGTACCAGCCACTGTTACTGCCTGACACTGTAGGCGTCGTATTGTGATGCTGAAGGACAAAATGACAGTCTTATGCCCCAGAGTTAAGTTATAAGCTGCGCTCTGTCTTTACCTGTTTCTTTCCCCTGACATTGGTTTGTTATCCTTGTTCTGATCTGCTATGTTGGCACTAGAAATCAGAGTCTTTAGTGGAAATGGGATGAGTTGTTGGGGCCTAAGTATAAATTGATTTGTGGTCTTCGTTCACTGTCTCCTCCTGCCCGAGTTAGTCATTTTGTCCTTGTTTGCAGGGCTGCAGAATATGGAGCTCAGTGATCTATAAAAAGATGGGGTTGTCTTAATGAGAGGCTTTGGCACATACTGAGGGGAGTTACTGAGACGTTTTGATATTGGCAGGATTATAGAAAGAGGGTCAAACATTTTGGAAGACACTTCTTTGGCTAAAATTACATGAATATGTGTTCTGTTTGATGCTCCAGCTGTTTGGGACGGCTGCTGAGACTCAGCGATGACTGTGAGCCTCAACTTGCCACTGGGACCTTATGTCATGTGCTCACTACCAGTATTTTAGATTTTAATGGCTGCTGACCCACTGGCCTACTTTTCCCCGTAACAGTGATTATAGGTTACAGTGTTGTTTTAAAAGTGTAGTAAAATACAGTAGGCTGTAAAATAGGTGGAGCTTGAGTGGAGCTCTCATAGTCTGTGTTCAGTTAAGTTCTCTTTGCTAAATGTTAGGTGTTGATATGCATGCAGCTAATATGCTGTTAATTGCATAGAGACCTTTGTATCCTTAGTGTAATGCATACTGGAATGAGTTTAAAAGGCCCAAATGTAGATTAAGTCAAAATAGGTTGCACTTTGTCTTTGATAGGATTTGGGTGCTGTTTTAGCAGCAAGGCGTGACTTGCCTTATCTTCAGTCTGTGTGTGAATTAAAGCTTCCAACCATGCAGTTCTTGCCATGCTCTTGGTACCTTTGCTGTCTGTTAGGCTAGAGGAGAGGGGTCCTGATTGTAAGAGGAGCTTGATGTTGTGTGAGATCACACTGGTGCCAAGGGTCTAAGACCCTAAGACCCTAAGGATTTCCCCCAGCTGTATTTAGCCAAGGCGGCATGTCTCAGCTACTAGAGCTGCTACACCTGCTACAATTCTGGGATTTGTGAGTGTTTGCTCTGTTATTGTTCTCCTGTTGATTTGGCTGTTAGCTTAGTTAGTTAAATGATTTAGGGAAAATATGTCATTTCCATTTTTCTGACCAGTGTTCTAATTGCGATTTAAATTTCTATAATTTAAGACCAAAGTATCCACTTTTCTGGCTTGAAAATGTACCAAAAAATTGAAAATTATGACAAAATAATATAAAAATGATGAGAGATGGACTTGTTTGTAATTGTAAGCCAATTTTCTGAAGCAGGTGTGATTTAGAACTGCTGTTTACAGATGGTAAATTAGAAATATATGGAAGAAAATGACCAATGAAATGAATGAATGAATGAATGAATGAATGAATGAACACAAAGGTATATGGCATCTAATTGTTGGAAAATGCTGTTCCTCCTCAGCATACAAAATACAATCATTAGAACAGTAATTATACCCAGGAAGTGCTCAGTTTTAAGTTTCAGGGTAACACTCAAGTATTTTTAGTTCTGGAAAACTTCAGTAAAATGCCAGCTCTTGTGATTAAAAAAAAAACCCTATTTCAATGTAAAAATGAACTTCTCAGCCCTGTTAGGTTTTAGGAGTGTAACAGTGCATCAGACATTGTGATATCACAATTGAAAACTGACATGCACTGAGGAGAATGGGCAGTCTATTAATTATAATTATATGCAATCAACTCATTAAGTTGGAATGTATCAACCTTCAGGCCATTTAGTCTTCTTTTTCTCATTGCAAGGAAAGCAGTAAAATTTAGCTTTTTGGCCTCAGCACTGCAGCATGCTGAAAAAATAAGAGCCTACGAGACCTGGACCCGGATGTCTTAACAAGAGGATTGGAGCTGAAAGAATTTGGACCCTTTTTAAATGGTGCCTCACTAATGAAGGAAGTGTTTGTGAAAAGTTCCACAAGTCCCACTGTTGTTGTTGTTGTTGTTGTTTGATTTTGTTATCTGAAGGAGTGTTTGGACCTGGAAATGGCTATTACATCAGACATAAGTTGATTGTACCTTTTTGAACACCAATATTTAAAGTGCTTTTGCGCACTTATTATCTAGTAATGCTCAAGGGTTGGTTGAGTAGTGTGGTCTGTGTGTGGCCTGTGTAAACTGTCACTGTTAAATATTTGTTTTGTAGCGTCATGTTGGACAAGTGGGGTGTTGCTTGTTGACACTTTAACTAGGAATAAGCTTAAACCAAATAACAGATTTACACGTTAGTATAAAGTATAAAAAAAAAATCATTAGTTTATATATGTAATATTCTGTATTACTTTTATTTTTCAGTTTATTTAGTGTGCACTCATTACATGGTTGAGTTGTGTACACATTGTAGTTTCACAGTTTTTGAAAATAAGCTGGAGTGAGAGAAAAGCATTGCCATCTTAGCATGCTACAGACAAAGCTGACACTCCTCAGGCTACAGCTTTAAACCCGGCTTGCACACTTGACCCAATACACTAACTTTAAATGGCACAGACTAAACAATATGCTCTTGAGAGAAGTAACACAGAAACCTAGTTTCTCATAGCTCCTTCAAACTGAATTAATTTTAGCTCTTAGGAATTTCAGCATCTCTGGCTTCTTCATAAGTCTCAGCCCTCCTTTGTGGTGTAGGGTAAGCATAAAAATATGAGACAGAGGGAGGGTGGAACTCCCTTTGAGCCTTGCACAGTGCTAATCCTACTCTACTCTGTGTGGGTAAATCTTCAGACTGTGTTGGCGAATTTGCTGAGGGTTCTCAGTGGTGTTCACACTTGCTCTGATCAGACATCAGCTTCCATTGTTCCAAATCCTTATCATAAAGCCATCCACTGAGGCTTGTAAACCCTTTATCTGAGGATAATTCCTATTAGTTTCAACAAGAGGTCAGATTATGTTTCCTACCCTGTCATCTTTCAGATTATTGGGGCTTTTAATACAATTGGATATCTGTCCTAATGTAAAACAAAGAAACTAAAAAGAAATGGATCAGGAAATTCAAAGCATGGTTTCCAAGGCTGGCTCCATGCAGTGAAACTCTAATGTATCTTTAGTTGCTTAAAACTTGAACTAAATTGCAGCAGCAACAGTTACAATCTTAACTTCATGTAGCAAGCTTCATTTAATAGACAATCAAAATGCAGATAACACATCATGTGATTGTGTCAAATAGACAATGAAATAAAACGTAAAATGGTTTATGAGGTGGTTGAAAAGGAGATCATCCTGATTGACTGCATGCAGTGATGGCACTTTTTTGTTTTGTCAGGTTCCTGAGGCATAAAACTAATCAAAAATGACTTTTGTAAGCTATGGTATCTGTAATCAGCTGGTTTAACACACTAGCCAGTGTTATTAGCTGTTTAAACAGCTGTTTGTGTTAGCGTTCTATTTCCTTATTATGATTATGGAAAATATCACAGAATAGGAGTTCAAGAAGTGGTCATCAATTAACTGGGCCTACTTCTAGGACAAGACAAGCGATGCGTCAAGGACAACTGTAATGGGTACTTAAATGTTCATTTTCAAGATGGATGGATGGATAAGTACATTGAAAAAATGATTGATGGATTTACAGAAAGTCTTGTGAAAGGCCATTTCTTTGAGAAACCATGAAACAGACATGTTTATAATTTTAGTACTATCTTTCTGTGCTTGTCTTCTGTGTAAATCTATTTTGCCCTGTTCACTAAAGCTAAATGCTTGCCCTGGTGCTTGAGGCACTCTGCCCTGTACATTTTAGTGTATTACCTGCTTTAGCACACCCCCTGCAACTCTCAAAGAGCTTGTTGAGCTGATAAGTTGATTTGGGTGTGTTTGGTGCAGGACAGGGTTCCCTCAGGACCAGGATTGAGAAACACTAGCTTAGCTAACTATTCAGCCCACAAAATCATAAGTTTACACACCCAGATTTGAGTCTATATACTCTTGAATCAGGGGAGCTTCAGTCACCAACCACGTGCAGACCAATAAATAGCTTTTTTTTAATGGAAGTGTTGAAAATGTAAATTTTGTACTGTGATGGCACATTTGACACACATGCCAATCTAAACTCACAGAGCACTCTGTTATGTAGACGTACCTTGTATCTACACAGATTGTCCATTGTCCAGATATAGGTACACTTTGTGCTAGAGATGCACCAAATGTTCGGCAACCAAAATGATTTGGCCGAAATGGTAATAAATCCTACTTTCGGTGTTCAGCCGAATAAGTGAAAAGCAAATAATTTATACCGATGATATTTAAAATGATGCTGTTACCTTTTTCTAGTTCCTGGATGTAGATGGGAACCAGAGCAGGAGCCTTCATCCAAATGTTACATTTCGTTTGGTTTTGGTCAAAAATGTTTATTTCGGTGCATCCCTACTGTGTAGTTCTACAATTACAGACTGTAGCCCATCTGTTTCTGTGCATACTTCATCCTACCCTTTACAATGTCCATCAGTGCCCCCCACCAGTGCACCCCACCAGACCACCGGTGAACAGGTATTATGTGGATGGTGTATCATTTTCAGTGCTGTAGTGACACTGATGTGGTGGTATGTTAGTGTCTGTTGGGCTGGTACAAGTGGATCAGACACAGCAGTGCTGCTGAGCACAAAACGCATACCTTTATTTCAGCCCTGTGTTGAACTGACATGCTTTCTTTGATAAGATATATCATTTCACTTGCTGGTTTTGCTCAATGTTATGACATGTAACGCTGCTAAAGGTTGCTGCTTTCAATGCAGTCCAGCTGTCGGTTGTGAGAGCTACAGTACTGACTGAAGCCAGCTGTGCCTTTTCACTTTCTTCTACCCGAAGTTGTCTCTACACTTTTAAACTAAAAGAAGTTAATTAGCTCCATGAATCACTTACAATTAATGCTGTTTACTAGGATCATGTCTTATGTAGTCATTATGTCAAGCTCTTGTTGCAGTTTAGTGATGGTTCAGGTGTCGTGTTGCCCCTAGCATGGTGGCTATTGCCACTTGCACATCACCATTGGCGTATTCATCAATCATCAACAATATCCATTCCATGTATACTGTCCAGTGGAAGGTTAAGTTAGTAAGTCTGTAATGCTGTAATCATTAAAGTAGAAGGGAGAACGGTAGTTAGTCATGTCAGTTAGTAGCTTCAGCTCACAGCTTTCACTCTGTTGTGCGTACGTGATGTGGATATGCAGATGAGTTATGTGAAAATATGATAAGCTGGAAATGAGAAACATGTTTATACCACCCTTTTTATTTTTACTAATAAAGTGGGAGCCTTTGTGAGCACCAATTCAGAACAATAAATCTGGAGTATTGACGTGAATGGAGTTCTACAATTGACTGTTTAGTTTGACCAAAAGTTTATCAGCCTTGCTATTTAAAAGTTTGGGCCGTTAACGTTTGTATCCCGAGTTCTGTGTTTTGATGAGAGTGAGAGTAAAACACCATGCTTTTCTCTCCATTAAAGAAAGAGGAGCATGAGAGCACCACAAGACTGATGACTAGAATTTGTATTCTAGTGCATTTGAACACAGAGGGCGTTTTGAGAATAAAAATAAACATGTGAAATAGGAATCCGGGTCGAGTGTTATGTTCTGAATTTCCCAGGGAGCTGGCTAATTTGTTTCTCTGTCTTGTTGTACCAGATTGTTTTACTTAGGCGGGACCAGATTATTTTTACTGTAGCTTGCTTGGATCTTGTGCCAGATCACAAACTCTGTCGTCGATGAGATCAAGAAAAATGCAACCCCTGTTTTCCATCAAAAAAATAAAAAATAAAGCAGGAAAAAAACAGCAGGAATGCTGTTTAAGGAAAGACAGATTTAAGATGAATTACAGATGGATAAATGACCTGGTTGTTGGAATTGTTTGGTTAAACAAGTTTTAATGCATAAAAACAAAACGGTCAAATTGATATGTTACAAATTGCATTTGTTGTGAAGCCATCCTTAGTATTTATTTCTCTGATTGGTGGATTTCCTCAGTTCACTTCTCTCTCTTCTCTTCTCTTTGATTGAATATCTCTTTAGTCAATTCAAAGCGTGCAGAGTTTATGGCTTTATGTCGATGTTGCTAGCCATTAGCCTGCTTAACAAGGTATAAATGTTAACCTCCAAGCATTTTGTCACTGTGGACCAAGACAGAATAGACTGGAAAATCTGAAAATGTGCTAAAGATTCCATGTAATCTAGCTGTGATCTCCTAATGTCTTTGAATACAATAAGTGAGTGAGTGAGAATAAGCTCAACTCTAACTGTTTTTTGTGTCTTTTCACCCTATAGGAAACAGAAATTACGACAGATTGCAACCACGTAAGTGTCAGCGTCTCAGTAGATCCTGAGTGTCAATATGTTCTATTGTGATGCATGCTAAAGTGAACTCAGAACTGAGCATCATATTTTTTTTAGAAACTGCCAGGTCTGTTCATAGTCACAGAGAATGTATTTTTGGAACAATGTTTTCCACATTAACAGTGTTTGTCACAAGCTTCTTTGTTAGTATGCTTAAATGCATGCTGGCAGAGTTGCGTCCTATTGGTATGCAAGAGCTGTTCATTAAGTGTATTAAATCCTGTTATTTTTAGCTCCTGTGGAACTATAAGCTGAACCTAACGACAGACCCAAAGTTTGAGTCTGTGGCTGTGGAGGTGTGCAAGAGCACCATCAATGAGGTGAGTATCCTAATCAAATCTCTTTGAAATGGGGGTGGGCAATATATGTTACTGTTATGGTGATTAAAATGCATCACAGTACACTTTTCTGAGTGTAGTAAGTAATGTACCTCTGCAGTGCTAAAATCATGACATCATAAAAATGTCATTCATCTAGGATGAATTAGAGAGGTCTGACATTAGTAAAAAGTAACCTATTGAATGTTAGTCAGAATTTATTTATTTATTTTGTTTTTGGTTTTTTTCCCTCCTTGTTCCTTTTTAAATAGTTAACCTTTCCGTACAGCCATTGCCTAGGCCTGTAACGGTCATGAAATTTTCTTTTGACAATTTCTTGCCATATTAGTAATTGTGATTTAGCAATCGAAACGTCTTTTATCATTCATTGTGTACAACTGTTAAAGTACAGGCCTGAAGTAGCCAAGTTGGCCAATGAGCCGTGTTGCTCCCTACGCTATATGGCCAAAATTATGTACACACCTCCTTATTATTGAGGTCAGGGTTTTCAGGCACACCTATTGCTAACAAGTCTACAGTCATGCAGTCTACATAGACAAACATTAGCAACAGAATATGCCACGTGTCAATGTGTGTTTAACAGTGTCACTGTCAGAGGATGCCACCTTTGCCACGAGTCAGTTTGTAAAAAAAAAAAAAAAAAAAAAATCTTCCCTGTTACATCTGACCCAGTCCACTGTTAATCATGACACAGTTATAAACAGCCATTGAATGCAGCATCAGCACAACAACTAACATTCTCTGGAGTGTCTAGAAGTCTGAACAATGAAAGGACGAATCTGGATTTTTTTGACAGACACCAGGAGAAAGTGTCTTTCAGCATAGCAAGGCATTTTTAGTAGTTATATACTTACAACTTTGTGGCAACAGTTTAGGAAAGACCATTTCTTGTTCTAGTATCACTGCATCTGTTGACAAAGACATGGTTAAATGAGTTTGGTGTGACCAACTCCAGTGTCCCTGACCGCAACCACACTGGAATGATGGGATGATTTGGAACAAGAAGTGCCCTTTTGACTGAATGGACACAAAGTCCCACAGACACACACTACAATCTTCCTAACCGAGAAGAGGCTGTTAGAGTTGCAAAGAGGGGGACAATTTTAAATGAAGGGTAATGAGTTTTGGAAGGGGATGTCCAAAAAGCTTAAATAGTTGTGATGGTCAGTGTCCACATACTTTTGGCTATATAATGTATCTTTTTCAAGCTCCTAACTGATGACAGACTGAGCTTGAACTGCAATAAACTCACCACTGAATCGCTTTTCCTCCTGGGTTGTTGTGTATCCGTAAAAAGTCGTTTGATGTTAAATCTTGGCCATATCGTCTGCCCCTTACTTTGAATATGGATTGTAATTTGAATTTAATGTATCTTAGTCTTCTAAATGTTGTAGAAAACAGTGGAGAAGTGTAGCTGTTTTGCTTCTAATAAGAATTCAAATGTCTTTGCCCTTACAGATTAAGGAGTGTGCAGCAGAAGAACGGGGGAAAGGCTATTTAGTGTCATGTTTGGTAGAACACCGTGCTAACATCACAGAATACCAGTGCAGTCAGTACATCACAAAGATGACCAGCATTGTCTTCAGCGACTACCGCCTCATCTGTGGCTTCATGGACAAGTGTAAAGATGACATTAACACCCTGCACTGTGGAAGTGTTAATACCGGCGAGAAGGTGAGCCTGAACCCTCTGGTTTGTACTAATTATAGGGTGTATCTAAACTGCATGCTTAATTACTGTTCGGTTAATGTGTCTGGGAATCAAGTCTTCTGTGTAAATTGCACCAAGATTAAAACAGTGATAATGAATGTTGCCCACTCAAGTGTCAAAACACAACCCCGATTTTCTGTCTCTCTGCCTCTTGTGGCCTTTGTCCCCTAACTGATGTGTCATGAGCTGTTTTTTCTCATGAGCATATTTTATCTATGTTTCGGTATTGCCACTGTCAAAATGTAATACTCAGGCACAAGATTATGATATGAAGTGAGTTTTAGAAGAAATGCTCTTTAATCCGTTCAAAGCAATAAAATAATGTTGGTGTCAGAATTATAGAGATATCAGTTAATTTGTTTGTTTGCGCATTTTTACATTTAATTATTTTAATTATTGTTTCTGCATTGTCACAATGTTGACATACATCCACCTATTTAGTCTATGACGGTTTAATCATGCTGAAGTTATCCGTACTACAGGGCTGCCAGTAAGAACAAAGGTCAGTTCTATAAATCAAGCTTATAGGCATCAAAATAGTCCAAAAATAACCTGTTTAGTTCTAATGAATAAAACTGTAATGGAAAATACTCATAAAATTGAGCCATGACTATTTTTGACATATTAAGCTACGTAAATGTGGACGTTGTTTTTTTTTTTTTTTTCTCTCACATTCTCTTTCTTTTTCTCTCAGGATGTGCACTCTCAGGGAGAGGTGATAGCTTGCCTGGAGAAACGTCTGGTAAGTGAAGTGGAGGACCAAGCAGGACTTTACACTATTAAAGAAGATTGTAAGAAAGCCATTTTGCGTGTGGCTGAGCTATCCTCAGACGACTTCCACCTGGACAGACACCTCTACTTTGCCTGCCGGGATGACCGAGAGCGCTTCTGTGAAAATGTATGCTGGTGATTTTTCTCTCTCCCTCTCTCTCACACACACACACACACACACACACACACACACACACACACACACACACACACACACACACACAGACACACACACTCTTACACTTTAACTTTTAGTAATGTACCTCCAAATGTTTTAAATGGAGGATGTGTGGTAATCGTTTTTTGTTCACTCTGATTTAGATTGCAGGCGGAGAGGGGAGGATCTACAAATGTCTTTTCAACCACAAATTTGAGGATACCATGTCTGCAAAGGTATTTAAGATGCTGATACTGGTGCTGAAACTTTTTGCTGCGATTATTTTATATTTTTACATGGTCATTAACAAATATTGATTGTTTACTTTGTGTGCTTAGAAGCGTTTTATCTGTCCCTAACTGTAGTAGAATCTTCTGTGTAAAAACGTATGTATGTTAAATATATATGCTATAAATGCTCTGTTTTGGCTTACAGTGTAGGGAGGCCCTCTCCACCAGACAGAAGCTGATAGCCCAGGACTATAAGGTCAGCTATTCACTGGCCAAGGCCTGCAAACAAGATCTGCGCAAATACCGCTGCAGTGTGGACACCACACTGCCACGAGCTAGAGAGGCAAAGCTTTCCTACCTGCTGCTGTGCTTGGAGTCGGCTGTACACAGAGGTAGGGAGGTAGCCTTGCGTTGTATTGCCAGTATGATTTTCCACAAACAATTTTGTGGCTATGCTTGCTTTGTCGGGATTGAGTCTGTAGGGAAACAAAACACGATAAATAAAATATGATGAGCATTCATTGCTCCAAGTCACATTGTAGAGCCTGAAATAATAATTTAAAAGCCAGTGATACCTTGTCAGATTTTGTGGGAGTTTTTCCGACCATACAGCATTATGAGTTATGTATTAAAGATAATGGTTATTAAAGCACTTTACTTTAGTGTTTCAATCAGGTCACAGTTTTTGAGTAGTGGTGCATCTCCATTTTCTGGCTGTTGGGTTTTATTCGCTCCCCTTTATCTCAGGACGAACGGTCACTGGTGAGTGTCAGGGCGAGATGTTGGACTACAGGCGCATGTTGATGGAGGATTACTCCCTGAGCCCTGAGATTGTGCTGCACTGCCGGGGAGAAATCGACGCACACTGCTCTGGCCTGCACCACAAGGGCCGAACCCTCCACTGCCTCATGAGAGTCTCCAGGGACAAGGGCATTATGGACAACCTGTGCCAGAAAGCTGTGAGTTTTTTTTCAGTGGAATGTACTTTCATGCCAACTTCATACGTTACCTGTTCTCATAGCCTAGCCTGACCAGTAAATTGCACATGTGCACATAGCAGATTTTGTATTTGGAAGAAAGTTAAGATATGACCCAAGCAACGACTTTTGGATTTCGTAAACAAGCTTATTGGCATACAACGTGAGTAGGTTAAATATTGTTTTTTTTTTTTTGTGCTGTAGTGTTTTGTGTTTAATAATTAATCGTTGTGCTTTGTGTTTTCAGCTGCAAACTCTGATCCAAGAGACGGACCCTGGGGCAGATTACCGGATTGATCGTGCTCTCAATGAGGCCTGTGAGTCAGTCATCCAGACTGCGTGCAAACACATCCGTAGTGGAGACCCCATGTGAGTACTCTTACTCTAGCTCATTCCACAGTCACACATAGGCTATTCTCTAATCTCTCCCTTTGTCCACTATACCTGAAGCATGTGCTTATCCAATTCTTTAGAACTCTTGCGATTGCACCTTTAATTCTTGAGTTACATGCATGTTGGTCAGTTCTTTATTTAGTATTGTGAAGCTTTGTCTTTTTTCAAGCCACAGAACTTTCCTGAACATGCAAAGGCCTTAAAATCAGCTAATGTTTATTTTGTTTTGCTTGTTTTTCTTCTTTGCTTGTTTTTGACTTTATCCTTTTGTTGTTTCCACTGCTTCCCAGTGTGCCATATATGAGAATGATTATACTGCTGGTTTATAAATGCTGTTAAGAGCAGAAAACTCTCAACAAGTAATCATGTGTGGGAGTGCTCAAATTACTAAACGCCAAGAAAAATGGTCAGTTCACAATTTGCAAAAAGCACTGTGGTATACTATAGAGGCTTTTGAGTTTCATTAATTGTCTCACATATGTAAGCGTAGGGTGATGCTAAAACCTTTTTTCGCTGGGTACCTGCCGTTTTGTTACCAAGGTGATGCTAGTGTTCAGGCGGGCCTCAGTCCTTTGCTCAACCCTCAGATCAGCCTACATCCTATTAATTTAAAAATGGGAGACGTCATCTAGTCAAATAAAATAAACGGTGATGGGGAGAAATACAAAAATATCATTGTAACTAGTTACACCTGTAACGTCCAGGTACGTGACTCATAATAGCTATACAAGTGATACAAGCTTATCTTAAAAGCTATCTTGTTGCAGTTATGAGATTGCAGTCATCGATTCTATCACAGCAACATTATGGCACTATCTGCTGGATATATTTTGAACTGCAGTATATATGAATTATTAAACTTGATGGTTAAGTATGAAAACTAATCAAGGGTGATTTTTGACAAGGAGGTTGGAAAGACCAGCAAGTATTCTAAGCCTTGCAAAATTCTATTTAAGCCAGCCCCACATACCACATATGTTCTTTGAACAGCATGAGATTTTCACAGTTGATTGTTAACGTACATTTCTTAACTTGTATGGGTAGGATCCTATCTTGTTTGATGGAGCATCTTTACACTGATAAGATGGTGGAAGACTGTGAGCACAGGCTGTTGGAGCTGCAATACTTCATCTCCAGAGACTGGAAGTAAGTAACTGAAATCGTTGTGTCCCTGCTACTTATCCCGCCTCACTTATGTGTGTCCTATAGTGTAGCAGTCTTCTATGGGCTATGTTAAATGTTAGCTTTAACCCTCTAATAATAAATATTACATTTCTCTATAATGATAATCTAATTGCATCTGATCTCAATATCTACATTTCATTATTGTATGCATCATCATCAGCATTAGCAGATATGTACTTGGAAAAATGCAAGATATTGGCATTGGCCAACAAGTGCATCAGTGCATCCTTAATATCAAATATTCAGAAATATCAAATATGCAAAGCTGTTCTCCAACCTCACAAAACCATATAATCAGTGCACTTGGATGGATGAGGATTTGACCATCATTAAGAGAGTTCTCCATTGATATCTTACTTATAGCCTTCCCATCATCTCCATACCTATTTTAGTGCCTGTCCTCTAATGACTTGTTTCTATTCTGCCCCAACCTCCTCACTCAGGGATACAATTGTGATCATTACTCCAGCTTAATCTGTTTTTGTGAAGTAAAAGGAGTTATAATTGTCTCTGTCCATTTCCTCCATCTCTCAGGCTGGACCCTATTCTGTACAGGAAGTGCCAGAACGATGCTGCGCGTATCTGCCACACTCATAGCTGGAATGAGACCAGTGAGTTCATGCCTCCAGGAGCTGTCTTCTCCTGCCTGTATCGTCACGCCTACCGCACTGAGGAGCAGGGCAGACGGGTGAGAGTACACACACACACACACACACACACACACACACACACACACACACACAGAGGCACCATGGTGCATTTGAGACAGATGGGGCTACCCTACTATAATATAGTAAGAAATAAACCTTAGGCCTGTTTCACACTAACTACCTCTGCATCACATTAGCAACACGGACAGTTTGTTTGTCCTACACACATCCCATAATTGTCACTGTGTCTAGTAAACAATAGCCACAAAAAATAAGGTACAAAAACTAATGAGAATAAAGACCAGTATCAAAAAAGGCCTACTAATTAAACATTTTCTGCTTAAATGTCAGGCTTCAAACGATTGCATGGTCAGAAAAATGCAGTGGGTAAACAACTGTAGCATGCTCATTTGCAGATGGCAAAAGCTAAGTAAAACAAAGTAAAGCTAGAGATTTGGCTGTTTTTCTGTTTGGAGGAATGTGTTGAATTTTCGTTGTAAGCCTGCTGTACTGTTCTGTACTGCATATGCTGTTTGTGTGAGTAGCCAGCACACACAGGCTGTAGAAGTGTCCTCGGAGGTAGTGCGTGTGAAAATGGCCATGGGAGCCAGGTTTGCTGTATTTGCACATGACACTGTGTTTGACATGAAACCACTGTTGATGGACTTGTCTCAGCTAAACTTCAAATTTAACCACAGGACTCCTCTGAACCCCAGAGTGATGATTCTGTAAGTACTGTATGTGTGGTGTGTGTGCTCAAAAATAGATATCCACAGGCCAAATTATGCATGCTGTGATAAGCAAATGAAAGGGTGAAATTGGAGTCACATTTTCAGATCTGTGGTTCTGTAATTTCTGAAGTCTTTTAAAAAACTAAATCGAAATGTAATTTGTGAGTAATTTTGCTGTGGGAAGTAGGATGGTCATGGCTAATGAGGAAATGGAGTGTGTTCTCTCATCTTCCAGTTGGAGTCAAGTGTGTAAGTGGGTATGTTTCATGGTATTTTTTGTTTGACTGGGAGAAAAAACAATGTGTGCATGTGTGTGTTTCTATCTGTATTAGCCCTAAAAATAATGTCATGTATCTGCAGTTGTCTCGTGACTGTAAGACGGAGGTACAGAGAATTCTCCACCAGAGGGCGCTGGATGTGAGGCTGGATCCAGACTTGCAGAGGCGCTGTATGACTGACCTGGGCAAGTGGTGCAGTGAGAAAACAGAACCTGGGCAGGTTAGCAAAACTAGCATATACTGTAGTTACACACAAAAAGTTTATATAACCGCAAAACCTGTTTTGTTACTCCTTCACAAATGGCAGGGAAGCTGAAATGCAGTGAATGCACTGTACTCAAAAGTTCATTTCAAATTGTTGTCCTGAACATTATTGATTGACTGGTTCAGGGCTCATATCATGGAAAACTGAATTTCCCTTTTTCTTTTTTGTAATAAGGGAGCAAGCAATCTGTAAATTGTTAAAATGACAAATCATATCCTTAACAATGAAGACTCTTCCTATATGGACACTAAGCTGCAAAAACAGCCTTTTTCCAAATTATTGTTTCTGTGATGTCTCAGGAACTAATTTCCATAGATCCACCTATTCAGCACACATGAGTTTAACCCCATCCACTCATATTGAAGTTCTAAGAAGTGTTTCAGCTCTGAGTGCTTTTCTGAATTGGGGTGAATGCAGGGCAGCCAATTAGAACAGAGTTTGTTTATATTGGATCAATCTTAAAGGCACAGTAACAAATTCAGTTTCATTCTAAGGGATGAAGAGAGGTTGGAAAACACTCATGTAAAATCAGTTGTGGTGGTGTTTGATACATAAACCCACATGTTATTAAAGTGGACCTTGCAAAAATACAAGAAAAATGTAGGATATGTGTTCTTTATTTCAAAATATCAAATACTATTATAGTCTAGTTGAAGTCTTCTTTACCTTCTGGTAACAAGATGCATGCTTTTTGTGTGTGTGTGTGTGTGTGTGTGTGTGTGTGTGTGTGTGTGTACTGCAGGAGTTGGAGTGTCTTCAGGATCATTTGGAGGATTTGGGCTCAGACTGTAGAGATGTTGTGGGTAACCTCACTGAGCTGGAGTCTGAGGTAAAACTCTTCCTCCTCCTCCTCCTCCTCTTCTTACTCTCACTGTATGTTTTTGCTCTTCATATGAGGCCTCATAACTTATTTGCTTTTTGGTTTTTAGTTGATTTGCGGTTCATGTGATGAATTTTGAATCATATTTAGTTTGCTTATTTGTTTTTCAGGACATTCAGATTGAAGCCCTTTTGATCAGAGCTTGTGAACCAGTCATCCAATCCCACTGCCACGTAAGTCAAGCTGACCCATCACATCTTAAGTATTCACAAGCCCTGGCCAAAACAACCTCTCCACATACTCTTCATGGACAAACGTCCAAAAGATACCTCCACCTTCCCAACTTTAATTTTTCCTGCTATGTTTTTCCTCCCTTTCCTTCGACTCATAGGAGGTCGCAGATAATCAGATTGACACTGGAGATCTGATGGAGTGTCTTGTACTCAATAAACACCAGAAGGAGATGAATGAAAAATGTGCAGTAGGAGTCACTCATTTTCAACTGGTAACACACTTCTGTACAGTCAAATTACTGTTTTCCATGTACAAAATAACTCTCCTTTTAAAGTCAAAGCTCCTAAGGTTTTAACTACAAGGATGATTTTTAATTGTAGACTAATTATATATTGTTATATGGTAATATATTGTTAAATTGACTGCATATTTGTAATAATTATATTTGGGGTGTGTGTGTGTGTGTGTGTGTGTGTGTGTGTGTATTATTTGTTTGGTTCCCTGCATTCCATGATATGCTCCTCTTCATCGCTAGATCCAAATGAAAGACTTCCGCTTTTCCTACAAATTCAAGATGGCTTGCAAGGAGGATGTTCTCAAACTGTGCCCCAACATCAAGAAGAAGTGAGTACAGAGCTGTTGATCTTCATTTCCGAAACATATTTCTATAGCATGGTGTTGTAATGTTGATTGTATGCCTGCAGGGTGGATGTGGTAATCTGTCTAAGCACCACAGTCAGGAATGACACTCTGCAGGAGGTGAAGGACCAACGTGTCTCAATGAAGTGCCGCAGGCAGCTCAGAGTAGAGGAACTGGAGATGGTCAGTTCATTCTCAGTTTAGAACCTGTACTGTAGTCAGAATTGTGTTGCATGTTACATTAGACTGTCATGCAGTTTTATGGTTGAGTACTTTGGCATACTATTATTATGGTACTCTTTTCTGCTGCAGTCGGAAGATATCCGCTTGGACCCGGATCTGTACGAAAGCTGCAAACAGGATATTAAGGATCACTGCCAGAATGTCTTGTTTGGCAATGCTCAGGTCAGTCTTTGTTTAGAACTCCTATGAAATTAATCTTGAGGGGGCCAAGAATGTTGATTTTGTTTTAGAGTGCTGTCTTTGTTTTGAACACCACATATCCAGTAAAGGGACAGAACCTTGTCTAAACTTGTGACTTTATAAGAGAAGCAAAAAACACTGTTTTCATTGGTCCATTCATGACATTTTAGCTTTATGTAAAGGGCAATTGACATTTCTGATTTTAATGAATGAATGACCGAATGAATAAAAACAAAATGAGGGAAAATCAGAAAAACTCAAAGGTATGTGATTGGAATTAGTGGTTTGTAAGTTAAGATGACCTTCCTACTTCATTGAGTTGGATAATTTGCATATTAAATGAACAATACAAACTGAAACACATCTACAGGTAAAACTGTTTGTACTAGATTTTGGTACTTTCTACAGCCACATAGTTGATTTTGCTGTTTTCCTGACAAATAGCACGTTAGGTTCCTCTTGTTCTATGCTGGAGTAGTTACAGTGTGTATGTGTGTGCAAAGTGTTTCTGTGTAATCTGGTTTTAACTGTCTTTTCTTTCTGTGTGTATGGTTGTGCAGGTGATTGAGTGTCTGAAGGACAGTAAGAAACACCTGACCCAGCGCTGTCACCAGAGAGTCTTTAAGCTGCAGGAGACTGAGATGATAGACCCTGAACTCGACTTTCAGCTCATGAGAGTGTGTAAGCAGATGATTAGGGTGAGTAAAGAATATGTACACATTTAGGTTTTTGTGCATACATTAGTGTTAGGGTTTGCAAATTCATTCAAGTTGTGCAAGTAATGTGATGTTTTCAGCTAGTCACTGTTTTGTGTTGCAGCGTTTCTGCTCTGAATCTGATGCCAAGAACATGCTGCAGTGTCTGAAACAAAACAAAAACAGTGAGCTGATGGACCCCAAATGCAAACAGATGATCACCAAGAGACAAATCACCCAGAACACAGGTTTGTTCTCTAATGCAATCTTACAGTTCCTCATCTTAGTCTGTGCTATACGTAGGTGGTTACAAACTCTGTTCTCGAACTCTCATCCACCACAACTGATCCAGCTAACAGTTGTCTTCAGAAGTGCTTAATGAACTGGATTTGGGATTTGAATTTGGGCTAGTGCTAAGCCTACATGAATGTAGGTCTTGAAGATGATTGTTGAGCTGTGGAAAGTCATGCTGTGCTGTGGTCACCAACCATCCTCTAGATGTGCAGCACACTTTGCCTAGATGCAGAAAATGTAAATATGGCCTTGTAGGGAAATCTGTGCCCCAGGTAGACCCAAATAAATCTAACCTTACAGTTCACATCATGTGCACCTTGAGCCAAACCATTGGCTACCAAACTGCAGATTTTGCTATTTGCTCAGGACCCGATGCGTTTCATATACCACTCACTGACGATTAGCGGCATGTCACCATTTTGCAAAACGTATGTCCTACATCTTGAAAGAACAAAGAGCCAGCAATGAAGAAATTTGTACAAAACAAATAGCTTCTATCATGTCATATGTATTAGTTTTTTTATTCACTGCACTTTGTAGGTCAGTGGCTAAGTTTAGTGTGATAGAAATATGAGGGCAATGGAAAGGTGGCACAAGAGAATGGCAAAGCGGTACATCTGAGCTATGCACAACACTCAAAGTAACATAGCAAACACTGTGAGGTAGCGCCGCTCTATCCATACACAACCTCAGGTATCACCGTCACGTAGCAGTTTTTCACCGGAAAGTGCCCTGATTACTGCTGCATCTTCAGAGACCAATTATCAGTGTTTTAATAGTGCTGCTTTTAAAAATGTTTTCCTCCCATGTCTCCAGATTATCGACTGAACCCTGTGTTAAGGAAGGCCTGTAAGGCTGACATCCCCAAGTTCTGCCAGCCCATCCTCAACAAAGCAAAAGATGACACAGAGCTGGAGGGCCAGGTCATCTCTTGCCTCAAACTCAAATATGCTGATCAGGTGTGTGCTAGTGCTTTCCAATTTGCTTGATTTACACATTATGGTTCAATACAATATAGCTCATAAAACTCATTCTGTGGTTGTAAATCTAGTCTATTTAAAACTGTGTATGCAGCGTCTATCTCCAGACTGTGAGGATCAGATCAGGGTGATTCTGCAGGAATCTGCTCTGGACTACAGACTGGACCCTCAGCTACAGATGCAGTGCACTGAAGAGGTCAGCCCTTACTTTTTAATCACCTCCATCTTCGTTGATGAATGACTTTAATTACATGTGTGTTGTATAATCGTTCTTGTGCCTCTCAGATCCCTCGGCTGTGTGCAGAGGAAGTAGCCGCACAGGAGCAGACAGGTCAGGTGGAGGAGTGTCTGAAAGTGAATCTGCTGAAGATCAAACACGAGGGCTGCAAAAAGGTGACAGATCATTCATGGAAAAAGGATATTTTACCTTGAAATTACTGCTTAATTAAATAGGAAATTTTCAGCCACAGAAAGTGTTTAAAAAGAGAATTTTTGACCAAAAGAGACAAAGGCCAAATATGTTTAACTGGAAAAAAAGCTCTGTAACAAGGTGTCAGAATTTAAGAGTTAACCGGTAATGAAAATGAGATAAAAACGCTTCTTGTTTGCTAGAATCACTTACACTGGTTTGTACAGATTTATTGCATCAGTTTGTTGGGCGGTAAATCAACAGTGAAAATATCGGCTACGTGGTTCACGTTTTCTATGAGTGGCATCAGTGATTCGTAATCACTGATCACTGGTCATTGCAAAGGCCAAAAGGGGTTAACAATTTCTCAGTCAAAAGTTTCATTCCACTTAAACGCAACATTGCCTTGGTAGGCAAAATACAGCAAGCAACAGCAGAAAGGGAATTCACTGCTAGCATGTTAATGTCATTGCCACAGCAGAAAAAAAAAATCAATAACTGCAAAGTATGACTACAAATTAGTAATGGGATTTGTTGCCTTGGATGGCTGATTCTGTTATCGAGGCTGGTTGATTCTGTGTGACATACAGCACACTAACTGTCATTTTAATATATTTAATTTATGTAAACTGTTTTTATTTGTCCACTTTTTTCGGTTTTGAGGATATTCAGCCAATCACGTTTGTTTGTTTGTTTGTGTCTAGGAGGTACTAAACATCCTGAAAGAGAGTAAGGCTGATATTTTTGTAGATCCAGTGCTACACACAGCCTGCGCTTTGGACATTAAGCACCAGTGTGCTGCTATCCCACCTGGCAGAGGAAGACGTGAGTACATATAAATGTATGATATGTATTCAGCATGCCTGAAAATGTTTTAGAAGATGTTGACTTGACTGTATCTTCTTCAGAGATGTCTTGTCTGATGGAAGCTCTTCAGGATAAGCGTGTAAGACTGCAGCCTGAGTGCAAGAAGAGATTACAGGACCGTATTGACATGTGGAGCTATGCTGCCAAGGTATAACACACATTTCTAACCTTACAGAAATAATCTTGTCCAAATTCCCTAATTTTTATAAAAGTTATGTATTGTCATTAGTATTGGTGGCAGAAGATACAGACCTGCGTTTATGTGTATGACAAAAATTACAGTGAGAAAGCTGTGTATGCAGCAGCTTTATATGTTTTCAGAATAACACTTTATTAGGATGAATTATTATATATGTCAAAATGTTGGTTTAAATATTTTCAAACTTTTCCTTGTGGCAGCACAGTATTAATTGTAGTTATTCACCTGATTAGGCCTTGCTAGATCTGCCCTGGTCATCTGTGCTAGTACTGTAAAATAGAAACATCTGGGAGAAACAGCTCACCCATTAAGCCGTACACCACACAAACTCACAGAGCAGGCCGCAGAGTGATGAAGCCTGTAGTCAGTAAAGGTTTTCCAACCTAGGTTTCAGACTGCATCTACAAGTAACATCAGTATAACAAGCCTAAGATCACTGGTGAAATGAAGTGCATCAGCTGGAGTAGAGTAAAACTTGCCACCACAGTAATGAATCAGTCTTCACTGCCTGGCAGTCTGATGAACGAATCTGGGTTTGGCAGATGCCAGAAGATGCCAACAGTAATGTTCAGCAGTGGAGAGAGTAATTGTCTGAGGCTGTTTTTCAGGGTTTGAGCTCAGCTCCTTAGTTCAAGTGAGGAGTAATGTTAAAGCTGCAGTATACAAAGACATTTTAGACAATAATATATTCCAGCTTTGTTGGCAACAGTCTGGGGAAGGCCCTTTCCTGTTCCAGCATGACTGCGCCCTTGTGAGCAAAATGAGGTCTGTACATAAAGGCATGGTTTGATAGGTTTGGAGTAGAGGAACTCCAGTGGCCTGCACAAAGCTCTGACCACAACCTCATCAAATTGAGATGAATTGGAACATTAAGAGCCAGGCCTTTTATCCATCATCAGTGCCTGTCCTCAAAAATGCTTTTTTGACTGAATGGGGCCAAATTCCCAGAAACACACTATGCAAAGTCTTACAAAAAAGCCAGAAGAGGCTGATTGAGCTGCAAAGGTGGGGATTTCCATATTAATGCCCATGGTTTTGGAATGGGATGTCCCATAAGCTTATGTAGGTTTGATAGTCAAACTGTATACTTTTGGCCATATAGTGTATCAACTCGTTTTGAAATAAGCCCTTATTTATTGATACCTATATTTGCATTTATTCTAACGATGTGGTGTTTTTACATGCAAAATCACAGCCAAGATAAGTGATATTAAACAATATATGTCCTACTATGCTCTCTCTCATAAGAAACAGAGCCAGAAGGGACCCCATATTGAACTGCATTTTTTTGCCAAAGTACTTTTATGTTTTGTTCATTATTAGGGGTCTTTAGGTCGTCTTTTTCATTTTAACCACTTTGATGTGTTTTTGAAAGCCAATACATATTTTCTTATTGTTCTTTAAATTCCAGGTTTATTGTTGTAACGGTGGTTTCACTAGCTTTCAGTCATTGATTTCATTGTTGGTTTGCATTAATTCATTATGTCACATTATGACTGTTTGGGCAAAGCATTACGCATTTTTGTCATAACTTCTGCATCTTATTCTGTCCTCCAGGTGGCACCAGCAGAAGGCTTCTCAGACCTGGCTAACCAGGTTCTGTCCTCTCCTGCCAAGAGCTATATCCTGTCCATGATGGGCATGTGCGTGGTGCTGCTCTTCCTAATGGGTTTGCTGTGCGGTCGCATAACCAAGCGTGTCACCCAGGAACTAAAAGACAGGTAGAGAGGGCTGCTGGGGGCAGGAGAAGTGACTGACCTCTGTCCTTCTCTTCTCCTACCCCACTCGTCATGGGGGGGAGGGGAAGCCGAGCATTTATCTCTTTTGCCCCCACCTACCCTGGCCCCAGTTGATGGCGTGGTGAAGAGGGGAGTATAGACTTGAGCTGTGTGGGGGTTTTTTCTGTGGTACTAACAGCAGCCATGTTGGGACCGGCTTATGCCACGCTGATTTTATCTTTACACTGTCTACGTTTCTGACTGCGTTAACCTGCTTCGTCATCTGCTTTTCTGTGACCTGCCTGTTATGGACCCTCAGGCCTGTGTGTTTCTGCCAGTGTCTTGGCACACTTGTCACCTCTTTCTGTTTTCTTTTCTTCTTAAGCAAATCATGTATTTAATGTTGATGCTTTTGCTGTATTGGATGTTGTAGAAAGTTTTACTTCTTTGCTTGAGCTTTGTGGCGCTCATGTGCTCCTTGTGGTTTGCTGAGTTGATGAGGCAGAGGAGGCAGGTTCATGCTACTAAATGGCAAAAATATTTTAGCGGTTTTGGGAAGTCACCACACACTAAAGGAGCTGCACATGGTGGCCAGGATAGCTTTTACAAGGTTTGTGTGTGTGCTGGGATTGCACATTTACACTATACAAAAATTGCAATTGCTTTAACTGATATGGCAATTTCAATTTGCAGTTGTAGCTTTCAGTCTGGTCACAGAATTGGTGGTAATGGCTGTGATTTTATTGGATAACTCGCAGAGCTTTCACTGGAAGATGATATAGCACCATCCATTGTTTGATTGTGTTAACTAGAAAAGCTTGATTTTGATGTGGTGGATGTACTACTAAGCAGGAGGCAAACCTTCTGTTATTAGCTAATCGCAGAGATCAAAACCATGTTAACAGTTATTATACTTTTCATCGTGCAGCCCAGGTGTGTGTGCATATGTGTGTTTCCAGAGTGAGTGAATGAAAATGTTTGGTTTACCTCTGTGCAGTTATACAGTCAATAGCTAAATATCTTATCTGTGAGACTATTGGGAGTTTCACAAAGAGTCTACTTTATATTTTGTGTTGGGCTTTTTGCTTGTCTTTTTGTTGGGGCTAGGATTTGGGTTGTTGAACGAAGACTCACCAGTCGGTATTCGAAAATACTGACAGATAATTGAGAAAAGAAAGAGGAGCTATTCATATCTGAGCCAGAAGAACTCAGGATGTAGGAGTCCTAAATGGAATTATAGTGAAGTGTGCTATCCTAGAATGAGCATTTTCTCTTTTGACTCATTGTAGACTTTAGCACATGAACAAGGAGATGATGATCTGAGATCATTACTCTTGTCCTGAGAAGCTTGATGAATATTCCAGAGTGGAGCGTGGCCTTGAACTGGATACAAGGGCACTCATGGAGCTCGGGCAGGCAACTGTTGATCCTGTATTTAAACTTTACTGAGGCCTGCCCACCGCACTGCAGAGGATCCAGCGGCGTTTTAATTTCTTGGTAGAATATATGATTGAGGTGACTTTCCATGCTCAGATGTCCTGTCGGCTTAGCTTGGTAAAGGTTTACCTTTAGAGACCTGCTGCTCGCTGATTCAAGTTTTCACAGTGCCCTGTTTATTTAAAATCAGTGCCAATAGTATTAAGCTCATTTTCAACCCTCCAAACTTCATTGCAAAGCACATTGTTTTGAAATGTATGGGTCAAATGCATATTTGTTTTTGTGTGCGTGAGTGTTTGCGAGCTTGCATAGCTGTGTCTTTATGTATTCGTCCAGGTCAATCGTAGCCTTAATTTATTTTTTATGTTAAGGTTTGGTGGGTTTTTTTTTCTGTTTGTTTGTTTGTTTTGTTTTTTCCTTTTTCTTTTGATGGGAATGTTTTCTGGTTGCCTTGTTCTTTATATCTCCTGTTTTGTAGTATTGTCCTGTACCATTTGAAGGCAAGAGAAAGAGGAGCCTTTTATGTTTTTATTAGCTTTCTATCTATTTACTTCAGCAGGAGTTACAAAGGATTATGAGGATGATGTTCAACACTCCATGAGTCTTGAAGTATTAATTACTGCCTGCACAACACTGGTCTTCTGAATTCTTTAGCTGAACATAATGCGCCTCATGAACTTCACTCCAGTGTCTCCTGCATGCACCCACATTCCTCTGCCATTCTTCACTACCGCTTACAGTCATAGGTTACTGTTACCTCCTGTTCCTCCATTCTCTTATGTATCAGACATTGGACAACTTGTACAGTACACACACAAATCTGGAAAAAACATAGCCGAACATTTTAAAGTGTGGAGGATAAAAACCTGTTACAAGTTTGTACATATTCAACACTCACAACCGCTGTACCCCTTAACACTTTCATTCTCTGTAGAGGGAGAGACGTCTAACATCTCCTGGTGGAAAAAGAGCCTTACTGTAGTCTCCATTCGTCCCTGCCTCTTTTGCAGTGTCAGACTTGTATATTTTTGTACAAATAAAAATGGACTTGGGTTTTAGTTTGTTCACTTCATTCTGCGCTTTGGGTAATACTCTGACCATGTTAGAAAACATGTTGTTATGCTATGGGGAGGGGGGAAAAATACTATCCAAAAACTGTATATAGCTGTGAATTTACAGGTGAAACCCTGGCTTCATTTGTTTTGTTTTGTTTTTTTTTTTTTTCCTTTTTCTTGTAGAAAACATCGACATCCTTGTACCAGTAGTGGGTTGCATTCACAGGCAAGAAATCGTAAGGACTACATCCCCCTTAAATGATCATGCTTACTACTGGTATTGCAGACACTTGTGGCCCTGTTGCCAATCCATTTAATCACGTTTCTTCAATCATTTAATCAATTCCCAGCTTCAGTTCTGAAAAAGTGGCATGCTGAGTATGTTTCAGCCAGAAGGTCTGGTTCACTAAAAAAACGATGTCCACTGAGCTTTTCTTTTTCGATTTTTTTAAGCATTGAATATTCTTAGATTTAGTTCGGTGTGTGTATTCGTTTTAGTCCTGGCTCTACTTTTACCAGTGCAGCAGCTGCTCTCAGCCATACAGTGAGCAGTTTTTCTGGTGGACCTTTCCTTAAATATTTTGCCTAGTGAATCTGGTACTGGAAACATTCTGGTTGCTTCTCCTGCCCTCCTGTTTTCACATACATCCTAAGATAGTGTGAAACCAGTTCAGTATGGGCTGACCTTCTGCTGTATGTATTTTTTCCTTCAATTGAGTAAAGACATGAATAATTAAAAACAGAAACGTTGGCAATGATGCATTTTGTTTTTCTATGCTTTTTTCCAGGGTACAAATTTAAGTATTTTTCCCTCCAGATCTGATTAAGCCGTGTATTATACATATATAAAAGCAGCTTTTTCTTGTCTTTTTTTTTTGTTGTTGTTTTTGTTCTGTAAAAACTGAATTAGAAAATTGTTAATAAAATCAATTTGCTGGTTTGTATTTTGGACTTGATTCTTTGAAATTCACAATGTTCATACTATGGGTATTGAAAACATAGGATTGTGATATTTTGTGTGGCAGCATTGTTTTGATACACAGATGCCAGTATTGCTATTTTATTATATGAATTCCAAACCCAAATGAAACTTTTGGTACTAGGAAAACAAACAAATTGCTTTCAGTTAAGCAGAAAGGACTGCGTTAACTTGCAACATGTGGATGTCAAGGACAATGGGTTCATGTGTGACAACTGTATAACAGCACAGTTTTCCTTTCAGGAAATAATTTGCAGTTAAAACAGTTACAGATCACATACATCATACATCAGTTACAGATACATTGATCTCAATGTTATCTCAATACCCAGCATAACACAGAATCGCAATGAGTAACTTGAGTATCGCAATAACATCGTATTGTAGGGCCTACAGTGATTCCCACCCCTAATTTATACCTTGTGTGAAACTTCTCTATACACATTGCAGTCTTTTACAGAACACAGAAACAACATTCTTATTGTTATTTAAACTTATCATCTTGTTTATAATTTTTTTTTGTCATTGTCCAATCTCTCTGTTAAAATCAAACTGTTTTTAGTACTGTGCCTTTTAAGACTGACAGATACGTACCTAAGCTCTTTTCTGAATTGGATGTAGGGTACCGTGCGTCATGCAAAAAGCTCTTTTGAAACACCAAGTTCAGTGGGAAAGAGTGGTGCTAAACCGCTGTAGGCTCAGTAGGTGGATAAAATGCATATTCTGCCATTATATGGAAGGCCCTATTTAGAAAAGACTTTGAGAGTCACTTCCCAGCAAGAATTTTCAGCTGTTGCTGTAAGTTTTGTTGTTTGCCTGCTTTTCAGTAAATAGTTCAGACGAAGAATGTGTGCGTGCGTGCGTGCCCGAGTGCAAGAGTTCTACTATGTGTTTGAATGTGCTTATGTAGGTCTTTGCACAGATAAATGTAGTGCATTGAGGAAAGGTCTGTGAGGTCGAGCTTTGGCAGTCTGGCACTGAGGTGAAAAATTCTTTTCAGTGGGCTTCTCTTTTTCAAACTTCAACCAGCAAACATCTCTGTCCCCTCACTTAGTGGACCCGTATACGTGCCTTTTTGAGGCTGCTTATGTTTTGATTTACTGTAGCCTGAAGTCTAAAGTAGTGTTTTTGGTTTGGCCGATGTGATATTTTCAAGTGGGTTGAAAACCCAAGTTAAAGCATTCATCGTAAAGTTTTAAGAAGCTGCTGTTTCATTGTGAAGCATTTAAACAAAAATATCTCTCCCTCAGTCCTGTTAGGATTGGTCTTAAAAGCCTATAAAATCACAATTTACATTTTAAAATAAGATGAAATATATATAGACGTTTTCCTTTTTCCATAAATGGAGAAAGATATAAAACTAAACTAGTAAACTAAAGGTATTAAATCCTGTAAGGTAAAAAACAATGAGTAGTAACTCTTGAGAGACCTGATAAATCTATTAAGCACTTCTATTTGAACTACTTTCCATGTTGCCTGTAAGGCAAGTATTAAAACACAGTCTTCTTTGGGAGTCTCAGAAACCCAGTAACTTTGTTCTCAGTGAACTTTAACATGATCCAGTCCATTTTCTACTTGCTCCTCATTTCAGAAGGTATATGGAGAAACAAATAGAGTAACTTTGGTCACGTATCGTCCCAGCAGCATTCTCTTCTCCAGTTCGCTCATCTCTACTTCGGCCTCCAGTGTGGCAGGGCCTTGGACGGTGTCCACCAGCAGCAGTTGTCCAGTCTGCTTGTCTGAGCGCTGGACGGCAAAGTGCGCTCCTCCCCGGTTTCCCAGCAGGCCAAAGCGCAGCGTGTCCCCCAGCACACGCGCTGCAGACACGCGGAACAACACCCGTGGGGCACTCATGTTTGACACCACTGACATAAAGTGGAAGTTCACAGAGACAGGAGCCTGGAGGCACGCTTTGTCCCCTTCAAGACATGGATTACGCTCACAGCGCCTGAAGAACAGAGATTGGGAAGTGTGGAGTCGAGAGAAGGAAGGTTATGAAAGTAAAAAATATACATTGGGAAATCTCAGACTGAAGGTCGTGATTTGAAATGCAATCTTGGAACGTTCTAGTTAATAATACTTTGTTTTAGAAAGCATGCTCACCTTTGTCGAAATACATTTCTCTGGATATTTTTGAATAATGAAATAAACTGTAGTGTGAAAATTGTTTTCAACCATGTAAACACAGTAGATCATTGAGATATGTTTGAGTATTCATTGTCATTTGAAAACAACACTGAATCAGTAAACAGTAATAAAAAGGAAATTTGAGATTTCATGATGGACTGATTTTCACATTTCTAAATTAATTGAATCGTTGGTGACCTATCAGAGATACCTCTAATCTTCAGCCTTGTTTCATACACAGCAAACTGGAGTTGTGTACTTCTATCTTGGCCAAAAAAAGGTACCTACTGCATGTCATAGGACCCCACCAGTGCTCACAAGCTATGATGCATGAGATTACATTGGAATGCTAGCTAGATATGAGCCTAACTTATCAGCCCCTTGCAGAAAGGGATTTTCTAGGCTGGGACCTTTTTTTCTCTCCATTGCCAAGGGCTACTTTTTGTTTTCTTACTCTGAAGGTGGTCTAAGAGGGCACTTACTTTGTTTTGTTTTTTAAGCAAGGCACCTGTAGGGAACATCAAGTTTATCCCATTGTGAGGGCACTTATATGGCACTACATCACATTCTCTCCACTTTAGGAGCATCCATTAGAAATCTTCCTCACATACTTAATCATGTAGGGACACCTTCTACAGCACTGCATCACTTCATATCCACTTAGAGAAGCACCTAATCGGACACTTCATCATGTTGCGCCTGTGGGAGTACCCTGTATAGTCCTGCATCCCATTTTCTCTGTTGGAAAGGACACCCTCTGGGATCTGAGGTTCACATTTCAGGCTCACTCAGATTTAGTAACGCTGCTTCTTTCAACTTGAACAAAACATGCCTTACATAGTGCAACTTTACCTGAAGTAAAATCTGTTTTAAATGTGTGTCAACTTACAGCGGTGAGGTTTTGACATAGGTGGCGTTGCGGAACCGAGGGCACTCAATCTCAATGCAGCGGTGACCTCCAAATGTGTTCACGCACACCTGCTTACTCGTACAGTTGTCAGCAGCACTCTGGCACTCATCAATATCTGTGGTTAAGATGTGAAGAGAACAAGCCGTATGTTTTCAGTTCTCTGTTCTCATTTTAAACATCTAATAAGCAGACAGGAAAAACTCATGGGGTGATGCATTTCTTGATTGCTCTTTGCTGATAAACAATGTGCCACTTGCACATGCAACCACCTTAGATAAAGCCTAAAGCTGATGAACAGTAGAACCTGGATACTGGCAACACAGGCACCACAGATCCACACACGGAGACGGGCACAGACCTTGGCAGCTCCTGCTGTCTCTGCTGAGAGTGTACCCCACAGGACATTGACAGTGGTAACTTCCGGCCGTGTTCACACAGGTGTGCAAACAAAGACGGCCAGGTTGAGTCAGACGGAAGAGCTCACATTCGTCAATGTCTGAAACACCCAAACACAAATTTACACATATTTAAATCTCCTTTCCGCAGAAACTGCTTTTTACACTGGTAGTGGAAAGCTCTAACATCAGATCTGCTTTGCAGCCGCTGAGGAATGCGTTCTAATGCCTATATGTTCTGTTACACGAATCTCAGCAGCCGACCGTTGTGCATTTGGTTGTATGCACAGATTTACATTTAATTCTTTGACAATCTTTTCGAATGCCGATGCAGCGTACACAGAGAAAGTGCAAGGATCTGTATCCTAAAACACATACACTGATCTAATTAAATACGTCTGGACTTCGAGAATGAAACAGTGCTTAACAACTGAGGAGCACTTGAGTGAAAAGTGAAAGGTGTTACCTTACATATCGTCTGAGGACGTAAACTACCATGACAGAAGAAATACAGAAACTGCAGTATAGAAGTTTGTTGTGACATTGAAGCAATGAGACTTCACCCAAAAACTTGTTTAGATCTCAGGGAGGGACATGTCAAGAGCACTGAGCCCAAAGAAATGAGTTGGCGTGTGGGTGTGCACTTCTTCACTACCATGCAGAGGTATGTGGAGCTGAGGCCTTGGAATGTGAGAACCAGTTCTTTATAAACTCACCCCACAAAAAGTTAGTCACCTGTGACTGAAATGTACCTAATAGCGAGTACCTCTACCTCTACGAGCACGGATAACAGCTGTGATTCAAAATCGCATGGATTGGACAAGTTTCTGGATGCAGCTGACATATTCAGCCACTCCTGCATCAAAGAATTGTGCAGTTGGGCCAGATTCCATGGACACTTTTCTCTGGCATATTCTGACCATAATTTCCTGTAGGCTGGGATTTTTGCCACTGCTGTACATCTGCAAATTCAGCTACTTCCTTCACACTATGGCCTTTGGCATGCCCAAATGCAATCACTCCTTTTTGCCAAGCATTAACATCTGCTTTGGACCCATTTTCCACACATCGAACGAGACATTGACTGGACTGTACCACCTCTTCTCAATCTATGAATTCCGTCACACACACCCCACAGGTATTTATCATCCTTGTGCAACGCTTTCTGTAGGAAGCTGAAGTTACTGGCATCTTAAACATGCAAGGTAACTAATTCTTTGTCCGGTGAGATTATCTGATTATTGTGGTCCCAGTGACCAGATGAGTGCTAAATGCTACTTAGAAGGAGACATGGCATGTGAGGGAAGGCCCGCAAGAACAAGACTGCAGTATTTGACTAAAATACTAAAGTTTGAACAAGCAGGATCTGAAATTGGGAAGGGCCATATTCTTCTGATATGGTGAAGTACTAATCAGCAATATCTGATGGTGGATGTTATGTGATTGGGAAAAAAAAAAAAAAGCACATCCAGAATAACTGCAAAGTTTTTGGCCCTGCATGACATTGATGTTGAAGGAGTCAGAGGCGATCAAGTTCATCCCAGAAGAGATTCAAAAATCCAATCTGAATCGTTCTGTAAGGTCTGGAAGGTGGTTGGAGGAAAAGTGAAATACATCAGGGACAGAGAAGTGGTAGAAGAAGTTGTATACGTGAATGGCTGAGCCTTGTGATTTAATGTACAAAGAGAACAAAAGTGGACCAAGAAGGGATCCCTGGGGTGAGGCTACAGATGACTAAAAGAGATCAATTCCAGGCCACTTGATAGGACTGATCTCAAAAGCAGGATGAAAACTAAACATTAAAGTGGTTCACAGTGTCAAGGCAGCTGACAGGTCAAGGAGGATAAGGTCTGAGAACAGCTTTGTGGAGAGATTCTGAAGGACAGGACGACGGTCTCTGCTGGGTGTCCTGTTAGATCGAGGCTGGCTTTCTTGAGTTCTTAGCAGATGAAAAGATGCAAGGAACCTGGCTGTTTTTTAGCAATGTGTTAAGTCCGCAATGTCATTGTTTGGAGAAGTGTGGAGGACAGAGAATGATTTCTTCTATGTTATATGTTCCATCACTTTAGATTTCCACTTCCAATTAAGTCATGAAGTCCTCTGCAATAAGAAAGAACGCTGGAGTGGGAGGAGGGAGTTATGATATGCAACAATTGATCTTGGTGTGGAAGAATCTAGCCTTTATACACATATGTACAGATATGTACATGTATTTTCACAGATGTGAGCAAGTACATGTCTTTCATATACTAATGTACCAACCAAATACAGATTAGGAATCTGATTCTAGATCTGCTCTCTTATTCTGCATTTTCAAAGTAAAGCCCAGTATTTAGTAATTATGTTACCTGTGCACAGGCCTCTGTCCTGACTGTAGATGCTGTAGCCCTGCTCACAGGTGCAGTGCTTGGAGCCCTGGAACTCAATGCAGCGGGAGGGGCGCACATATTTTGAGATTAAGGGTGGTGGGGAGGATGAGGAAGAGGAAGTAGCATCATTGTTTATCCCAGAATCTACAGCTAAGGGGAGGAAATATGAGTTTGTTCTAATAGGAGAAGTAGGAGCTTATTCATCTCTGCAAACATAATTATCACAATATTAACTATCCCTTAGGATCTTGCTAAATCATAAGATTACTTTACATCTCAGGGATAAAAGGTATAATATTAAATGTTGCTTCAAATAACTGTAGTTATCAATTAGGGTTCTACCCTTGCAGGCTGCCCGTTCTCCACTCCAGGTGAGTGAATCCAGACACACCCTGGTCTCCGCCCCTGTCAACTGAAACCCGGGCCTGCACAGAAAATGAACCTCATGGCCAACTCGGAACACTTTGCCCAGCATCCTGCCATTGGCTAGTGGCTCTGGGGGTGAACATACTGCTGCTGGGGAAAAGGGTAAACGAGACATGGAGGTCAAACAGCAAGAGAAATGCATATTTCAATATCCATCTCCAGGGATGGGGTAGTACAGCCACTCTGCAACTGTGGTATATACACTCATCATCAAAAAATAGCTGCACAAATAGTTTCACTCAGGCACTCAGAAGGAATCAATCAACAGGAATGAAGCTTGGTTGGTAGGTTGGGCCTTATCACTGTACCTGACTGACCCAACAGCCACAAATGCAGACATTCAGCGAGCAGTGATGCCCTCCATGAGCCATCCTGTTAGTACCAGCACCACTGGCAAATGGCTGCATGACGCAGGACTACATGCATGCAGACTGTTACAACCACTGACCTTAACACCATGTCAGCGTCACCAAAGACTGCAGTGGTGTCGTGGTAAACTGTCATGAAGTGACTCAGTATGGCAGCGGGTCATCTTCAGTGACGAGACCTGATTTTGTCTTGGTGGAGATGACCACCGAATCCGTGCGTGGAGGCACCGTGGTCAACACCAAGATGAATGGTTGTTGTCACATGTCCTGAAGACCTGGTGCCACTCCACCCCTACTGCAAAATCTGCAGGAACTGTGTAAGAATATTTAAGCTGTATGGGATGGAGTCTCTCAGGGCACCATTAGGAACTCCATGCTGAGAGTTGGGGCATGTTGCGTTAGCAAACATGGCAGCCCGACACCATACTGAGAGACACTACTTCTGTATGTGTAGCTCAATAAATATTGCCCATGTCAGTCTAAATTTATCATCATTTATTGTTCCTGGTAACCTTTATCTTCCTTCTAAATAGGATTGCAATCTGACATTTTTTGATGATGAGTATATAGTGTCGCTGACGAAAGAAAAAACTTTTTTTTTTTTAATCAGTTGCTTGCATTAAAATCTCTTAACATTAACTTACAATGTTAGTGAAGTACAGTGTTTGCCCTCTCCTGTAAGGTTACTATTTTGGACAGTTGTTTTCCTTTAAACGCAGACTATATTTTTGTACTGTTCTGTTTTCTGTATTGTTCTTGCCTGTGCTGGTGCTGTTGCTTGGTTTGACTGTGTTGCTCTGTAGCAGGCTCAGTTTCTTGCGGAGGCTGCGTAGGTTCTGTAAGAACGAAGTCTCGTGAGCTGAGAGCAGCTTGTGGACCTGTCGAAGAGTGCCTTGTAGCTCCTGTTTGCTCACACAGTCCTGTGGAGTCCAACCCATACCATACATACAGAATTAGTGATATTTTACAAAACACTAAGCATATAGCTCCTATCCTATGGCTGCTCCTCAGTTGATTCCTTTTTGCCTAGCTGAGCGACTGCTTTACAGGAGATATGGAGTAATTCAGGTTGCTCTTTACTGACCTCGTTAATGAAAGAAATTGTGGCATTTTAAAGGCTAATGGCAATTATTTATAACATAAACAAAACTAGCCATGCCGTGTTTTGGGCCTTTCAGACCTGTGCTTAATAGCAATAGCTATTTTTATTCTCATGTGCGCAGAATGCCTAAAACAATCTAATACTCCAATCCACTCTAAATCTGAAGCTCTATCGAGACAGATAAGGCTTAAAGAAAAAGGGCAGGGCCACCTTCTGTCTTATCTATGACATGGGTATGAACTGGCTTCACACTGGTATCGTCAGATATGGTCCTGGACAGCCACCGGAGTGCAGTACAGGTTGTTGATTTCCCAATCAAACCTCCTAAACCCAGTAATTAACTGATGAGTTAAACCAGCAGAGACATTACCAAACTGTGGTGGTCTCTGGTCCTCCAGGACTGGAGTCTATATTCTTGGCAACAGGTCAGAACAGACCCTCTTCTGTGTGTCCAGAATTTTAGCTTATGAGTAAACTGAGTAAAATGTGTCAGGTCTAAACAATAAAAGTTTTAACGTTAGTTTCCCAGATAGGGATTAAGACTAGTCCTGAACTCACAGTATTCTGGAGAAAGATTGTGAACTAAAAGTGCAGTCCAGGACGTCCCAGTCAGGAACCCTTCTGTACACACAAAGTTGCTTGAAGTCACACACAAATTTGAATTATGGGTCTTTAAAAGGTCAGTATGATAAATCAACAAACGTGCTGATGAAAAAGAATAAATAAATAGGTAAATCCAACAGTTTAGTAAATATTCTGCATAATTCCGTAGCTGGCTAAAGTGCTGCTTTAAGATGGTTTAGGTGGATGATCAAAGCACAATCTATGCTGGTTTTGCTGGTGATGATGGTGATGAGCCATACTGAGCCATGCTGGTTTCACTGCAGTAGTTATCCTGCATGAAGTGTCTGCTAGCCCTGCTCCCCCGTTCAGCACTCACCTGACTCTGAGACCTCCGCACCTGGCATGTGAGCAAAATCCCCCAAAACAGCAGACAGCGATACATGTTGGCGAAAGTGGAGCGCAGCCCGCGAGTCACTCAGCTTCGGGAAAAGCTCAGAAGCTGCTTTGAGCAAAACTCCCACAGTAGAACCAAATTCAGAGGACAGCACACTCCCAGATCCAGTTAACTCAGTGGTATCTGCAGCTCACAGCCGAGATGTGTTGGATGTCCCTGTCCTGCCCCTGTGTGTTTGCACAGAGAGAGAGAGAGAGAGAGAGAGGAAAGCGCTCAGCCTTTAATCTGGTGGAGAACCGCAATCAGGAACGACAGATATAGAAAGCTGGGCGGTATGTTTAAACGATAGCCACGCTTCCCCCACTCTGTCATTACCATTACGGCTAACTGATCTTTAATAGAAGTCCAGCTGCTTTAATAGGCAAGTACACAGCAGACAGAGCGTAGTCCCTTTTATCTTCATATCCGTGATTAAATGGCCACATTCAGTAATACATCCCATAATAATCCTGAAGCAGGCAATGAGGCTTCCTGCAACCACAATGTATACCACAAAGTGATAAAAAGAGAAGGTAAAAAAACATTCAGGCGGGGAAAGACGCGCATACGGGCAGATTCCACACTTAGCATCGAAAAAGTAGCTGCATCCAGAAGGAATTAACTTATGAAACTTGTTGGGTGGGTTTGACATTGTGAGACATGTGAATGATTCAGGTTTTACGCTTGGCCGCGCACGTGACGTAAGCAAGGATGGGCCTTATCGCTGTACCTGACTGACTACATAAGGTCATCCTGTGGCATGTGCTTTCCATTCTGACTCGTGAAGTTGTGTTGGTATCATCCTTTGTTAGCTAAGTATGCCTCAGAGAAGGGTTCAGAGCAATTCGAGCAGTTGGAGCTGGAGAGGGTTCGCATCGTAGGGCTCATCGACGTATTGTGCCATATTCCCAGTAAACAATGGTCGTCCGTGGATGTCTAAAATGTGTTTAAATATAGTCCGATACGTGATTTCAACGTTGTTTCAACGGTTCAAACGGTCCAAATGTTTACTGGGTTACCATATCACGCTGTTGGCGGCAGTGGATAGAAGAATGCCGCACCAGCGACATGAAGGATCTGGGAAACTTACATGAACCCTGGAGAGAAAGAACCGACGAATTGTCTGACATGTGCGGAGTGACCCAACAGCCACGATTGCAGACATTGAGCGAGCTCCATTGGCAGACGGCTGCACGACGCAAGACTACATGCATGCAGACTGTTACGACCTCTGCCCTTAACATCACGTCAACGTCGCCAAAGACTGCAATGGTGTCGTGCCAGACTCTCATGGAGTGACTCCGAATGATAGAGGCTGATCTTCAGTGACGAGTCCCGCTTTTGGCTTGGCGGACGTACTAAGAGACACTACTTATGTATGTGTAGCTAAATAAATATTGTCCATGTCAGTCTAAATCTATCATCATTACTGTTCCTGGTAACCTTTATCTTCCTTCCCAATAGCATTTCAATCCCACACTCCCTTCTGGGTGCCTCTGTTCTGTGGATTGTGAGTGTATTTAGGAGAAGGTCTTTATGGACAGTGTTCTCTGGTCTGCCCTTTAGTGGAAACCTCCAGTAACACGCATAGAACACAGGCAAGTATGTGCGCAGTTACATTCACAGTGCAGCCGGTGGTTTACGTGAACGCATCGCCAAATAGCGAATATATCTTTAGCCTAACAGAGCGTTTCAGACAGATGGTGAACACGGATGTATAGTGTATGAGAAACATATTTGGAATACCGAAGCATGTGGATCTATTCTAGTAGACCCCAAAATTATGAACAGTAAAAATGAGCATAATAGGCCCCTTTGGCGCACCTTACGTTGACTGGATTTATTAGGGATCTGTTAGTGCATGCATGTATGCAGAGTGCACTGTGGTCAGTGTCCACAAGGTGCCGCCACTTATCTACTGCGGATTATTCTATGGAGTATTTATCTTACAGCATATGGACCCAGACAGTGGCATCAACTTAATGGCTGTGAGGGTGGCTACAGTAATGATCACGACAACAGTTGTGAAGAATCTAGTGCACGTCAGGAAGCCGTGGTTTAATGTCATCCCATTAAAATACGTATTCAAAACAGTTTTGTTTTGTCAGCAATGATCAACTTAATAACCTTACTGTCAAACATCACATCCTCATATGTGACAGCCTGAGGTATTACAAGTGACACTGCCATTAACACACCAGAATATTTCCATTTTATCAGCATCTTCAAGACACTTTCTAAAATGTTTTTCACTCACTGTTACTCCCTCTGAGTCGATCCTGTCTCCCAGCAGATGGAGCAGTGAGCAGAGATGGAGATGAGTAATAGCTTGGCCTAAGGCTGTTTCTGCTACCATTTAACAAATGGTCATACAAGTATTTCCCCAGTGACTGACAGCTAGCAGAGTGAAGAGGGGCTTTCATCTGTTACAGAGACTCAAGTTGAATTAATGAGCTTTCCAAACCTATAGGAGAAAGTCATTGGACTAGATCCTGTTTTAATAGGAAATGCCAGTGTTGACTGAGTCATTGTTCCATTGATGTTTATAATATGATAGCAGTGATGAACCGTGACTATTGCTCCTGAAAGTGAAAGTTTGTGGAAACCTAGCTTTTTAAATGGAAATTCAGTCATTTTTTAAACACTTGCATAATTACATTATTAAGATACAAGGAAAGCAATTCATAGTGGTTTGATGTGACATGCCTTGTTCTATTCAAACGTGCCATGTCTGAATTGTTCACAGTGGTGGTGATAGGAACCAGATGTCTGCAGTGTTTGATGCCTCTTAAAGCTACATCACAGGAAACTGTACTAAGACCTGATGCCCAAGACTTTGTTTGAAGATAATTTTGAGAAATGATGTTTTTGGCTACATTCGAGGTGGATGGGTACATGCAGGGAGTTCTACAGCAAAATTGCACCCAAACACAACTTTTTTTTACCACCATAAACATTACATATTCAAAACTATATTACAATAAATTGGCTGTATTTGTGTTATAGACATCACAGCCCCTGGGTCCCATCACCACCACTGTAAGGAAAACTGAGTGACTCTATTTGCATCTCATTGATTGAATTATGCAGAATTTGCAGAACTATGCAGAATCAGTGAAATTCCCCTTCAACTCACCTGCAGGAGACCTACATTGTTTGTAAGTAGTGAGCATGTTTGCTTTATCTGTTCATAATAACTTATATTCAGTAACGCTTATGACACAGAACACTGTTTAGACATTGTCTTATCCTCTTTTACTGATGTGCATCAGCACTCAGGTCAGTTTCAGCAGTTTACCACACCATTGAGCTAACAGACTTTTAATATGAGCTTTTAACAGTAGTTTGGAAAATAGTGACAAGTTGTTCATTTCATTTCAAGAAAGACACTTTAATGAGCATGTACTTGTGTGCTGTGCAACAGTTTTAGTAAATTCAAGAAGCATTACTTATTCAAGAAGCAACAGTGAAAATACAACACTGTATTGTCAGTGTAAAAATGTGGGATCTTTCTTCTCTGTTTATTATTTACTGTTACTTGCCCTCTCTTTTTAATATAAATATAGTCTAATATGAAATGGAACAATCCAATGTCACATTCATAACCCCCCCACATGTTTCCTGCATTCCAGCAATGGTACAGCCTACAGCCTGCCAGTCCAGCTCTAAAAACACACTTACTGACTGTGCATGCGTTTTGAGAAAATATACGGATCTCTTCTGACTCTGATGGTCATTCAGCAGGTTTTCCTTCAGTTTTCAGACGACCTTGTTCAGGAGTGAACATCACAGCCTGCAATGTAAGTTTGAGTCACTTTTTACCTTAGTAGCATTACTTGTTCATTTCTTTGCTCACCTCTATAGGCTTTCTTTTGTGAAGGTAGCACCTTGGAGATGTTCTGAGATGTTAAGCACGTGGATGGATTTGATCTGGCCGAGATATTGTAGATATCCAGAACTAAAAGGATCTCTAATAATTGACAGCACTGTCCATTGCTAGACGTCTCTGTTTACTCATAGTGCAGATATTGTAGATGTTATAACCTAGCGAGATTCATTTTTAAGAGGGCAATTATACAAAGCTCAGAAACAGATCTTGAAAAATAGTGTTGCTTGCAAACTTCAACAGGGCAAAAAGGCTAATAATTTCTGGTTTTATAGCAGCGTTTATTCAAAAAAGTAGTTCAGAGTGCTTTGGAAAAGGAAAGAGCAATAAAAGAATATTGAACAAATAAAAAGAGAACACTGATTAAAATGTGAATTATCTGTTATGGGTTCCTGCACACAATAACAATCATTACCGGGTGTAAGTGCAATAGCTTTCATCTCTGCTCTCTCCTTTTTACTCACTAGAGCAAAATGTGTTTTCAGACAGTAGTATGGCTGGGGACCCACAGTCCTGCAGATACAGAGCAGGAGTGAAACGTTCCAGTGATGATGGGTACAGGTATACACCAACACAAATACACACACACACACATACATACACACACAGCAGAATGTGATGCTTGAAAGTTTCCAGCAGATGATCTATTATTTTCAAGCATGACAGTGAGCAGTGACAGCATATGTAGAATGATGAGCTCTGTCCCACCCGTCTGCCTGATGTGCTGGACTGATATGTTGTGCTTGTTTGATTTGAATATATTTTACATTTTATATGTCATTAGTCATTCTGCCATTAATGTTGACTTGGCCATGCAGTCTGGTCTTTTCTCCTTTACACTGCATTATATGTCTGTTACAATAGTAGACCCTCAGAAAAAACGGTACCATGCGAATGTAGTATACCTTTAAAACTATTGAACTTCTGAGACTTTGAGAGTACATTTACACTGTTTGTACATTAGCTGACTGAAATTTACTTGGACAGTTTTTTTCTGACAGCTTACAGTGCTAAATGAGGTTGAATACTGTAGGCACATGTCGTACAAGTACAACAGCTGAAACAACAACAACTGTTTTTTAACACCACAGAAGGACACAGGGAGGAAAGAAAGAGAGAGGTGGAGAAGGGATTTGAGGGAAAGTATTTCTGTCTCATGGCTGTGTTTCTGTGATTATAGACTCATCCTGACTCTCTCTATCTCTCTCTTTACCTCCCTCATGAGCTAGCAGTGCTGTGGTGTAGCCCCCTCCAGTCTGTCTGTATGTCTGCACTGTCCAGCCCAGCTCTCTAATGGGCTATCATTAGTTTGGGTTATAGAGAGTGGAGGCTGCAGGGGAACGGACAGGCCAATGGAGAGTGTACACAGGTCAGAGTTTCCATAGTGGGAACTGGCTGTCCAGCACGGACTGCAGGCTGCAGAGAGAGCAGCTAATCCAGGAAAGCACTCTGCTTTGGCTTTGAATTGTGATATGTATACCTAGATGACTACCTGAGGATTTATATGGTTTATGAATGTTGGTAATATGAATGTTTGCATCTTTTTATATGTGTGTTGGTCAGTTGTGTTCAGTTTTAGAATACAGTTTTGTTCACTTTATCAATATTTTTCCTTCACTTTACACCTAATCTATCTGAATGACCACATCCATTCATACATCTGATCATAGGTGGATATTCTCTGCCTCTCCTCGTGTAAATCCCAGTTCAGACATTTCTAAACATGCAGTCTGCTTTGCTCTCTTTAACCATCTTAGGTTTACTCCCTTTTTCAGCAAGGGCTTTTTTCCTTTTCCTTTTCATTGGACTCCTAAAATCTTGAGTCAGTCATATTAGGTTTACTAAAATGAGATGAATATGATGAGCAGGACAGAAGATCTGAGAAGCATTTTGAGAAAATACTTCATGCTCTTCTTCCTGCATAATTACATAATTGCACCATGTATATTTATGTACTCACCATAATACAGAAACCTGTCTTGTATTCTAAGCTCTGAAAGCAAGAAGTGGTCCTGGAGCCCCCCTGTCTGCCATACTTCCCTGCTCTATATAATATCATTATCACAACTCAGGAAGAGCATTCATCGGTGCATTAGAGCAGGGAAAACCCCAAAATACAAAACTCCAGTATCAGAATCACTGGCTGAAGTAGTGAAGTCAGTGGTGAGGACATTTTGCTGGTGTGGTTTTAGTTAGGCAGGTCATCCTGGTAACTAACAGCACATGTATCTGTCTAATATATAAATGAAAATATATATATAATTATTTTTATAGCATTATTTTCCCATTTATTTATTTGTTTCTCAGTTTTCTCCCCAGTTTAATCTTTTGCCGAACTCAGTCATTATTATGGTCTTTCCCACTTACTACCAAGCTGGGAGAGTGAAAGGCTAGCACATGCTACCTCATGACGTCTGGGGTCATGTAAAGTCATCCGCTGTGCGACGTCAACTACAACATGCCTATTATATCAGCTAGCAGACACCTGCATTGACTAGCATCACGCGGAAGTGATGGAGGAGATGAAGGCCATCTCAGAAAAAGTGCGGCCAATTTTTCTCTTTTGGACACCCAAAAGCAGTTAGCTTTGGCGTCAACAAGGATCGAACTTGCAATCTCCCGACTACAGGGCTGATGCTTAGACAGTCGTGGCACTAGGCAGCCTGTTCTTAATAAATGTGTCAACTATGAATGAATAATTGAATTGTTATGATCAAAATATAACAGGATATATTGGTACATGTGTCTGTTTGTATAGGGGTCATTCCATTTTCCAAACTCACACTGCCTGTCCATCTCTTACTTCTTAGGGGTAATACATTTCCAGGTGAATGGAAGAAGTGATATACACAATTGATAAAGCTGTCACAGACCTGCAGGAGAACACTGACAGATCAGTTTATTATCTGTCATCTTATTTGCAACCTTTACAGTCCCTAAAATTACAGGCACCTTTTCTCCTGTTGAAATTCAGTGCAAAGAAAATTTGTCAGAGGAGTTAGTGGAGTATGACAGAATGGATGGTGTGTGCCTTGTGTCATATTTGCCCGTGTATGCACAACAGAAAATGACTGATGATGACACTTGCTGTTTATTGTTTCCAAGAAAAACGATGAATTTTCTTCAGTTAGATTGAGGAGTGTAAATGTTTGTTTGTGTGATTAATGTCCAGTTTATGTGCATCAGTTATGTGCACAGCGGTTACTGTGCGTTTCAGTATGTTAGTAAGATCTTGCTACAGTACTTTATAAAATGGTGTTTTGATTTGGTGTTAGAAACCAGACTGCCTTAAAATGTTATTAAACTTCCAGTAGTAAATCAGATTCTTGTTCTGTTACATTAAGTTCAATTTACTCAAAATTTGAATATTTTCTTCCTCGATATGATATTAAATTCTAGCACCTGAGATTTGATTGGTTGACATGTTAAACATTCTTACTTCTGAAAGATTTAAAAGTAGCATGACCTTGTGCAAAACAGCAATCAAATAAAACAATGCAAATGGGTTATAATCTATGCAGACATAGATGGGACGCCTCCAGATGCCTGACAATGTTTTTCACAAAAGACAGCAATAGAGAGACCCTCAGAAGAGAGTAAGGGGCTTATCGTCGATATAGAATTTTGTACACCAGTGGTAGTAAAAGGGCCGCTGTCCACACAGCTGATGTTTTTCCATCTCTTGCCATGCTCACTTCAGGTAGCGATTAGCTGGTGAGTTGATTTAGGTGTGTTTCAGTAGCAAAAACACTGAACTCTGTAGGAGCCACACCTGCTGAACACTGTACACTGAACACACACTCTTCTTTTTTCAGTACTATACTGGCATTGTTACACGTTTATTTTGAGGTGCGATGTCAGTAAACTCTGCAAAATGGTAAATCATTCAGTCTCACACTCAAGTTACCCATCCTAAATGAAGGGCTGCTTTTAAAAAAGTTTTTCTATCTGAGTACAGAAATGTCACGATCATGTGAGCAGAAAGTTTTATGTGCAGATTTGTTGTTGGAGATGTGTGCAAGTGGCATAAAATAATCTCTCCACTCCATTAAGCTTGGCCATGCTCCTGTAGTCATGATTCATTTCAGAGCAGTGTGAACACACAGTCCGGATTAATTTATCTGGATTCCTGCAGGGGAACCTGCAGCTTTGTTTCGTGCAGGCAATACAGCCTAATAGAGTTACTGTTGAATCAGTGATACAGTAATGTGACTATAGGAAAAAAATATATAAAATACATGAATGGCCAAATGGTATGGTCCAAAAGGTTATTTGTCTTAGAACCATTTTATAAATGAGATGTGCAAGCATGAAACCCCCTTTTTAAAGTGGCATCCCCACAAATCTCCAGGGCTCTGCATGATTCAATATTTAAGATTTAAACAAAATCATTTAGAGTGATTTGATGTAAAATGCTGCATTGCAAAGAAACATATTGACTCACTTCCTATAGAGTGGTGGTGATAATGATGGGAACCAGGAGTCACGATTTGGAGCAACACATTTTATTTGGCATTTTATGCAAACAATCCAAAATGAGCAGTGAACCTACATGTTTTCTCAGTTTTTTATAACTACTGTTTATAATGGTAAATAATGGTAAACATGGAAAAATTATATTTCTTTGGAGATTGTTGCCTGCATGCATCTCTCCACCACATATAGGTTTAAAATATTTATTTATGTCAAATCTTGTTGCAAAAACTGTGGGAAAGCTTTTAGAGGCATTTAGCACTTAGGATGTCTGGTTCTGTTTGTCTAAGTTCCCATAAAGTCTCAGGAATGGAGCATTTGACCACTCTGAATGACTGGCTTATATCTTAACCATTTAAATACACCGGAATTTTGAAAAATCAAATTTACCTTAAAGTTTAAAGAACCCTCACATGTCCTAAACGTTACCATACATCCAAACCAAGAACCACTTGAGAACTGTTATTAATAAGAGGTTTCTGATTTGTGAACTGGCAAGCCCTCTCGCTCGCTCTCAGTCCAAAGTGTTCAGTTTTGTTCTGTGTAATCCAGAGTACTCTGCTGCTCTGCATAATTTTGCAGTTTAGGAGCACTAACAGATGCACTAATGATGAAGCTGTTGCTGTTCTTAGCTTCATTTTGTAGAGCAGAACGATCTCCTCTGAAGCAAAGAGCCCATAAAGAGAGACATCATGGCTCAATTATAGACTTATCATAACCACAGTGTTATAATTTACTCCACTGATGAGCTGCAATCTCTGTTTTAATACTGAAGTCTTCTACACATTTCAGTAGTACACAAATCATACCACTGGCATTCTGTATAATGTAGAGAGGAATGGAAGTCACTGTTTTCTCAGAGCAGACAGATAAACAGACAGTGCCAACTTGAGGAAAAATCTTACCAATTTTAGACAACCTAAAATACAGGGTGTGTACACTTTTACCTTTGCATACTCTGTGTAGGCATTGTAAGCCGTATACAGTACAGGGCAAATGTATTAAACATCAGAACAAAGATATATCAAGTTATTTATCTGACAGTAACCATTTATTTGATTTTACAAAATATGAAAAAACAATGACTGTCTTTCTGACTGTGGATTGGTGGAGTCCAGTCTCTTTAGAGACCGTTTGTAACCCTTTCCAGCTGATGAGGTCCTCAGAGGTCTCCTTTGTTTATGCTACACTTCTACAAACATATGTTATTAGGGTCTGACTTCTCTTATAGTCCTGCTTATTAAATACGTCAAGGCTGCCACTCACACCTGACTGTCTTCCCATTATTTGAAAACACCTAGTTTCACCTTCAAATGAACTGCTAATATTAAACATTCTCTTACTTTTGCCACTCACAGATATGTAACACTGTGTTATCTCCCTCAGTTCATAAATTCTTCTAGCCGATTTCATAACATTTCTAATAGCTTAGAAAGAAGAAAGTTTCGTTTTTTACACTGTATTTATTTTATATTTATGCCATAAATATTCTAATATAATATAACACAATATTGTTAGTGGATTTTTTTTTTTTTGGTTTTAAACATTTTCTCGGCTGTCTAAGAGTTTTGCAAATGTATTGTATATCTGAAGTAGATGGAAAAGCATAAATTTGTTCATCTCTGGCTAGGCTCTCGAAAAGTTATGCCACTGATATGATGTGGTTCTTTGCAGTGATGCCATAGAAGAACCACTGTTGGTTCCCAGGAGAATCTGTCTGATGGTTCTTAAGAAACAGAGATGGTTCTTTTTGGAAATAAGGTGTATGCAGGTGTGAGGAACATTTTAAAGTATAAAGCACCTCTACATAACATGATGGTTATTTTGCAATTAAAGGTTTCATACCCCTGTAACTAGGAAATGTACTGCCATGTTTGAACCACACTCACTGCCTGCTTTTGAACGCAGTAGTTAGATTAGTATTAGTATTTCACTGCCTGAGCACAAATTAGGCGTCAGGCAATAATCAAGCATTTTCCATTAGGCTTGAGTGCATGAATTTGACATTACCTTCATATTCTGACATTAGCCCTGGATATGTAATTGTGTTTTCCATCAATACCTCTCTCTCCATTTCTGTTTTTCATTGATCCACACACAGATTTTGCGCGTTGAACTGAACTACTGTGTGAAGAATCATTAGGTTTTAAATGAACAGTTAGGTTGTTTATCTTCCCTGTAGCTCAGGTATGTCAGTTCAGGGATGTGAAGTATGTAGAGGCTTTGTGGGAGGTGAGTCTTCAGGGTACAGTACTTTATAATAGAATTCACTCTTCAGCATCACCGGCTTCTCTCCATACTTTATTTTCATCAGACTTTAGGTAGAAGATCCAATTCAACATAATGTTGTCTTCCTCTCTTTCTCCACACAGAGACGAAAACCATCTCGAATATGACTACTATCAAGAAGAGATCTGTGAAAGGTAATTGTGTACCTTTCTACTAGGAATAACTTTGTAATCCCTTAATCTGTCCATGCCTCTCTGAAGCAGAGCTGTCTCTATCGACATTGGTTATTCAGAAATCTACCAATTATTTTGACAGTTATTTGAGGCCAGAAAATAAAATTGGACTTTATTAAAGAGAGCAGTAGAAGAATTTAAAATATGCATTACATCATGCAAACTGTCAACTAATCATTGCCATTTAATCAGTACATTTAGCAATCATAACAGCTTTAATCTGAAGCATGAATTTCTCTGAGTACTCCAGCACTATGAAATTAAAACTGCTGTAAACTGTAAGCAGTTCATTCTGTTAATCTGCATATATGTACTATGTCCTCGTCAGTAGCAGCAGATGTTGCCTGAGCTCACTGGGAACAGACTGCAGTCTCAGAAGACACTGCACAACAAGACCACATCTTACACTTCATGGACAACTCACTAGTCCTTTAAATCAAACCTCTCAAAGATCCTGAATGTGCCAAAGGCAGCTCTTTTCCTGTTAGAAGTGCTTTGTGAGCAATGGGGTGCTTTGTCTTGGGGTGCTTTGTTGAGTTCTTATCAGCTGCAGTACTTCTGAGTTATGGATGGGGAAGTGGAGCTAGTGGTCTAGATAAAAAGATAGATCAGCAAAGTTTATCAGATCAGCACCTTTAATGTGTTTATTGTGTTTTCCTCTTCAATAGGGGTTCTGATTACCATGCTCCTGTCTCAGTAACAATGATCGCAAATGACACCAACACTCCAAAACGACCACGTTCTTCCTCCTCCTCTTCAGCCCTGCAGTGCAGCAAGCAACTGACCAAAAGCAGATCCAGGATCAGTTACTCTGGTTCTAGAGGAGCTCGCTGTAAGAATGGAAACCTTATCAGCCACACTGGGATGCAGTGAAAGTAGACATTTCTACATGACTAAAATACATTACATTAACAATGTTATCTTTCAGTTTATTTAATTTTGGTAACAATTGACCTATTGCAAAGTTCTGAAAAGGGCCTGCCTCGTGTAGTTATTGCTACAAAATGTTCTGTGCAAAGAGCATGTTTGAGTACTGGCAAAATGTGCAGGTGGGCCATGATTTACATGTATTAAACCAACTATTTGTACAGCAGTAGGTTTTTTTAATGTGTGATAAAGAGAATGTTGTAGTGATGGAGGCTACCGCTTCAGATGAGCTAATGCTAAAGCTAACACTGAAGATAATCAGAGCAGTGTTAGATGAATGGCATGTGCACGAGTGCATTAATATTATGTTATATATATAATGTTTTTAATCACAGATGTGAACGCTGTACACTTCTCTTTAACCAGCTGATTTGTTAAGCAAACTAGCAATAGCTTTAAACAGAGCTCTGTCAATGTTTCTCCTTTGCTTGATTGGTTAAGAAAGAAATTATTGTGGCTAGTTTAGAGACATGTCAATCATAATTTTGCAACTGGTCAGTTGTGCTGATATGCTTTATCTATATGGAAATGATGTACACAGCCGAATTCAATGCATCACTATTGTTAGTGTAAGGGGTTCTTTCTCTTCCCTTTCTCACTCACTCACAACATGTAAGCATTTAAATCATGTAAATAAGTTGTCTGCCCGAAGGCTGTGGTACGTGTGTGTACTGTGTGTGACACTGTGTACATGTTTCCCTGTTGTCAAGCTCCAGATGGTTCCTTCATTAAAATCCCTGTTCTCCGGAGGCTCTACTCCCTCAGTAATCAAATCTCATGCAATTATACCAAATTAATAGTGCATTGCCCATAAGAAGGGTTTATATGGCTTTATTATAAGCCCTAATAGTTTTTAGTGTTGGTGGATCAGAGTGGAATGAGTTTGCCTTTGTAGCTGTGAGGTCAAAACAGCTTTTTAATAGCTGCTCTGTTGGAGTGGGATTTTACTGTGGAGGTCCTTAGCTGGTTCAATCTTTAAGGATGTTGTAATATGGTAAGTCTCAAGAGTCTGGGATGGATGGGATAAAGCCCCTTTGCTCTGTTCTCTCTGTGTGCAGTGAGGATGGAGGAGCTGCAGTGTATTAAGAGAGAGCTGAAGGTGATAAAGAATCAGATCGATGAGCTGCTGAACAGCCTGGAGCAGATGGACACGTGCAACAGTGACACATCTGGTAATGCACATCACTGCCATTTCCACTGTCTGACTGGACACTTAGAGCCAAGATAGCGAGCGGGCATACACCAGGAGCAGAGGGGCGGAACATGTACATCCTTCTTTTAAGATATCACCTGGGATCCAAACCTGCATTTAACTGCATATAAATCTTGTCATTTTGTGCATGTGCCGTAAGAGCTCAATTCTACACTTTTTACTTGTTTTAAGTAATTTCATCTGGTTTCTGATTACATTGGTAAATAATACTTAAAATAGTAAGATGAAATGGTATCTATAAGGTACATGATCAATATGACCTAACAACACATACATGTTGTTGTTCAGGTATTATCAAGGCTGTAATACAGATTTCTGCCAGTGATACATTTGTGTGTGTGTGTGTGTGTGTGTGTGTGTGTGTGTGTGTGTGTACGCGCACATGTCAGAGGGTAGCCTGCCCCACTCTCCACTCAGCAGTTCTGTGAGCAGTATGGAGGGCTTCTCTTGTAGTCCCCTCAGGTCCAGCAGAGCATTCAGAGAAAGACAGAGCCTCGAGCCCAGAGGAACAAGATATGAGAAGAGACAGGTAAACATGTCCACCGACTACACCAGAGATCACCAGACTTATCCCCAAAGGGCCGTTGTGGCTCCAGGTTTTCATTCCAAACAAGCAGGAGCAGACTGGCTATAACCAGCCTACTGATGGAAGAACAAGTCCAACAGGTGAACCACCAGGTGTGTTTCTGCTTCACTGGAATGAAAACTTGCAGTCACTCCAACCCTTAGTGGATAAGACTGGACACCCCTGAACTACACTTACAAATCTTTATCTGTCAGCCTTCAGTGTGATACTACTGTAAATACAAATCTAGCCCATTTGCAATAGATAAAATGTCCTCAATAGATGAAATGTAGTTGCCTGTCACAGTTCTGCTATTCACACTTTGACATTTCAGTATATTCATTATATGTGACGTTTGGAATGGTTTAGCTTACATGACAAATTGTACTTGCCTGTGAGTAATTTCAGAATGTCTGTTTTTTCCTACAGATGAAACATGAGTCAGATTTCTGTTATGTTTGAGGGGTAAAGTCGGGTAAGGAAACTTTAAGGATTTTACAAACAAATATCTACATTACACACTTTAAACAAGAATATAAGCAAAAGACCAGATAAAAAAAGATCAGATAACAATAAGCTCTAAATGAAAATAGCAGCACAACTGAAGGATTGTGTTACAAAACGCATTATAGACTACTTACAAGAATGTACTCTAGCTGCTACTCTTTTCAAAACTTATGTACATTCAGGTCCATAAGTATTTGTAATTTGTCCGTGTACACGGCCACAATAGATTAAAAATGAAGCAGTCAAAATGTGATTAAAGTGTAGACTTTCGGCCTTAATTCCAGGTTTCACATAACTACTGCATTAAAAGTTTAGGATTTACAGACCATTTGTACATAATCAATCCATTTTAACAGACTACAAAAGTAATAACATAATTACAAATTCAAGGATTTCCTATATCACCAAATGAATTTTCTTCTCTGAGGTGCTTTGCCAGACCTTAACTCCAGCCACCCTCAGTTTCTGCTCGTTTCTGAGTCTTTCTATATTAGTAATTGAAAAGCATGCTCAATTGGGTTATAGTCCAGCGACTGATTCTACCATTTAAGAACATTTAATCTTTGCCTTAGGAAGCTTTGGGTTGTTTTCGCAGTATGTTTGGGGGTTATTATACATCTGCACTTCAGAATGCGTCTGGCTTCTTCTATCAGCACACACATCATCAATAAATACTAGCGACCCAGTTGCATTAGCAGTCATACATGCCCACACCATAACACTGCCTCCACCATGTTTCACACAATATAGTATGCTTCAGATCAGTTTAAATTCTTCTTTTCCTTCTCCATACACTTCTCATCATTTTGGTAGAAATTCATCTTGGTTGCATCTGTCCGGAGAATCTTGTTCCAGACCTGGGGAGGCTTTTTTAGATGTTTTTTAGCAAAGTCTATTCTGGCTTTTCTGTTCTTGAGTGTTACCAGTGGTTTGCATCTCTGTATTCACATTTACGAAGGCATCTCTTGATTATAGATTTTGACAGTGATACAAAACCCTCCTCTAGAATGCCCTTGACCTAGATGTTGAGAAGGGGGTTTTCTTTGATCAACCACTTTTTCTGTGGTCCTCTAGGGCTCCTGGTGTTGCTGAGCTCACCAGTGTATTCCTTCTTTTTAAGGATGTATGAAAATATTGATTTAGCCACATCAAAATTGCAGCTATCTCTCTGACAGGTTTGATTGACACCTCTTTGGACTTGCATATTGAGAGTTCCCGTGAATAGTTACCAAATGCAACTCTTGTAATCAATTCCAGATCTCCTGAATTGCAAACCTTGCATCACTGTCCAAATACATATGGACCTGCTTGTACTTCTAGTTTACATTTAAGATTCTTTGAGATCTTCATTAAAACATATTTTTGTGCTACAGTAGTGCGCCACCTCAATTTCAGAAGCTGTTCTGAGGCCTGAGTAACAACCACAGCTTATTTCATCATTATCTCCACTCTGCACTCAGTTCTAAGTGCTGCTAGCCATTTCTTCGTCTCCTTCCATGAGAAGGCAATCCTTCCAAAAGCAAGGGTATAATGCAGTAATTTAAAGTCATTTTTTTATTGTAAGGCAAAACATATTAGCCAGAGCATTTCAAAACCACACACCAAAAAATCCACTGCATTCAGTCACTTTATATGCTTGTAGACAATCTTTCTTATGCCTTCTCCTCAAGTGTGTTCTGGTGCTTGGCATTTCTCTGCATAGTGCCCAACAACCTGTTGAGAAGAGAAAAGGAATAAATACGTAAGGAACCGGTGCTAGCAGTTCATTGTTAACCCACGTTTTCCTTCCTTGCAGCAAGAATCTAGCTCTGGTCAGTTCAGGGGACCTAATTGGCAGAGATGGCATTTTAACCTGGATCCTAATAGTCAGGCAGGTTTTTTATCAGGTGCACCCTCAGTCTGAACTAACTTAATACACTACATGGCCAAAGGTATGTGGACAGCCCTCTTAATTATTCAGTTCAGGTGTTTAGCCACACGCTTTGCAACCTTTGGACCACAGCCCCTTAACAGACCATAGTGAGGCTGCTATGCGACCATTTTTTAACTGTTTTTTTTTTTTGTTTTTTTACAATATGTAAACATATTACATATTACATACACATCCCTGAGAACGCAGAAGGCAATTATCAAACAGTGTGGATAAAATAATGTCATTTGTTGTGCAGGATACTATCAGTTATACATGTGATCAAATTCATTTACCGTCATCCGAGAATATTTCATGAATAAATCACGTAGGGTGTGCAAAGACTTTAGGCTTCACATGTCAGAGAACAGAAAACGAGTAACTGCCATACTGTGTTGAATGCTCAGAGGTATTTTTTTAATTCTGACAACTTTTGGAAATTAAACAAATATCCAATTAAACATATTGACCTCCAGTCGAAGCTTCTAGGCCTCTGCGATCACTAGGGATCCGTCAGTAAGTGCCCAGAATCAGAACCAAACAGGGTGATACAGGGTTCAGTCATGCCCCCAAATGCTGGAGCAAACTCTCATGATGAGGTCAGATATGCTTCAAATGTAGTCAGTTCTGTTGTCAGTCCTCTTCTTGTTTTCTTGTGTTTTTGGTTAGCTCTGTACTTTTGTAATCTTTAGAACTTTTTAAAATTTTTGTAACTATCTTTTTATTTTATTTAGCATTATTTAATGCTTTTAATTTTTCTGTTTGTGTGAAGCACTTTGAATTACCACTGTGTATGAAAGTTGCTATACAAATAAACTTGCCTGGCCTTGCCTGCAACTTTCATTGCATCAGCATGTCAACTAGCAAGTGATAGCTGCCTAATAAGATAGGTGTGTTAGAAAATGTTTTGTTTATATTAAAAAATAAAGTAAAACTGACCAGCAGTATTGATTATTGTATTAGATTTATTTGCACTTTACTGATCATTTTATGACATTTGTGGTTGGTTTTGTGGTCCGGAATACTTCTAACTGTGTAGGATACTTCTAAGTTTGTAGGAACAGTTTGGGGAAGACCCTATCTTGTTCCAGCATGACTGCTCCCCTGTGCAGAAAACCTGTTCCATAAGGACATGCCTTGATGGTTTTGGTGTGGAGAAACTCTTGTGGTCTGCACAGAACCCTGACCTTAACCTCAGTGAACACTTTTTGGGATGAACTGCAACGCTGTTTGTGAGCCAGGCCTTCTCGTAGCCTCAGTGTTGACCCTTCTTAAATGCTCTTTTGACTGAATGGGTACAAAGTCCCACAGATACACTCAAAAATCCTGTGGAAAGACTTTCCAGAAAAGCTGTTACAGGTGAAAACAGGGGGTTGATTCCATTATAATGCCCATGGTTTTGGAAAGGGATTTCCGACAATCTAATATACGCATGAAATCTAAATTCACCTTCTTTTCCTTATGCAAGTTTATGCAAGTGGTCAAATTAGGCACAGCTTATCATATCATGTTGTTTTCAAGATAGATTTTTTTTCAATATGTAATGACTTGTGTCATTCAAATTTCGCTTAGATCACTGTGCACCACCATTTTAAATGCATATTATTAACCAATAACATTTACTTCCCCATCATTGAAAGAGATGCTCAACTTGATCAGAGACCCTCCTTGATAAACTCAAAAGTACAAGAGAAGAACGTATTATTCCCAATTCACCTTAACGTTATATGCGAAAGCATAAAATCATTTGAATAAACCTAGCTAATATAAACGAATCCCCTAAACTCAACTGTAATTTGTAATCAGTTATAATCTGCTATAATCTCCTATAATCTATAAGGCCATAACCATATACCATAACAAAGTTTTGCTTTAAATTTTGTGTCATTTCAGGTTGTGTCAGCAGACATCTAAGGAGGTGGGACTGAAGAAGGGGCATGTGGTTCATTGTAACTTCAGCTTTTACACCATGGATAAATCTCCACCAGGCCAGAGCAAAGGAACTCCTTTTCATAATGAATAGAAGTCAGTTAGAATTTAAGACATGTCTCTATGTATTAAGTGGACTACAGACGTAGTGTTTGCCCTCTGTCTTATTCTTACAGTCTACCATTCATATTCATGGACGTAGGCATGCCAAGATGATGTCTGTGTTCATGACAGTTCTTGGTGAGATGAGGTGGACTTACAGCAGCACAAGCAAATATACACTGTAATCCTGTGTACAATCTCCTAAAGTCTCCAATAAGGCCATTCACACAGCGCTTGTGAAAAGACAGAACAATTTGATCTCTTTAATTTGGAATCAGAGATTATCAGAAACTATGAGTGTATGAGCTATGAACCAGCTGTCTAAACAGAGATACACATAATTAGATAGACATTTCATTAAGCTTCTGCATATAGTTTTATTACCAAGATTTTCCAGGATGTCATCTCAGTAACAGTGATAAGATAAGCTAATTAAATCATGTGGTCACTTAGAAAACACTGTTCAGTCAAGAAGATGAATGTGTTAAACTTGTTAAGCTTTTACCATTGTTAGGCACTGATTAAAGCAAAGTAGTTAAAGCCACAATCAGGAATTTATAAAGCTATTTTGTGTCTATTACATCTATTGTATAATCATTTATTCCTGGTGATATCTGTTTCTCAATATTCTGTTTTCCAGTTTATTCATTTGTAAAGCAAACAGTGAAGTTTACAACAACACAAAATTTATACAAATCAAACTCCATCAAAAGAGTAATTTAATGTGATTCAATTCTTACTGGCTCTCTACTGATGTCTGTATAGTGGTGGTTATAAGAACCAGTCACAATGCTCAAAACACAAATATAGTCGTTTTATTTACTACCCCAAGCCACCAGTAAACCTAAACATGTCCTTAGATCTATTATATGTAATACTAATAATGCAAAATAGTCATAAATCGGGAAAAACATACTTTTCCTTACTACACCCTACATAAACACCTCCAACATATATTGATGTTTTTTTTTTTTGTCCAAAAGCTCCCAAAGTGATCATAAAACAATGTCTCAAGCATTAGGAAGCACATTCACAACATTTTATGTAATAGCTTTCTGTGAGGGAGCTTTTAGAGGCATTAACCTCTTCAGACGTCTGGTTCTCTTCACCACCACTGTGAACAATTCTGTTCCTTTAGAACAGAACATTTCATGTTAAACTACTCTGAATGACTTTGCTTACCTATTAAGGACTGAATTAACAAAAATATAAAAATATGTCTCTTTTAAATGTTGTCACTGGCTGTTAGCTGTTAGTTCTAGTATTCAGAGCTCATAAAAACCTGCATGAGAAATCTGCTAACAGTCTCGTCATATAGTGTTTCAAAACAAAGTGTGGATGGACTGTCATGTTGTTATTGTGAAATTTCTAATTACAACTTACGTATCAGTATTTTCATTGTTGTGTCCATTTTATCCTTTTTTCCAGTTTCAGTGTTTTTTCTTCTTGTTTTCTGTGCTTGTGTATTTCAATTTGAGATGTGACAGATCTAAAATGGTGACTAATAAAAGCACCTTCACTTGTATTACACATGGATCTTCTGTGAGACATCCAGTCATATAAAGGTTCGAATTCCTAGACAAGCATTAGTCCTGAGCTCCATTTTATTTGATTGGAGAATGTTGTGTAGTCCAGGACTAGGCTTAATGCCTGTCCAGGTTTGGCAGTGTGTTTATGATACATTACAAGGCACATGGTAACCGCAGTAATACCACCAAGTAGCAGTGTACTATGATATCCTGTGGAATATTCAGTCATACTATTATATTTTATCAGTATGATGCCGTCCTAGCACCTACACTGCTATGTTCAGTAAAACACAGGAAAGTTTTAATTCAATACCTTGCACACAGGGTCAAAGTACAGCGTGCACAGTTTTTGAGTTGTGCTGAACAGGTTAAACTGTTACCACTGATTTTTAACCCGGATTCAGAAGTCTCTTTTTTGGTGATAATTTGTAGTGCAATGTGGAGGCAACCCTCTTTGCTGTTTAAACTTTAAACCATGGGACTGATGTTATTGATTAACTCATCATACCACCATGCTGCAACATCAAGCCGGACAATTCGGTCTGAATCCTCATTACACAGTGAGCAGACAAGCAGGCAACATCAGCGTCATCAGCATAGTGTATGTCTACACAGAAAAGGTATTATATTTTCCTTTCACTTTTATTCTTTCTTTATTCTTTTTATTTTGGGCTATTTCGTTCAGAGTTACTTATAGGTCAGGTGCTGAAGACAAAAACTGAATTAGTTGTTGCTACTCTAGTTATTAGAGGTTCAGCACCATGGACAGTACTGAAAAAAATGTAATGTAATATTAAATGTGTACTTCTTAACACCATTTTAGAATAATGGACAGGACTGTAAAACTGAAACTGCTGCAGCACAGAGATTAAAGTAAATACAGCTACAAGACTAGCTAATAAACACAATCATGTTTACTGTGCCTGCATGCTTTAACGAATAATGCTCATCTCTAAACAGCTCCGGTATGACAACGTCTAAGACAGTCAGTCCACTCACTACCCATGTGCTAAACACTGCAGATGGGGTTCCTGGAGCTCGCATGGCTCTCAGTCTGCACCGACTGGACACTCGCATGGCGCTCTGGAACCTCATAACTATAGGGTACAGTGCTAATGAGTTATTGTATATGGTTACATATACATATATATGGTTACTGCCATGGTAACTGGTGTGTGTGTATCTATCCTGTATGTCCAAAAGTCTTCCTTTCCTTTCTGAAATCAAGAGTGTTAACAGTGAGTTTGTCATCTCTTTGCTACCGTGACAGCCTGTACACTAGGCTATATGCTAGATGTTGAAACATTGCTGTGAGAATTTGATTGCAGTCAGCTGAAAGAGCTGATAACTGAGGTCGGGTACTGAAGTTGGTCCATTCGCTCTGGATCACGAATGTCACACACAAACTCATTTTAAAGATCTCCATCATTACAGAAAACGCAGTTCTACAGCTTGATGCTGTTTGGTTTTTTTAACCTCTCTTGGTGGCACTTGGCTTTGGTGAGTGCTGACCTTAGGCTCATGTGCGTCTGCTCCTGGGTTCACCACAACTACTTTCACTAGTGAACTAAATTCACTAATTAGAAGGTGTCTGGATTGTTTTTGGACTTACAGTGTAAGTGTGGATATTAGTTACATTTTAAAATCTGAATAAAGTAGTGGAAGCACTGTGCCTTTATGAATTCCCTTCCAGAACCACAGACAAGGATGGACGCAGTTCAGATCTAATCACCAGGGAAGATTTTAGTGCAGGCATGTATAAAATACGCTTTGAGACTGGCCAGTACTGGGAAAGTTTGGGCCAGACCTGTTTGTACCCATATGTTGAGGTGAGAGAAGGATCACTGAAGTATAATATCTAAATGCTACAACATTGCTGTGTCGATACAGTGATATGATGCTGTATTGTGGTAGCCTCATGAGCATGTTTGTTTTCCACTTAGATTGTCTTCACCATAACAGACCAGGATCAGAGGTTTCATCTGCCTCTACTCATCAGCAGATTCTCCTACAGCACCTACGGTGGCAGTTAGTAAAGTACAGAACCCTACATTGGACAGAGACCTGCAGAAATAATGACCTCCACTGATGCACTGCATTTCAGATAGAAGGATTGTCCTGACGTCTTTGCTACAGAACAGACCTATGGATTTCCAATAATTAGTTTTTCTTCATGACCCATGATAGTGATGTCCAGCTACAATGTTTTACAGTTGGTAGACTATCTACTGTGACTGTTAATAAATAAATAAATAAATAAGTACAGCAGTTTTGTATGTTTATAGACACACTTACATTCAGATCCAAAGCTATTAATTTAGCAGATACTAACTAATTTAACGTTAACATCAGCATAATTGAAATGTATTCATGTATTAAGCAAAATAAACACAAATAATGTTCAAAAACATAATGAGCATACTTTTAAGTGTATAACATCATTAATGTCTTGTTAGAAGTCAAACAATATTTCATAACATGTTCACAAAATACTAAGGATTATTTAATGAAATGCATCACATATGATATTTAGGGTGTATGGCAGGGGCCATCACATTCGGTCCTGTAGGGCTGATTCAACTCATATGTTTATCAACAGATGTGTCTGAACTGGGGAACTGCCAAACTGTGCTGGACACCAGTCCCCTGTGAGAGGTCTTGAATTCCACCAATTTTTCTAAATTTCGAAATAATTCAATCCTTGAGATGTAGACAAAGTCACGTGATGTAAATTGGTTTATTGCTCTACAGTGGTGGTGATAGGAACCAGGGGTCACCATGTCTACAACACGAATATAGCCATTTTACTTACTGTCCAAAATCACCAGTAAAGCATCATGTGTCTTCTTAGTTTTTCAATGGAATGCTGATCAAGCTAAAATAGTGGACAATCTGAAAGAGTTTTCTTTGGGTACTATTTTGCCTTACAACCCCCTGCATGTATCCCTTTGCCATGAATGAATTTAAATAAATGGATTAAAATCCATTTTAATCCAAGACTTCAATCATAAAACCATACAGTGTGTCAGACAACGGGCAGCGTATATCTAAACATCTCATGTAATAACTTTCTGTCAGGGAGATTTCAGAGGCTTTAAACCCTTCAGACATCTGATTCCCATCACCACCACTGTGAACAATCCTGACTCTGCAAGTTTCTCTTGAGCGCAGCATTTCACATCAAACTACTCATTTTACATCAAACTACGTTCCTTACATCTTAACCTTTCGACTGTGTAGAATTTTTAAACATTGGTGGAGTTCCCCTTTAAGCTCAAAGATAATGATTGTGCAATGAGAATACCCCTCAGCTCTTATCCTACAGGACAGGCTTAACTTTGAGCTTAAATTCCCTGGCTAATCCTACCTTGAGAAATATCCCTTAGTGTAGAGTAAACAAGCGCACATAACAGTATAATAATATTGCATACCTTTGTACTCCATGTTCAAAACTTTGGGCAAAAGCTCCTCTTTTCATTAAATACATATATATGATTATTTTTACTGTCAACCCACCTGGACTGTAGTCCTCTAAAACCATCCCCAAGCCCTATAAAGGAAACTTAGGATATATAACCTTGTACAGTTTTGAACTGTAAACATGCTGTTTGACATTCCGACGGTGTAACGTTAGCTAAACTCAGCGGTTGGTCTGATAGGACAGGACTGTTTGACTGACATGCAAAACGGCCAATCATAGAACGATTAGTGTGACGTCACGGTAACAGTTTGCGTTTGCCGAATAACGGTCGGATGCTCGTTGCACGTTTATTTACTCTCGCTACCTACGGTTTCAGAACTAAATCTGCAATAACCTTTAAAAACGGGATAGCATGAACGTTTCCTGGTTCACTCACTAGGCCTTCATTCCGCTCCGAAAGCCGTGCTGTGGTAAGTAGAGAGACAACTGCGCGCTTCTAGCATTTAGCTTGATAGACCGTCGTTTGTTTCCGATTGGACTAATAATTGTAGTTTAACCGGATGTTCCAGACAACCAAATCCGATTTAAAATATTTGTGAAAGGTGCGACTCTGGGAGCTGTCAGGTTGAGACTGAAACTGACCGAAATTCAACAACAACAAATTCACATGTAGTGCAAGCCGCACTTTAAACCACAGCAGCGCCCCAGCGCTCATTAGCAAAGCTAACGTTACTAGCATAACAAAAAAAACTGCTTTTCACCGACCCCAGGAAAACTCTGTAATATGGTCATTTCGAAAGGTTTAAAAACATTAGTCGTGCAACCCCTATAAATATAGTTTGCATTTCCCCCCGTATGTACTACTGCACGTACATCTCCCACCGCAATTGTTTAGACTTGTTCGTAGTTGCTCATAGGGCCCCCTGGTGGTGTGGACCCGTGGAGAGCGATGAATGCTTTGCCTAACGTTTTTAGAAACTCTTATCGCCATGGCCAAGTCCCAGATAGCTCCTTAATTCCTTACTTCCTACATAGTGAACTAGGTGAGTTAATAAATGTGGGCTTCTGCACAAAGAGAGACAGAGAGAAGGGAATTGTGCACGTGTCGGAATCTGGGAGTGTTTTTGATAAACATATTATGCCGATGTCATTAGTTTAACACCTAGTGCACTACATAGGGGAGTGAGCCATTTAGCCCATGAGGTCATGAAGTAAAAGCCAGTTTGTTATGAGGTGGAGGCGGAGAGACAGATTGGCGAATGAGTGTTTAATCAGTAGTGATTTTCACCTGCCCATGCTTAACGGGAGCTTGATGCACCCAGATATACAGTAATATTGGAGGAACCAAAAAGGTTACGATAAATACATACAGTTTATCTGTTAAAAAATGTTTCTCTCATGTAATACGAGTGATTCAGTAGATGTTCAATCCACCGTTTACTGCCGTATTCATGACAGCTGAAAGTGCAGCTGCAGTTCCAAAGAGGTGCAGGCAGGTGAAGGTGCAGGTCTAAGAGTGCGGCGGCTCAAGTTAGGAGGTAACGTTGGGCTAACGCGGCTCTACCGAGAAGGCACGTGCCGTCTAAAGATCCGGGCCTGAACTAAGTCTAATTATATTAATTTGAGAGGCCATGGACGGTGTTTGACGACAAAGGTGTTTGTTTCTGTTTTCGCAGTGTGCGCTGTCATTCTCCTCTCACTGTGGTTAGACGCATTGTTCACGTGATAGTTGACTCTTTAAACATATGAACAGATGCCACATCGAGTTCCGCCAGGCACGTCAACGGCGCCGCCATCTTTGGGCGGTCAGCACCGCTGCTGGACTGCTTACAACACAGCTACACAGCAGCAGTTTATAAAAGGTACCGCACCAAAAGATTTGATTTTTCAAGAACATGCAACTCGGTGACAATATCTCACATATTATTGCAAATTCGCAAAAACATTTGTTTAGTGAGTGTACCATCATGTGTTCTTCTTATGGTATTTGTCTGTTCCACTTCCAGGGATTGAAATAGTCTAATATACATTATACAACATGCATTTTGGAACATGGGGGGGGCGGGGGGCACAACGTGTTGTTGAGGGGGCACCAGTGTCAATTGAAAGTAACTTTTGTTTTTGAGCGTTCGCATGCAGTGATCAGGGTGGAAAAAACTTAAGTGTAATGATTGACACTGATTGAACTGAAAATTATTATTTTCATTATTATTTTATTTTATGTGCAGTTAACTGTAAGGTAGTCTTTGTTTTAGTGGTTGTTTGTAAAGTCTGCTGGATAAACGTACTGTGCATCATCATTTAAGTGTACAGGATAGACTGGGGCAAAGCTGAAACGGCATTAATTGTAGCTAGTATATACATCCACCAGCCACTTCATTACATACACCTTCCCTGTATCTACTTTCATTGTTCATTTTATCAGGGCTACTTACAGTATAGGTGCACTTTTGCTAATCCCCTTTACCCTGTTCTTCAGTGGTCAGGACCACCACAGAGCATGTGTTTTTTGGGTGTTGGATCATTCTCAGCACTGCAGTGACACTGACGTGGTGGTGGTGGTGGTGTGTTGTGCTGGTGTGAGTGGATCAGACACAGCAGTGCTGCTGGAGTTTTAAACACCTTAGTGTCACTGCTGGACTGAGAATAGTCCACCAACTAAAACAGCCAATAGCATCCTGTGGGCAGCATCCTGAGACCACTGATGAAGTACTAAAGAATGACAATCACAGTCTGTGTTGAAACAGATGAGCCGCAGTCTCTGACTTAGTCTCTGACTTAGTCTCTGACTTTTGACAGGTGGAACAACAAGGTAGGAGTGTTTAATATAGTGGGCAGTGAGTGGACACAGTGTTTTAAAAACTCCAGCAGCACTGCTGTGTCTGATCCACTTGATCAGAGCTGAGAATGATCCCCCACCCAAATGATACCTACTCTGTGGGGGTCTTGCTTTCCCCTGCTCACAGCAAACCTGTAGCAACTAATGAACTGAGTCTGAGGGTCTTCCTTAGGTGGACTGGTAGTGTTGGAGCAGGGAGAACATTATAGCATGCAGGAAACCACTGGTCTAGTTATAGTTTTACGACTGAAAATGTTAATTCTGGTTTGCTTTTCAGATTTGGCAATGGATGCTGGAGCAATGTTAGAAATATCAATAATCAAGGTACAGTACCTCGCAGCGGAGATTTTTTGTCTTACACACATAATTCAGCTCAGATTAAGGAATGTAAGGCTTCAGATTCCCCCAACGTTGTAGAGAAAGAGAGTGTCACCAACTTCATGTTATGAAGTGTCAGTGTATTCAGTTAAATCATAGATTTTGCAGTGTCTTTTTTGGCAGTGGCATTTCAAGACTGATAATCTACAATACTTCATGGAAGGTACGTGTAGAAATTTTTTTTTTTTTTTCTCTCCTCCGTGAGGTTGAGGATCCAGGATGTCTTTGGGGACAGATCATGAAAGGACCTGATGTGCAGTCCGAGAGCCCACTTGAATATGAGGACCTGCAGGCTAAAATGAATATCTTCTATCATGAGGTCAATCTGGATGTGCAGAGACTGAAGCCAGCCACACTTGAGGAAGGTCAGGTATGGTACACAAAATTTCATGCCTTCTGTATTTTACAGAAGGTATTTCTGCAAATACCTTCTGTAAAATACAGAAAACATGAAGAGACCTTTTTCAGTTATTATGCTTACAAACTGTGGAACTCACTTCCAACTTCTATTAGCCAGCCAAGCCCAGTACACAAGTTCAAGAGACATTTAAAAATGTATCTCTTTAATTCAGTTTTTAATTAAAATTACGTCCTCTTGATTGGTAAGTTGGATTTGTGTCATTAGCTCATTAAAACATATACTTTGTTATATATACAGTCTGCTATTACTGATGTCAACTTTTTGTAAAACACTTTGAGGTGCCAACGGTATGAAAGTGCTCTGTGAATAAAATTATTATCATTATTGTTATTTAAGAAATACACACACGCACCTTGACGTGCATTTAGTTTAATGGTTTTTGTGTTAAACTTAAACTCAACTGTTCTTTTTAACTAGATATTTTTAGAACTATTCTCAACTGTGTGTATATGTTTTGTCAGTTGTGTGTGGTGTTTTGCCCAACTCTGAGGAGCTGGTGCAGGGCTACAGTGGAATATCTGTTTATGGGAACAGTGGGCAGCCAGGCCATGTGCTTCTTGGTGGACTACGGAGAACGTGTCTTCGTCAATACTGATGAGTATGTAAACTTGATCTCTAAATGCTTGTTCGTTATTTTTTTTTTTTTTAGCATAGTAATTTATGTGAGAATATGAGACTAAGTGGAGATTATCTTTATACAGGTCTTGCCATTTTTGTTAGGTATTAATAAAGAAATGACAAAAATGAATGAATTTCATCTTTAGGCCCATTGATGTGACAAACTAGCTTCAGGAAGGCTGTTTTAATCTCAGTTGCATCTTTTATGGATTATGCATATTATAGATTTTATTGAAATTCCATTTTATTTGTATTATCAGGGATGTGATGGGACACTTAACCCATAATTCATGATTTGTAATGAATGGTTTTAGGTCCATTATTTACTATTCTTATGGTATTTTGAATAAAATTTGAATGAGGGACACCTTAATTAACTTGAAGTCTGGCTTGTTACGTGACTCAACCCTCAAGGCAAAAAAGGGGGATATGCTTGTCGTCTTGACCTTAAAAGGCTTGGGCCTCAATTTCTAGATGATAATCGCAGTTTAAATCACAGTCGCAGTATTGGTCAGGTAAAAACGCAATTAGTTATTTTTCTCAATTTTGTATCAGCCCCAGATTCACGTTCAGAGAGAGGTTCAACTTTATGTCTGTGTTGAGAGGAGTTTGTTAAAGAGAACTTTATTTTCTGCAGTGTGAGATCTCCTCTTGATAAGTTCCTGCAGCTGCCTTTCCGAGTGCGAAAGTTTGAGTTGGCAAGGATCTATCCTATGAGGCTCAAAGTGTCCATCTCCAGTGAGACAGCAGAGCTAGTGTAAGACTTCTTATAGCACCCTAACAAGCTACTGGAAAAGCTCCACTTTTATAAGCATTACAGCTCTTAGCATTACATGTTTGATGTTACTCATCATGTAGGCTACAACTGAAGCTGAAACGTGTTGTTGAGCCAGTATTGGCCATTTAGTCATTTTGATATCTTTTTCTCAGTCCTTCTCTTTACTGGGACACTTCTGCCACAAAATATCTGCACAATCTTCTACAGGGTAAGAGCATCATTTGAGCACAATTGCAAGCTTTATCTGTTGTCATACATATTAACGTTCTGTGAAACTGGAGTATTTCTGACATTTCTTATTTTCAGTGTCTACTCTGGTTGAGGCAGTTCTTTGTGAAACAAAAGCAGGTTGCACTGCTATTGAACTATATTTGACCATCAGGAATGTGAAGGTAATTTGGCCTTGGTGACTGCTGACTTGAATGGCCTCTTACTACAAATCCGTACTATAACTTTAATTTATAATTTATAAGTTACTATAATTTGAAATTTATGAGAAATAAATAAGATGAGTAAATACAAATTAACCTTAGCAACCTGACCTATTGGTTGCCATTAATTGACTATGTTAATTAACAGTGGAACAGACAGACTGAAGTAGTAGAAAAGGCACAGTTTCTGTATTGGGGAAATTGCAATTTTCACAATATTGTCTTGCACTGCTAATGCCTTGTTTTATTTGTTTTATTGTATAGATCTGTGTGAATGATGATTTGGTGGTGAAGAAGTTTGCCTGTTTCACAAGTGAGAAGGCCATCATGGGACAGCAAAGTGGCTCTATAGACCGTTCTCCTGTCAGCCTTGCCTGGGACATCTTCTCCAGCCCTCAGCAGATCCTAGAAATGAATGGATGCTGTACAGTGCGGGCAGCTCCTCTACACGTCTTAACCAGGAAAGGTGAGGGAAAAATAGTTTCTGTTACGTTTAGTGCCATTTTCCCTGTTCAAACACTAATCAATGCTGGCATGTTCCTGTTAGCATTTTTCACAACCTCTACCTTTCCTGTCCAGGGACAGGACAGCACAGGCTATTGACTATAGCCAAATCTCCAGTGACTGCCATGCGACTACCTGACTCAGATGGAGCAAAATGTTCTGTAAGTTGTTCTGATTTAGATACATAACACTATAAACAGCGTGCCAGAACGCCTCTGTAGATTGGGCCTAATAATGTCTCTTATGCTGATAATGTTTTAGGTAGGAAATGGAGGACTTTGCAATGGAACAGAGAGCTGTGGAGTAACTGATAAAGATGGTTCTACCCAGAGTCTTGAGAAAGAGAAATGCAGTATTACGTGAGGAGAGACAATTGTTTAAAAATTAAATATTGTTAATTATGTTTGAGGTTATGATTGGATTGTGTTGCTAAAATACAGATACGCTTATTAGCCATAAAACAACCTCCTTGTTTCAGCACTCATTGTCCGTTTTATCAGCTCTGCTTATCATATAGGTGCACTTTGTAGTTCTATAATTACAGACTGTAGTCCACCTGTTTCTCTACATGCTTTGTCAGCCCCCATTTTCCCTGTTCTTCAATTGTCAGGACCCCCACAGGACCTCCACAGAGCAGGTATTATTTGAGTGGTGGATCATTCTCAGCACTGCACTGACATTTATGTGGTGATGGTGGTTGTGTGTTAGTGTATGACACTAAAGTGTTATAAAATCCACAATGTTCTTAACAGGTTATGTGTAGTGTATATATACCTTTACCTAGGGCTGAACAATTTGGGATGAATATCTAATTATGATTTTTCCGATCAGTATTGCAATTGTGATGTTAATTGCAATTATTTTCTTGGAACCGAAGTGCAGGCCTGTTATTTGGTCACTAAGCTTTCTTAGTTAGCTGTGGTTGTGATGTCACAGCATGTAGTTGTTTGGTTGCCTCTGATTAGTCTAACTCATCTACAGGCAGTTTACAAGCTCTGATATGTTAACGTTCCCCATATAAGACACAGTTTTGATAAAATGGCCAGTAATAAAAATTGCAACTATTGCGATTTAAATATTGCACTCTTTTAAACTGCAATTTTAATATGAAATTGATTAATCTTTCAGCCCTGCCTTTACCCGTGAACTACTTCTCTGGCATACTCCTTTCATTCTGTTAAATATATATCTCCTAAACATGGTAACATATACAAAAACATAATCTAAATGTATGTCTGATCTCTTCTTTCAGTAACTTTGAACAGGCAGGTGATACAGAGAGTGTCCTTGCAGAACAGCTGTGTCAGCAGCTAAACTTGATCAGGTAATCCATTTTTAAGGTCATGTTCAGTAATGTCACATATGTAGCTTGCATAGTTAACTCAGTAAAATGTTGTTTGTTTGTGTGTGTCTGTCTGTGTCTCCCTGTCTCGTTCTCTATCTCTCAACAGATTCATGAAGTTTCTGAATCCCCGCTCACATTTAAACTTAATTACCAATGTGAGAATACTGCTGTTGAAACGTTTTCATATAAATTTGTAGCTACCATTTGTTGTCTGTACTGCTGAATGATTAACACCAAAACTGTTTTCAGCCTGATGAAGCTGCCAACCTGGAAATTTGTGATAAACCAGCACTGAGAAATGAGGATCTTCCACACTCTGAGAAGGACTCGGATGTCAGGTAGGGACAGTACACAACTGTGTGCGCGTGCGTGTGTGGCTACTTCTATCCGAGTTTTAAAGAAGCTCTCATTAAAATACAAGCGGTATACGATACGATAACCCCTACTCCCCTTTTCTTACAGCCTCAATGTGGATAGACCTGTGGATTTCAGTGAACAGAGTAGCTCTGAGCTGAGGTGGTAAAAAAATGATAAGTTCTTTGTCTTTATTGATGAATAAATTACACTGTATCTTTTTCAGTAGTAGGATTTACTGATTTTTCTGTTTTCTGTGTAATTCACAGTAGTATGAGTGACACCCAGGCAGAGCTGAAAGAGCCAGCTTTCACTCAGGAATCAAATGCCGAATACCAGTTGGCCTGTGCCAGGTGGGTCGCCCTTTCCCATTTATTTATCCATATCTTTATTATGCTTTGTTGGTGCTGTGGGATCTTTTCATAATTCCTTTTTTTTTTTTTACTTATGTTTAGATTGCTACAGCTGCTGAATCCAGATCCATTAAGTTTTGATGCAGAATATATTGATGACAATGTAAGTGCTTTAATAATTAGATGGTTTTTCATCAGTAGTGGGAAGTGTGTCATATTTGATATGTTCCTTGCCTGTACATGCTGTTATGAATGAGGTTAGCTGTGGATTTTTGTCCTGTGTGTGCCAGCTGGTATACTGTGAGCCCAGTGGAATTTTGGTGCACTCCGCTATCTCCATCAACCCCTGCAGTAGCTTGAGCCATGCCCCTGTCACTGAGCAGTTCCGCAAGGTAATCACTATTATCTCCACTGTGGCCTGGAATATCCCTTTCCATCCACTTGTCATATTCACTGTAAACATGCGAAATGCTGATAAATTAGAAAACAGTAATTAGAAAATACTGTTTGAACTGTATTAAATTGAAAACCGTTGGGAAAAAAAACAAAATTGTTTTAGTTTATGAAGTCCCCCCCCCCTTTTCTTTTCTGTATTTGAATATACACTCTTTCCAAATATGATGCATTCATTCCAATATATATATATATATTATATATTGATCTGGACTGTAGGCATTACACTGTCTGATTATGCAGTCATGCGGATGCAACACATGCAAAATGGTTCTCACTCTTGTCATGTTGAAATATACATGGGTGCCTCTGGGGGAAAACGTGTCTAGGTGGCAGCTTATGTTGCTCCAAATGTGTTTAGTATTAAAAGTGCTTTCACAGAAGTGAAATTTATCCATTAACACCCATAATACACAGTAATTCCATGACAGATTATCATGTTCTATTGCTGTGCTGTGTGATCAACTCACTTGTATTAATTTGTACTTTTCCTTTGTGCACAGAGAAATTGAAATTATATTTCCGTATGACATCACCTAGATGTAACATGCAGTTATGCTTGAATATGAAAGAAGCATCACCTGTTTAAAGATTTTTCTAAATATTTTAGTGTTTATTTCAGAGTAAAGTTTGTACATCTCATTTTCATACTTGTTCTGTGTTAGTTCCTGTCAAGGAGGAAGTACAGTGGGCCAGGCCTGGCTGAGAGCTACTTCTGGCCCCCTGTGGCGAGGGGCTGTGACACAGTGCTGGTGTGCCACAGTGTGAACGATCCACTTTCCTACATACCCCCTTTACTGGCTCAGCTGCAGTTGGCCTCTGTGTTGAATGCTCAAACTGCACTTACTGGTGTGAGTGAAACACAACAGTATTCAGTTAAACCCCACATCTGTATTTATCCTTTTTTCCCCTTAGTGCTATGATTATAATCTTGCTTAAATCTGAGTTGAAACTTTAAAATATGTTATTTGACTGAGGGGAAGGTCTTTTTTTCCCCCCACCCGCTGATTAGACATTGCTCTTCTGCTCTTGCTCTCTCTTTAGCCCATAGCAGTGATCCTTTGTCCAGGCTGGGAAAAGGTGCAGTTTGTGCTGGAGCTGCTAGAGGAGAGCCAGACAGTTATGAATCTTCACCCTGCTGCTGTACTAATTGGGCTGAGCAAGGATGAGGCCAGAAATGCCAAGATCCAGAAGAATTGTGAGTATGCATTTTTCCTTTTACTATTGACATGACAGTTGGTCATTTTTAGATATAGGCCTGCACTTGCAAATTTGATCTGATACCAAGTTAGTCATTAATAATTATGAGTTTGGGTTTGTACCTCAGTACTAAGTCCTCGGTGTGTCTCTGTGGATCAGGTCAATTGCTGGTCACCACCCCCTTTAGCCTAGTCCGGCTGCTGGAGGTACACTGTTTCGTCTTCCTTAGGCTCTGCCATCTCGTTCTGGATGAAGCTTCCGAGCTTTACTCACGAGCACCTGATCAGGTAGGAAGTGCAGAAGATCAGACAGAGAAATCTTTGATGTAAGGATTTTAACTGTGGCAACGTGTTTGTCTCTCTGAAGATGGCAGCCATCTTAAAACATTTTCAAAAAGTGGTGTCAAGAGAAGAGAGAGCCATGTGTCCACGGCAGATTATTGCTGTAAGCAACAACTGGAATCAAGAGCTGGAAGGCATGGTTCGTGAATACATGGTTAGCCCCTGTGTCATTGTCACAGTGCCAGAAGAAGCAGCAGTGTACGGCCGTGTTCATCAGGTAAGGCACAGGTTAGGTGCTTGTAGTAATCCTGTTTGAGAGAACACACAAAAATGAAACATGAGGCAGTAAAACAGTTGTCAGTCCTCCAGTTAAGTAAAGTATTTTTCTCTACTGTACATCTTTCAAGAAACTTAATCAGTTGATCTTCATTGGGGTTTAATTTTGGATTTTTACTTGCATCTTACAACATAGGCCAAGCTGTCTCCTAATTTAAACAAATCTTACCAGGGATGCAGAGTGTGTTGGAATAGTAGCAGTTTCAGCCGATGATTGCTTTTACATTTGACAATATTCAATTTAGTGTGTTTTTGTACTCCAGAAGAGCAGAACGTTAAGTCAGTTCAAAGCTACTGTGTTAAAATTTCTGTTTCTAAAATGTTCCAAATTTAAAGCTCATTATTACTGGTAATAATTTGGCTATATTGTGATGCTTATTTTTACTTAAATATTGCATAAATGACATGCATGTTTAAAATTTATGTTAATTCGATAGTGAACTATTAATTAGCTAATTGGTTGGATCAAGTTTGTTGGGAATAGAGAAAACACTACAAAGTGCAGGGCAGTGAGCCTCCTGGACCAAGCCTGGGATGCTTGCATAAAGGCAAACATCAAGGAAAAATGTTTTAAAAAATAATTACAGTGAGATATGTTGTTCATTTGTGTGTGCGTGTGTGATTTATGTGAATTTTTTAATTTCCAATTTTCATCTGAAGACTATCCTGTTGTGTCTGGACTGCAATAAGACCTCAGTGTTGCTCAGCTCACTGGATTTCAGCCCATCTGTTCCCCAGAAAACCGTCATCATTACAAACTCGGCAGAAGAGGTGGAGCATGTCTACAAGGTACAGTGATCATATTTGCTTATAGCTGTTATTCTACTTTAAAATAGTACGTTTCCTTGGACTTTTTAAAGGATTGTTAGGAAAGTTTAAGGGAAATCAATACAACAGAGAAAATACAAACATGTTTCATCAACACATGCAGAGGTCACCAGCAGGGGGGGGAAACATGAGGGTCTAAACAGAGAAAGAGGCAACAAAATGAACTTGGACCTTATAGTAAAATGGTGGATTATTGAAGCTGTAACATAAGTTTTTATATAGCCATGCTAGTTGTAATCACAATAACAGAACACAATGTTTATTTTAAACCTTCATTGAGACGCATCAGCTTAAAAACTTAATTCTTTGTTCTTGCGCAAGCATAATAGTCTGCCATGATAAAGTAATAAAACATGCAAATGCCTACACTTATCACCTACTAGTAAGATTGTAGCATACACAGTTATAAGTCAATGTTATATCCCATTTAATAGACCCACAGAGTGGCTAAAGGTAATTGCATAAGTTGTCCACAGTCGGGGTTTAATTTAAGTTGTGGATATGCCTTGTCAAAAAAACAAACAAAAAAAAAAAACGAACATTTCTTTGCGTCTCTTGTTAACCTTTGTGCCGATGAAACACATTTCAAAGTAGTAGCTATTTCAATTTTGTCTGCTGTATTTCTCATTTTATTGCTGTGAATGGAAAAAATGGCTGTGAATTTGTGATTTAAATGCATGTTTTACATGAAGCAGTCTTTTGGAGGAATGGGGCAATGTTGTGGTTGTTTTTTTTTTTTTTTTTTTTTTTTTTTATGAAGATAAATGGATTAAGGGAAACGGTGGAGTGACTAAGAAAGGATTTACTCCAATTACCTGCAATTAGGCTAACATGTATCATATTCATCCAGGCTGTCAGCAACACTGCTGCATTCTCCTTGAAAGCTCATGAAAGTCTTACCTACCAGTTTGATTTTGTGATTGAGCAGTGGAAGAAAGACATTGGTGCAGGCACACAGGTTATCTTGGGTATGAGCTCTTTCAGTAAATCATTTAACTAGATTTATTTAATTAATTTCTTGTAGCATTCACTTTTTTCATTTCATTCTTCTTTCTTTCTCTTTCCCCCAGTGACCACCAATGATTGCTTGAAAGCACTTGGTATCAAGGATGCCACATGTGTAGTGCATTATGGGTTCCCAAGCTCACCTACGCTATTTGGGAATCGATTATTCTGCATGTCTGAGAACTTTCAGAATATCTCCGACAAGGTAGCGACAAGTCATGTCTTTTCTCAGATGTTTTTGGTGCTAAAGTAAAATAAATGGAGATTGCCAAAGTAGGCTTGATTTTAGAAACCAATCCGTCAACTCCTTTTAGAACCAAAATTAGTCCTAGTTGATCATGTATATCTTTGTTAAAACATGCTTATGTGTGTTTAAACCTTCCTGTTTTAGGACTGTGGCGAGCACCCCTCTCGTGTTGTGCGATCTGTGCTGCTGCTGTCAGAGCGAAATGCTCGTCATGTCTCCGGAGTGCTGCGGTACCTGAAGCGTACAGGTGCTCCATTGCCCCCAGAGCTCCTGCAGTTTGCTCAGGGAGTCCAGCAGGCGAAGGAGGAACAGAAGATCAACAGAGAGCTTTGCGGCCACCTGAAGAGCATGGGCTTTTGCAGGTTCTTAGGATCCGTTTTTTTATTCAAGCACATTAGATTTGAGATGAAGTACTGACTATGATGTTGAAATGCATGCCGTCAGTGTTTAATCAGTCAGAGTCAGTCAGAGTACCTTTATTGTCACACGGTCACAAGTACCGGCGAAATTTGCCATCAACCCATCCAAACACAATAACATACATGGGGGGAAACAAGACAAGGACAGGAAGACAGGAAAGCCGCTGCGTGAGGCACGCGCCACCATCATTACTCCACTAGAAAGGATACAAGGGGAAAGAAGAGGGGAAAAAAAAGCATACCCCCAGACTGTGCCCTAGAGGGCGCAGTGTAGGAACATCAAAAAGAGAATGAAGAATGAGAATAGAGTCTTGTCTGTATTTGTTGAACAATTTGCAGCACACTTTAATACATCCTCAGCCAATTTTAGAGATACAAAATCTTCTAAATTCTGAGACATATGGGATATCCTATATTAATGATTGAAATATTGAAGTGCTAAGAAAAAAATCATGATCCAGAGCATGCCAACTAATCTGTGATAATGCATGGCTACTGATCATTTAGTGTTATACTTTGATCACTAGTGTTTTGGATTCCAAAGTGTACAAAACAGCCTGTTTAGATCTGACTAAATACCTCAGCCTCACCTTGCAGCAAGAGTATAGCCCAAAACTTAATGCTTAAGCAGCTATGAAGTATTTTGAGGCCAAAAAATACAGTGTTCTTGGTTGGACTGTCACTCCTACTTCAAGCAGTCATTGATTGCAGTTTTTTTAAGAATACCAATATTTGTAACAATTCTCAGTTCTTTGGTTGAAAGCCATTCCTTCAGTTTTTAATTATGGGCAGCATTTAAAAAAAACTGTCATTCAGTCTCCTCTGTTTTTGCCCCACATAGGGACAGTACGATTTGCCCAGACAGGCACACAATCAACAAAACGCTTGACTTTCCCCTTCACCCTGACTCTGGAACTATCCTGGTAATTTGCTGCTAGCATTTATAGGGTCTGTTTTGAATATTTCACCTTATGTGTATAAGGCCACTTTCACACAGCAGGTACAAGTGGTCCTGGTCGGTTTTCCCGGAAATCTGATTTTCTTGTTAGGCTGTTAGAAATGTCTTTTAAATGTGATCTATATCCAACATTGGTCTGAACAGATCACCTTTCTTAACTAACTGAGAGAACGGCGCTTCACATAGCACACTTATCCAGAGGAAAACAATCATGACTGCAGAATGATGCAGGGCCAGTCACAGAGGTTTCAGTTTCGTGTTTGGAGGCATCACAGGAGTGATTTTGAAGTTACAATGACTGATAGCTGGGTTCATCACCCAGAATGCATTCAAGCGTGCTTTAAAAGGGACATTTTATTGGAATAATTTTCTTCTACTTAGGTTCGCATCCGTCCTTTCGAAATGTCCTTAAACACAGAATACTTATGATTATTAGAGTGCCTTCTAATTTCTTTTGTACAGAAACATCACACCAAATGTTTGAGGTCTCAGCAGTGCGAAATGATGGATATCGCGTCTATGAACATAAAAATTGTATGAATTCCCATCTGGCTATTCAGACCATTTTGCATATCAGATATGTATTAGATTTCAGCACCACATGTGAAAGTCAGAATTGAACAGGTCAGATTCAATGTGGTGCTGTGTGTGTTTTTTGCTGTTCACGCTGCCATACAGATAACACATTTTTGTCACATAAGAAGGAAAAGATCAAATTTGGGCCCATTTTTACCTGCGGTGTAAAGGTATCCTAAATCTCTGTGCTCTAGCAAGATGGTGTAATGTTTACCTAAGTACTGTGCCATTTCTCCAGATCTTCATATGGCCAAAATTGGTCTTAGTATTTGACCAGTAGAGAAAAAAGAACCTTGTACTGAAGTTACTCCATGACTTGAGTGTTAATTTAGGTTTGTGTGCTTTTCCAAAAAATGTCAAAAACTAATTTTTTGTTGTCTTTTAAGGTATTGCCCCTTTATATTAAAAGTGCAAATGTGTACTATGGACGTATTGTGAACCAGAAAGAGGACAGTTACAAAGACTTTGTTACTGAATTGAACTCGTGTTATGCTAAAACGAGACTTTGTGCAAAGGAAGTGGTAAAGGGAGGCCTTTATGCAGTACAAGAAGAGGATGTATACCATAGGTATGTTGTGATCTTTGTAGCAATATTACATTCTTACACGCTATCATGCTTTAATATAGGGCCATGAATGGTGTTGGACTGTATCTGTGTGGCAGGGTATGTGTGATCAAGGTGGCTGATAAAGAAGATAGACTGTTTGGCAGTGTCACTGCTCACTACATTGATGAGGGGCGCAAACAAGAAGTGAAGTTACATCAATTGCTCCAGCTTCCTCCTGAGTTCCAGAGTTTTCCTCGTCAGGCTGTAGAGATCATCCTGTGCAGGGCTCAACCTATTGATGGAGAAATGGACTGGAATCCAAGGGTGATTATACAAAACACAGTACCAACATGTTTTTAAAAAAATCGTTTTGCTTTGGCAGATGTTTAGGCTACTCAAAATTTGTATTTTGTAAGGTATTTTTGTTGTTGTTAGGTCACCAGAGCCATCAGTCTGAAGATCAAAGGAAAGTTACATCAAGCCAAAGTGGTGATGTCCCTGGGCAATACTGTTTGGGTTGATCCAATGGTAAGATTTGGTGTTTTTGGTCACTTTGAAGCTTAACATATCTTCTACTCAAATCTTAAAAGTTTTGTGAGACATTTTAAATACTTTTGGCTGTGTTAAAATATTACATATTACAGATACACATGACACGCGTGCCTGGTCTAAGGACCATTATAAATGAGTATAATGTCCACACGGAGATTCTTGCAACTGGAATGGGCACCACTAACCCTCAGCATTTGGAGCTTCTGAAGATGCTTTGCCAGGGAGAGGAAGCCTCTGCTGCAGTGGAGTTCAGTGAGAGTAGCAGGCCATCATCTAGCGCTCTCTCATTCTCTCTTAAATCGGGGTAAAGTTAAACTGATCTACTGATCTATGAGCAGTTCTTCTACTGTATGGCTATGTTCACAGGCTGAAGTGGCTTAAATCAGATTTTCTTTGCCTTATTGTGACGTTAGGGACATGTGGAATGAATGTAGATGTTCAGAGTAGATTTCATGTGGGGTCGTAAAGCCCCCCTCGTGAACCATCATTACCGTGGCAGAAGATCCAATAGTTAGGTTTGAGCAAGTAAACAGTGGAAATGTAACAAAACTGACCCTTTTTCAGTCTAAACCATCATGTTGGTGAGATCGAATCTGAGCAAAAAATTGGATTTGAGTTATGAGGTTTGTTATGTGAACATGGCCTATGATATTTTAGGGCACAGGTCACCAGTCCTACTTTTGGAGTGCCACCATTCTGGAAATGTAGTGTTTTTCTCCTCCAACACACACACTTGAACTTTTTTTTCTCTCAAAATATTGCTTAGGTATTGCTGTTTATCTATTCTTGACCCGATCAGGTGTCACATGATTGAGCCAGTGTCTCTGGAGCAAAGGGTTCAGGCTGCTGAGGAGGCTCTTGCAAGTAAGATGAAGGCTGGAATCGTTGGCTTCTGCAGTGGAGAGGAGCTCACTGAACCATGTGAGCCCTCAGAGAAGCTTAAGGACCTAAATGAGATCAGAATACCTAAAGAAGGATTGAGTAATACCATCATGGTAGACGATGAACCAATGCTAAAGTAAGTGAAGTGACAGTACTTTCTTTTTTTTCTTCTTCTTTTTTTTTTTTTGCGTGTGCACAAAAAACAGGTGAAATTCCCTGTATATGACCGTATGCGTAATATATTTAAACAGCATTTTGTGTATCATTAAGATACAAATTCATGACAATAACAGTAAAACGTGTTGCCTGCCTATTGTTTATTTATGGTTAAATCAGTAAAGGCTTCTGTTTTCACTTAGATCTACAGATCAAAGATTTTTGCCCCATATCTGGAGTGCTGCCATTTCGTACAGCTCACAAGAAGGCAAGTAAAGTGAATATTGAAGTGAATATTAGATGTTTTTTGGTAGATCACTCAAACCTTCTGTCCTCTCTTTTGATCAATTCTAAATGTTTTAAATATATTTGGAACCTATAGGTGACATCCAGATCAGAAATGAGCAAAAGTGTGAGAAACGTGTGGATGTTTTGCCACAAAGGTAATTCCCCACCTTTTTTTAAAATAACATGAAAACTGTATAACGATTTAATCCATGTACATGAGCCCATGTTATGAGTATATTTCAATCACCTATATGTTAAAATGGCACAGATAGTACAGCAGTGCAATTAATTGTATGCAATAATTTGGACACCACTGGTTAAATAAGAACCCTGTACAGAGAACACGCTTCTGCACATTTAAAACATGATTACTGTGTATTTGTAGAATTTAACATAAACCTAAAATGTGTGCTCTGCAGAAGTTGACACATTGTATATTTGTTTTATTTGTTCCCAATATGTTAGCTTCTCAAAAAAACTGTGTGCACTGAAATCTGCAGAAAAATGCCACATTTGTAAACATAATTTCATATAGGAAAACGGCTAAGGGCATTCAACCTTTAGGATATTAGTATATTACCATGTTCTTTATAAAATATTACTTACTACTGTTTTTTTCCTGCCTTTTTAGTTTTCACCCACAGATCAAGTGGTTTCAAAAGGATGAGTCTGTCACTATTAAAGTAAAACTAGTCAACCCTGTTATGCAGAAGTGTGAATTCTCCACAGACAGGGTGCTTTACAGGTTGGTGTATAGTTACTATATTGATTTTAAATGTTTTTGTTGATTATTAAGGTTTTGCCATTTACTTTGTTAGATGTCTCATTTCAAATATAGTGTCAAATGTAGCAGTGCAATGTGTAGGGTTTTTTTTTATTATTATTATTTTTTATTTTTTTTGTTATGTAATTTTTACTTTTGGTCTAAATTTTTCCACTTCAGTGCCTATGTGAACAGCCGGCGTTACTGTGCCAGTCTGGAGCTACACAGAGATATCAACACAGAGCAATGCTCGTGGGAAATGAAGTGCAACGAACCTGTGATCAAACTGGTGAAGAAGGACAAAGGAGAGTGGAAATCACTCCTCAAATACAAGGCAAGTTTTTATTCAGTCTTTATTCAGTGTGCCCAATTCTGCCATATGATTTGTATTATTTTGAACAGCACCATGATATTTTTGTCTAGCATAGGTCTCCTGTAGCACTGTTTGTTTTTGTAAAATGTTGTTTAGATATTTACAATGTTACAATGATATTTACAACAGAGTGCTTTTGTGAGCTATGACTTTGACCACATTGAGGAGGAAGACACATGTGCCTCAGATGGTAAGAATGTAGTTATAGCAGATTTTATTCTATATTAAAGTTAAATGAGAGGTGTTTCTTGTGGTAAATGGATTTGCATGTTTTCTTACAGGTCACTGGTTCCTGGCAAACACTGGAGAGGAGGGCTCTTATGTCACTTCAGAGAGTGGGAGTGAGAGTGATTGATTAGGCAACAGGAGCACCTCCCTGTGTGTCTGTTTTTCCCTTATTCCAACATGCATATGTTAGCATGGACATCAAGCTCTATGGTCAGTTTAAAAGCTTGATCAGATTCATTGTGTTAAATTGATTGTTACAGTGTTTTGCTTGTTATTTTTTTAAGAAGCTGCATAGCTGAAGCTGTGCCTTTAGAACAGTGTTTTGCCTCTGCAGTCCTGAAATTATGCACAGGACCATGATCATAAATACACTTGGTATGCTATCGTTCATGTCTTTGTCAAGCAGTGGCTTTTGCTCACTTCAGTGCTCAGCTACCACAGCATCTGAAATGTTATAATTCTGAGAGAAGTGAAGAATTGCTTTGAAAAGACAGCACTGATATACAAGCACTGAAGGGCATTGTCTAGTGTCAGTGCTGTAACTTTACAGCATTAATTAAATAATAGAGAATCAAACAAATTCTGAATGTAAAGAAACAGTCCAGTCTTCAGCCAGAAATTTTTTTTTCTTGTTTTCAGACTATTTTCAGAGCATTTTGTAAGCAATTTTTTATGTTTACAAAGCCATTATTTTTTTGCAACAGTGAGACTTTTAAAAGAAGGCCAAACATTTCATGGCCAGTGCAGTAGTTGAGCTTTAAAGTACTGGCATGATGTGTTAGAATAATGTTCCCTCAGAAAGTCAAAATATGTTTTGTTCAGGCAGCACCTGAGCTGTACTTGTTCTTTTTGTGTTGTAAGGCAGTACATCCTAAAATCATTATAATACTAAGCTTGCCCAGTGCTTTATAACGTTGTACAGTATATTTTGAAAGCAAAGACGAAAGAGCTGTAGAGAAAGAAAAGGTTCTTAGAATTATTTGAACCATGACAGTAAATGGTTAGAAAATGTCCCCATATCTGGCTTTCAGTGGAGCTTTTGAAAAATGTCTGAAACCCCTTTGGCACAAGTTATGCTTTATACAGATGTATTCAGAAAAGAGCTGTTTAGCTCTGTGTCATTCCATACATCTGAAAGTTTCTGAAGTAGCATATCAATTACAGATATTCCAAAGAAGGTAAGCAGCTAGCTTTGAAAACGTGACATACTGGCTTGTATTTTATTAGGTCTTAGTGGAACTGAATCTTTGCAGCAGTAAAGGGATGCGTTTTGTGTTCTGCCTTGATGCACTTGGCAGGTTTTGGGTTGAAAAGTAGTGACAACTTTGCACTTTTCAAATGTGTGGTCTTTGAATTCACACATTAGTGTAGGTGTCATTTAAGAATGTAGGAAGAGCTGGGTGGGGTGGGGTCGTTGGGTGCTGTGCCTTGAATGGGTAATAAGTCTGCTACTCTGAGCAGGTGACACCTTGTACATGTGCCAAGAAGTCTGAAGTCTTGACTTTGATGATTGTATTTTCATTTTTGAATTGGGATAGGTACAGGAAATTGGGTGTTTATTTTTTTCTGAAAAACGTTAAGTGAAATTAGAGGTTTTGTCTATTACTAGAGCCTATTACTAGAGCCTTTATTTTAGAAGAAACTCTTAAATGTGCTTGGGTCTTTTGGACATACACCCACGGGACACCAGCACACCTCCTTGTATCTACACTCATTGTCCATTTTCTTAGCTCCACTTATCGTATAGTTGCACTTCTACATCTGCAGACTGTAGTTTACTGCAAGGTCACTGCATGTTGTCTGTGTCTAATCCACTCGTACCAACGCAACACACACCAGCACCACCACTTCAGTGTTACTGCATTGCTGAGAATGATCTGCCCCTGTGGGGGGTCCTGACCATTGAATAACAGGGTGAAAAGGGATTAACAAAGTATTTAGAGAAGCAAATGGACTACATTCTGTTACTGTAGAACTACAAAGTGCTCCTTCATCGTAAGTAGACGTTACCTAATGAAGCTGCTGGTTGGTGTATTGTGCATAAATGCTTAGGTTTTTGTGTTGATGCATAATACATGGAAAGCAGGACATTTATTTATAGACTGGGAGGTAAATGGTACATTTTGAAACCTGAAAAGTGCTTGCATACTACAGTATGTACATCAGAGACCACCCATCATTAATGTAATTTCTTGTCAAAACAGCCATAAAGTAAAAAATTTTTTCAGCATCAGCAAAAATGTAAAATACATATTGAACAAAAACATACACCGAACCCTCAGTAACTACATGTAATAGGGCTTAACGTTAAACCTTTGCAAGACCATGTCCTATGAATTGCAAAGTCCACATTTTACCTGTCTGAAGGTAAAATCATGTGTTCAGTTAAACCATTACGCTTAAGTTATTAGGCCAAAATTATTGTTGGAACACACACATTTGTTAGACAAATGTAAAATAATTTTTCTACCTTATTGTTATTTCTACCTTGCATGAGGTATAATTCATTTTCTCAGAGAAGTAAATGCATCATCCACTTGTTCTACACACATTTTTACTTGTCTCAGGTGATGACAATTTTCACTTCACTCAAGTAATCCCAAACACATTCTTGCTTTTGTAGTCTGTACCCTATAAAGTAATATGATCACATGATCTGCTGCCTAAGATTAAGTTTAAAGGTAATGAAAGTAGGTTTTTTTGTATGAAGCAGGAGTGGAGCTTGATTTCTATGTATTTATTTTTCTTCTGTCTCTCGTGGATGAAAGTACCATTACTGAAAAAGCTTTGATGGTCTGCCCGGTCTTGCATGCTTGTTAGGATTTCCAGTTTTCTCTGTATCTTATAACTTTTCAAATTTGGAAATTCCTAGTTTTGGTTGTTTTACGACTTTCCTCTTTTGCCATTTCTGGATACCTTTGTAGCTAATTTCCTCAAAAATATCTCCTGAAAAATGAATAGCTTGTATTTTAATATCCATTTTGATTGGAAATTAAATAAATGAAGGGTGGTCTGTGACTTTTGCACACTATTCTCTATCAAATGTAGGCCCTTTTAAAGCACTTGGGCTGATTACCATCGTGTGTGGGTGTGGGTGTGGTGTGTGTTTTTTTTTTGTTTGTTTTTTTTTAATGAAACCTTATGTTTGCTAAACTGTTGTTAAAGCACATATTAAATCATTTGGTTTAAATTAAAGGTTTGAGCGTTAACATCACAACAACAGAACACTAAGCATGGAATATAGTTCTATTTAATGTCATCATTTATCAGTTAACAGTTTGAAAAGCTGGGTGTCCCTTAACTTTTGAGGCGCAGCGTAGACATGTTCAGTTTTATGCTTTCTGCAGAACTGATGTGGCAACTTTAGTTAGTTTAGCTGTAGTCTTTTTTTCTTTTTACTATATTGCCTAAGAAAGAGAAGGATGTTTTCTGAAGGAAGTTGCTGTATATTACTATTGCATGCTCTGTTACAGAAGACTTTTCACATTGTTTATCTTTTGCACGTTTTTGAAACCCTACAGGAGCTGTGTAATGTAAACTCAGAATTTGACATTAATATAGTGTACTTTAGTTTTATTATCAGACTGAGCTGCTGTATGACTTGTGTAGGGCATTCATAGTTTACTGATTCTTGTAAACCTGGACGTGGAAATAATTTCTGACTTCAAGTGCTGATGTGTGACCTGATTGTTTTTGTTTTTTGAGAGGTACAAAGTTCCACATGTTTTGATTTATGAACTTTTGTGAACAGATTCTTTATGTAAAAATAAAAGGCCATACTGTCATTTCTTTGCAGAAATACATTCAAAGCTAAATATTTTTGTTTATTGTGTATTTTAAAACAAGGGGACACGCAGTGTTATTGATGCGAAGCACCACTCCTGTGTAACGTCTTGGTGCTATTAGACGTTCAACCTGCTGAACGTGAGTGAGTGCCAGGACTGTGAGATGCAGGCCAAAGATCAGGCAAAAAGTAAAAATGCAAAGCAGAGTGCATCTTTGTAAAGGAAGTATTGGTGAAAAGAACAGCAGTTGTCATGTAGAAATATGCACCAATTCTGTGATAGCCAAGGCATTGGATTGTAAACAACACTAAATGAGACTGCACATGCAAATTCATATAGCCATAAATGGGCTTAGTGGAACAGGAATGCTGGGAGGAAAAGACATATGTTCTTTACTCTCTGCGTAAATTGGATCCTCCTACAATAATGTCCATAAAGTAACATTTATATTACATTTATATTACATTTCTGTTGGTCATTATTGCTCCTGTGTGCAAAGTAAGATAAGAGTGTGGGCTCTTTATATCATGATCTCCCAGTATGTGTTCTGGTTGACTATAGCAAGTCTCCGGCTGCAGTTCTTACTGCAGTGTTCGAGCTTTGCCAAGATTACGGCCTGTGGTGCTGTTTACTAAATCTAACTACTTAAATGCTTTATACTGTGTATGAACCCAGCACAAACTCACACTTCTAAGATTCTAAGAGTCTTGCTCCTCCCAGAATGCTCAGCACAACTACCTCAAATACAACATCCACAAAGTTGAAGTCATGAATCTGAACAGTTCCCCATGAATAACTCATAAAGAGATGGATTCTGAATGAATGGCAGCAGTCATCCATAGACATGGCAGTCTGTGGTGCTGTTTTGATTAGGGCATGACATAAGTCAGTTTAGTGTCTTTCATTCCACTTTGGAGGACATGTTTCACTGCTTGTGTTAAAAAGTTCAAATCCTGCAGTTTGAAGCTAAAGTGTGATGAAATGTGGAACCTTTACTGGAATAAAGCCACGTTCTCGGATGATACCCAGGTTTATCCAAGAATAGTATGTGATAAACGGCTAAGGCCACCAGTGGTGGCTGATCAAATTATGGGGGGAGCAGGAGGCACCCCCGCCCCACCTCACCACTCATAATGCTCCCTTGTGGAGCATCTTAAGCCTGATCAGTGTGAGTAAGCGCATCCAAAACCCTGCCAAACCCTTTTCGTTTGTCTTGTTTTTGTCTGTCCTCTCTCTTACACTGTATATCTTGGCATAGAAACATTCAATTTATTCAAATGAGCAACAGACATGATGATGGCACATCTGCTGCAGGCATAATGACCAAAGCGATATAAACTAGGGCTGCACAGTATATCGTTTCAGCATTATCATCACAATGTGTGCACAAAACACCACAGGACATGCAACGTCAAGTAAGGCAAATTATATCAAACGCATCATCCTACACCTTTTTTACTGGTTGATACAAAAAGAAAAATCACACTCAGCTTTTATTTTCCATGACTAGGAGACATCTGTCCATTACACACTCATCAAATAGTTGTACCCAGAAGGAATCAACTGACAGGAATGAAACTTGTTGGGTAGGTTTGACATTGTGAGACATGCGAATGATTCAAGTTTCATGATCGACCGTGCATGTGACGTAAGCAAGGACGGGCCACATCGCTGTACCTGACTGATTATATGAGGTTGTCCTGTTGGGTGTGCTTTCCATTCTGACGGGTGCTGTTGTGTTGGTAGCATCCTTTGCAAGTGAAGTACGCCTCGGAGAAGAATTCAAAAACAAGTGAGCAGTTGGATAAGTTGGAGAGGGGTTCATATGCTCCGGAAAGCAAAATGGTCTTATAGACATATTGCGCGCCATGCTGGTCGTGTAGATCCGACCATAGCACGCTGTAGGTGGCAGTGGATAGAAAAAGGCACACACCAGCAACATGAAGGATCTGGGAGACAAACCCTGGTGTAGGAGAACCGTCAAACTGAAATAGATGATACTTAAGGCACTACTTCTGTATGTGTAGCTCAGTAAATATTGGCCATATCAGTCTAAATTTATCATCATTTATTGTTCCTTGTAACCTTTATCTTCCTTCTGGATAGCATTGCAATCCGACACGTCCTTCTGGGTGCCTCTATTCTTTTGATGATAAATGTAATTTAATCTGAGTTAGGGGTTGCCGGATGCAAGGACTCACATCACTTACTTGTTTTTGTGTTTAGTGCGATAAAACGAACTATACAGCATCAGTTCAGGAATGGAGGTTATGCAATAATGAAAAAAAGTAAAAAGTCATTTTTCATATTCTTCTTATTATTATCATTATTATAATAATCAGACACACACCCCTACAAAATCACGCCAATTATTCTAGAGTGATTTCTTTGCAGCTATTCAAATCATCTGGTGAAAACCTTTATGTATATATGAAAACCTAATATATATATATATATTTCTCTTTGGTGAAAACATGAACCCTGATACTGTTGAAGCTCTCCTAGAACCACGTAGTTAAAGCGGCTGTACGATCCTCAGCTGAACCATACAGTTCCACCTGCAGTGCTTGTATTAGGGGATCCTGTGTCCGCACTCATGTAATGTCGGTACAGTGTTTGACCCTGTTCACTGCAGCGTTTCTGCAGTGTATGTAACTCTGAATCGAGTTTCATCAGCGGGTCTGTATAAAGAGCGCGGAGTCTGACCAGCAGCAGCCAATCACTAATCAGCACTCAGTTCATGGGCCTTGAACAGGGGAGTGTGATGAATGTCCAAACCCTCTCTCACTTACCCTAGACACTATCGTGTCGAGGTGGTAGCCGATATTTATCGATATTTTCATTTTAAATATTTTAGCTGCTAATAATTTTAATGAGTACACCTTTACACATAATTAATTAGTGATAATGTATTTCAAAAACATGTTGCTGGCTTTCTCCGATGTGAAGTACGTAGGGGAAGTGTGTAGAGGTGTTTTTGATTGACCGCCCTGTTTACTGAAGGACCCCGAGTCGACCGTTGTGCCTGGTGGGGTGTAAAGGCGGAATCCTCTAACAAAATGCACATTGAGCTGTTGTATTTGTACGAGCTTATATTAAAAATGTATATTAAATTTTTCTGTCATCGCCGTGGAGAATAATTTGTATCTTAAATAATTTATGCACGTTACGTATTACGTTATTACCGCCAGGCAATTTCCACGGGCACCTAGACACTCGTGCTACCATTTCACCTTCTTTACCGCTGATAGTGAACTTGCTGTCTTGCTGTGTAGCTGTCGGGACATACTTAGCGGACTCCGGGGGGATTTCAGGTTTACTGGGTGTAAGAGGAGGGCGGCAGCGGCGGCAGGAGAATGGCTCTAATGATAGGGCTGCTCTCAGCGGCCGCGGCGCCTGTGCGGCTCGGAGTGAGGAGTTTACAGCAGCGCTGCTCACTCAGTGCAGCTGTGAGGAGGAAACTTTCCTCTCCCTGTTACAGGGTAAACTCGCTTTCTGACTTTCTTAGTTCACCACACTGCTCCATAATTAACTAGCGTCCTCACCATACAGTATACCTTATTATAACCCGTGTGGTCTTACCTTAAGGGAGTGTTGGGTCTGGGTCAGGGGTAGGACAGCCTGACAGTCATGATGACTAGGCGTGTGCTGCTCACTAGCTTCGTTGTATCCTACAGTACATGGTTGTAAATGTATGTACACCTCTCTTCTTTTTCTTTCTCCTACTCTTTTTGCCAGGCTGCTTGTCTACATCTGTATCTCCCACAGCGTTTGTCACTGAACCGCCTCAAACAGATGTCCTCTGTAAATAACGTCTTGCCTCCATCCATACTTTACACAAGCGAGCCTCCAAAAGGTAACTGCTGACATTTAAAGGAGAACCCCACCAATTTTTCAGAAATCCAGTTTAATTGAGTGACTGAGATGTAGACAAAGTCATTTAGAGATGTGTGGTGTGAAATTTTCCTTTACAGAGAAACGAGTTCATTCATATATTTTTACAGTGGTGGTGATGTTAACCAGGAGCCACAATGTCTGCCAAAATGACTGTCAAAAGCCACCTGTGATTGTTATTTATGTAACACTGGTGATGGTAAAATACGGGTTAATCTGACTAAACCATCCTTCACGTATTCCTCCACCATGAATGAATTAAAATCATTTTATAAAGTTGGCTTTAGACCAAAACTTACAGTGCAAAGCAGGAGGTGTTATATTTATAATCACTTAACTTTCTGTAAGTGACCCTCAGATAAGGATGCTCTTTACTCTTTACGATAAGACTAAAACATCAGTATTGTTGACCTGCACTTATTTCTACTTCTTTTTTCACCTTGTATAGATACTAAACCTACTGGACCAGAGCGTCGATCGAGTGGGGGAGGAGGGGGAAAGAAAGGAGGGAAGAAGGATTGGAAAAGTCGTTTACTGCAGGTAAATTATGTTGTGAGAGAACATGAGAGAGTGTACTCTGTTAATCCATATTGTGTCCATGAGTAATAGCCTAGTTTATAGTGTACAGGCTCTATTTGTTTATTTCAGCAGGTCATTGTCATGTAATAAACAGTTGCTGTGAAACTGTGAGTTCCCTCACCTGTTGAATTCTTGTCACCTCAGGGTGATGTTCCGTGGGATGATAAAGATTTCCGCTACATGGCGATCACTTTGGGAGGTGTTGCATCGGTCTTGCTTTACCTGTACCTCCGTGATCCAGGCAAAGAGATCACTTGGAAGGATTTTGTTCATCGCTACCTGGGAAGAGGACTAGTGAGAACAATATCCAGCACTTATTAAAAAATGTTCATGTACCAACTGAAAGTACCAGTTATAAAATGACAGCAGAGGTTTCTCTATTTATGCTTTTTTTCATCTTTTTTGCTGCAGGTTGACCGTTTGGAGGTTGTGAACAAGCAGTTTGTGAGGGTCATTCTGGTTCCAGGTGCAGACACTTCAGATGGGGTAAGTTGCATATACGCATTGATAATTTCAGAAGTGATGTAAAGCTAACTTAAGTTCTTCCTTGATTAAGTAATGAACTACTAAAAGAATTAGATGTCACATGTTATTTCTACATGGTCTACACTGATGACTACTTGGTATTAAATTCAGAGTTTCAATACAAAATCAGTTTGTAACAGTTTTGGTTGTAACAGGATTTTGAAAAGAGTAATGGCTGGTGTATAATGGAACACTTCTTAGTTGTCTTTAAAAACAGGTGGCATTAATCATAATATAGAATTGATATTTTTTTGTATGTGAGAAACCCACATACAACAATATGTATTATGAAAAAGAGAGTTCTTGAAAGTGCTCTGTAATGCATTTATGTAATGCATCCAAGTTATTTTGTTTGCCATTTCAGAGCTATGTGTGGTTTAACATTGGAAGTGTTGACACGTTTGAGAGGAATCTGGAGGCTGCTCACTATGAGCTTGGTCTGGAGCCCTCCCACAGAGCGGCAGTTGTGTACAGCTCAGAAAGTGATGGGTAAGAGTGTGCTCCGAAGATCTTCACTGCCCTCTATGGGTCACAACTTGAACTGATTCACTTCTGGCTGAATTGCATAGAACTGAGACTGGAAAAAGCATATGTTTTATTAATGCATATATGGTTGTTTCAGGTCTTTTCTTATGAGCATCATTCCCACCTTGTTGCTTATTGGGTTTTTCCTCTTCACACTACGACGAGGCCCAATGGGTGGAGGTGTAGGGGGAGGAAGAGGGCCTTTCAGCATGAGTGAGTCCACTGCCAAAATGATGAAGGACAACATAGAAGTGAAGTTTAAAGATGTGGCTGGGTGCGAGGAAGCAAAACTAGAGATCCTAGAGTTTGTCAATTTCCTCAAGAACCCACAGCAGTACCAGGACCTTGGTGCTAAAATCCCTAAGGTAAATCAGTGATGATGGGTCAGACTGGTACTGTGAGTAGCATTGTAGGCGCTATACGGTATGTTTGTGTTCTACAACTCAATACGTTATCTTGAGTATTACGGTACATATTAATTACTTATTGTTACACTCTGTGCATTTCAAGGGTGCTGTCCTGTCAGGCCCTCCTGGAACAGGGAAGACACTATTGGCCAAGGCCACTGCCGGAGAAGCAAACGTTCCCTTCATTACTGTCAACGGTTCAGAGTTTCTGGAGATGTTTGTGGGAGTTGGACCAGCAAGGGTGAGTTAAAGATGGAAGGAAGAAAGGAAGATAAGATGCATGACTTGCACTGCCGTTCAAAAGTTTGGATTCACTTGTCATGATCTATTTTATAGTCAATAATAACAATGTACATTTAAATATTATGAGTAGTGCACTAAATGGTATTTTTGCATCAGTTTTTCACTTTGTTTTATAATTTGGAGGAGAATGTATTCAGTGATGAATCATTTACTGTTGTTCTTATTTTATAGTTATAGGAGCTTTTAAAAAAACAAACTATTCTTAAAGTGGATTTTATCCTGACTTCATTGTTGATTTATACAGTTATTTCATTTATACATTTTTATTATGATTTGTACAGTTATTTAAAAATCATGGATCTGAATCCATCTAAAACGTTCCTTCTAATAGCTTCCTTCTAGTCATTTGAACTTGTGAAGTTCCACAAGGCATATTACATTCTTTTTAAATGTTAATGAAGTGATTTGAAACTTTTAAACAGTAATCCCAAGCTTTTGAACAGTACAGTACTTCAACTGAAATTTCCAACTAGAGTGCTCACCATGTGGTACATGATTATGTTAATGGAACTTCTATGAAAAGTAAAAAATTAATAATTAATTTTTCTACAGGTGAGGGACATGTTTGCTATGGCCAGAAAGAATGCTCCCTGCATCCTTTTCATTGATGAGATCGATGCAGTTGGCAGGAAGAGAGGTGGTGGGAATTTTGGGGGTCAGAGTGAACAGGAGAACACCCTCAACCAGCTGCTTGTAGAAATGGATGGTAAGTGCAAACCTGCAGAAGATGACCAATAAAGGCTTAGTTTCAGTCAGTCTAGCCACTGATCTTTTTTTGCTTTACTCTGAGATTAAATCATATTTGGTTGAGCCTACGCTCGTCGCGGTTATAGTACTTCAAGTTCTTGTACATATCAGTCAAACTTTATATACTACCTTTATTGGTTACCCACAGGTTTCAACACAAGTACAAATGTTGTGGTCTTGGCTGGCACAAACAGACCTGACATCCTGGACCCTGCTCTGATGCGACCTGGTAGATTCGACCGACAGATTTACATAGGTTTGAAGCTCTACTGCTAGCTGTTACAAAATAGCTGTTTTTTCCTGGTATATACCATAATCAACATTCAAATTCAGTTGATGGCATTTTACTTATTTAACTAATGATTATGTCATTTGTGTATTTTAAATATGTTTATTTGTATTGTTTTTCAGGTCCTCCTGATATAAAAGGCAGAGCTTCCATCTTTAAGGTTCACCTGAAGCCTCTTAAACTGGACCCAGGTGTGGACCGAGATGCCCTCGCTAGGAGGATGGCTGCTTCTACCCCTGGTTTCACAGGTAAGAAACAAATCTGGGCAAGTATGCACTTGAAGTGTCTTGAAGAATGAATGGTGATCTGTGCAGAAACGTCTTGATTGATGTCTAATTCTCATCCTGAATTAACATTTTAACTTGTATGTACTTCACATATTATGAGCTTTAGGTCCTAACAGCATAGGAGACAGAGGGTGTCTGATGTGATGTATTGAAATGTACTTCAAAAACGTACGACTTATATTGAGTGTGTTTAAACCCTAGCTATTAAAGCACAAATAAATCTGTGCAGTTTTTTTTAAACATTGAATGAATATAGCTCATTTGTCTTACAGTTGCAGGGTTATATTTGTATTTAAGTCTGAAAGCATTACAAATCAGTTGGAATTATTTACAGATCGAATTGTTTGTTACTAAAACACCTTTCAGAATTCCCATCAAAAAATTGTGTTTTTGATAAATAGAAGGGATTGGTTGTATGCCAGGGACATTTTGTATTCATTCCACCTTTTACGGAGGATTTTTAATACTAAGGGTGATCTGTGTGTTAATGATGGAATCAGTAGACAATGACTGAGGTGCTTACTGTGCGTCTCTGTTATGGCCCCCTAGGAGCTGACATTGCAAATGTGTGTAATGAAGCAGCTCTCATTGCTGCCAGGCATCTCAGTGAAGCTGTAAATGCCAAACACTTTGAACAGGCTATTGACAGAGTGATCGGAGGTGAGTCTTGAAATCAACACCCTTTTTTATAGCTTGGATTTTATTTTTGTTTATAGACCAGAACGCTTGCAAATTCCATATTAGTCTTATTAACTAGCACATATATTGGTTGATTCCTATTGGTTATGGTTGCATTTATGAAATCCGTATGGAAAGTATTTTTCCACTTTATTTCTGCAGGGCTGGAGAAAAAGACACAGGTCTTGCAACCTACTGAGAAAAAAACAGTGGCATATCATGAGGCTGGTCATGCTATTGTGGGTTGGTTCCTTGAGCATGCTGATCCACTACTAAAGGTAAATGAAGAAACGATTTCATAAGTTATTATTGTATATGTTTCAGACCAGTTAAAAAAACATGATTTTTGGAATGTGATCTTTGAAGCGCACTTGGAGCATAATAGAATTCTGTGGTAGCATAACAGAGTTCTATGGTAAAGCTGTCTGCAACAACACTGACTCATGTATTCCTTTTTTGTCTTAGGTGTCAATTATTCCACGTGGGAAAGGTTTAGGCTATGCCCAGTACCTCCCCAAAGAGCAATACTTATATACACGGGAGCAGCTGTTTGACAGGATGTGCATGATGCTGGGTGGGCGTGTGGCTGAGCAGGTCTTCTTTGGCAGAATAACCACTGGAGCTCAAGACGACTTAAAGAAGGTTACCCAGTCAGCTTATGCACAGGTATAGACAAAGACTGGTCCCCAAACTCCAGCATGGACACACCACGTATCTCTCTTTTTCCTTTTGTAAATGTTTTCCTTTTTGTGTCCTTCTCTCATTCTTTATGTCCAATAGATAGTGCAGTTTGGGATGAGCGAAAAGGTGGGACAGGTGTCCTTTGACTTGCCACGGCAGGGTGAAATGGTCTTGGAGAAGCCCTACAGTGAGGCCACTGCAGAACTGATTGATGAAGAGGTCAGAGAGCTGGTGGACAAAGCTTACCAAAGAACTCTGAAACTCATCACAGACAAACGTGACCTAGTTGAGATGGTAAGGACTTCCATCGTGATCATATTCGATCTTGTGACTTTTTTGAATGTTTTGTGGTGCATATCTTAATAACATAAGTGATCAAGTAAATTTGGATGTTCTGTGTGTATGTAGGTAGGAAAGCGCCTTCTGGAAAAGGAGGTCCTGCAAAAAGCAGATATGTTGGAGCTGCTTGGTCCCAGGCCATTTGAGGAGAAATCTACTTATGAGGAGTTTGTGGAGGGCACAGGCAGCTTTGAGGAGGACACAAGCCTACCAGAGGGGCTAAAAGACTGGAATCAGGAGAAGGGGAAGAATCGTGAGGAGGTGTCAACCACACAAGAAAAACAGGCAGCCTAAAGCCCCACAATACCTCTCTCTTACCTGGCTCAGGTATAAGTAATAATGAGCTGGCTTACCTTTTTATGTAGGGTAGAGGACATGACTGTATTCATACATGTCTGCATTTCACATTTATCTAAAATGTGAACGTGGGGTTATAATAATATTTGCCTTAACAAGCACTGGTGGCATGATGCCTAGTAAACCGTAAAACCTGGTACTGTATACCATTTTACCTTTCAACTCAGATACACACAGCCACAGTGTTATTTATTTCATTTCAGCTGTTTTAAGAGTTACATTATGGACCGAATTATTTACATTATGAATTTTGTATCTCCACTTTATGAAAGGGGAAGAGATGATGCTGTATATTTGTATAAACTGAGTGTTCTGAAAATGTTGTTTTGATATACAAATTTGTCGAAAACATTGTGCGTGTTTAATTAAAAGAGTTTATTTCCCAAAAACAAAGAGAGTGCTTTGCATTATCATTAATTATGATCTGTCAGTTTATCTGTGGGGACATGGCCAGAGAAAACCTAGTACAGTGTCTGGTTAATTAACAATGGTGACAATTTCATTTACAAAAATATGATTGTATCACAGTACCTACTGTGAGTTATGCACTCAGCAAGCATTTTGTTAGTAATACCTATACACCTACTGACTGATGCAGTTATATAATCAGCCAATCGTGTGACAGCAGTGTTGTGCATAAAATCTTGCAGATATGAGCCAATAGATGATGTTCACATCAACCACCAGAACGCAGTAAAAATGTAATGTCAGTGATTGTGACCATGGCATAATTGTTGGTGCCAACTGCTGATCTGAGGCTTTTGCACATATAATAGTTTCTGAAGTTTATTGGAAATTAGTCAATAAAGAAAAATTATCCAGCGAGCAGCAGCTCTGTGGATGGAAAGGCCTTGTTCATGAAAGAGGTCAGTGGAGAATGGATAGCCAGGTTTGATCTGACAGATAACAGCTAACTGCTCTGTACATCTATGGCGAGCAGAAAAGCAGCTCAGAATGCATAACACACTAAACTTTGAGGAGGATGGGCTACAACAACAGAAGATCACATCGTGTTCTGCTTCTGTCAGCCAGAAGGAATAGCCTCTCCAAAACTGAATTTTGATTTCTGAAGGACACAGATGGTGGGATCAGAATTTAGCACCAACTGCAACTGATGAGGCTGAGGGGTTTCAAGTCGCACTACAGAATATTATAACATGACAAATATTGTGAAATGCTTGCTTTAGGCCAGAATACCCCTTGAACACTTACAGAGCAGCTAGGATGTTGACAGGGCTTCTGTGTATATTCTATAGCTATTAACAATGCTGGTAATACTGAGCCACCTTTTTATTGTTATTGCTACAGGAGCTTGTGCCAAACTGTAATTATGTTTTCTAGGTTGACCAGGTAAAGGTTGTGACCCGAGCCCTACTCTTTTGCACTTCTCTTTAAGTCTATTATTTCTGCTTGTGTCCTTTCCGCCATGTGTGCCTGTTTGCCATTATACGCTCAAAACCAAGTCATAATGGCTTCTCTGTGTCAGCACAAGTAGGGCACGGCCAGAATGATTAATCACAGGCTCACTCTCTAAGCCGCTCTCTCCCTGAAACTGATGCCCTGCTCATCAGGGAGACTCTCGTTTTAGATCATGGACATAGTCTAGGTTGCACCGGAGTCGGTGCTGTCCAAAATGCTTGGAGATCCCGCATAATGAAAATCGGGGAAAACACAGTGTGATACAATCTTAAAATGTAAACTCTCTAATCTTCTATAGCTGGTTTAGATGTTAATTCTCCTGAAATCACTTGTACATACAGCAGCAAAATCGGATTAGATAAAAAGTGCTTGAATTGGAACAAAACTGGCAGATTATCACACTTCAGTTGCCATTGTTAGGCTCGTGTGCAGGAAACAGCAGGAAAAACCTTATTTGTTGGATGCTGCAAGACCTTATGCTCCACTAATAACATATGTAATATGTGTTTAGTGAAACAAGCTGCACATATGCAAATTTTGATCAGCTTTTGCTGCACGTTATTTATTGTCAACCAGTAAACAACGATGGCTAAACAAAGCCTGTTTGTCCTGGAAACAAACATTTACGAATTTGAATGTGTTTATATTATAGCTATAAGACACTGGAACTTCCATTATCTCAAGGCATTTACTTAAATCTTTCTAGCCATGAATCAAAGTGACGTGTTCAGGGACAAGCCCAACTAGACGTACAGAACAGTATTTATTAAAAGCTTTCTAATGCATACGTGTTAGCAACAGGCTTTCTAGAAGTAATAATAGGCAGTAAGGTACCATACATAAAGAAAATCCAAAAAGTAACAAGCAGGCGTGTCATCTTTTAGGTTCTTTATTTCTTTGTCATAATGTCTTTATTCATTTTGATTTGTTTGACTGTTTTTACCACTCCATTTCTTCATGTATCATACCCTGTTTTAAACATGCGTATTTTAACCCTGTAATAACCAGTAACTGCATCATTATGGCCGCACAGTTTTGAAAATGTTGAAAGTTTGTACACAAATGAACAGCATGTAGTTTTACTTTTTTTGGCTTAAATTAGAGATTTAGAATTTTTTCTGGGGAAAATGATTATTTTTGATTATTTTCTGATTTTTTTTTTACCAGGCCATATTGCTAATGCAGAAAACTCATTTTTTTGTCTCACTTTGTTTTTTAAACTCATTTTGCACCTGGAAGATTTTATATGCGAGTTTGCACAAATAAGCTTTATTCATATACCACTGTTTACAGAACACTGTTACAATGCAGTGTGCTCATGTACAGTACTGTGAAAAAGTCAGAGACCACCCTTCAATTACTTGATTTCCAGTCAAATGACCATTATGCACAAGATATTAATTTGTCAGGAGATATTTCTGAAGATAGGAGTTCAGAACATGATTAAAAGATACTGAGAGAATATAACTGAAAACCTCCATCTTTGAGAGAGAGGAAATCTACCGGTGTTTCTGTCCATCCTTCAGCTGTGAGAAGACAATTCAGCACTACGGGTCTGTAAGAGTGTGTAGATGTTGACTTACTGAGAAAAGGAAATAGACAAAACAGAAGCTGCTGGTGTTCTCAGAACAATGGACAGACCACCCCAGAATCCAGACCTCAACATCACACAATGTGCGAAAATTCAATTAACTTCTAAGACTGAACTTTGGAGGTGTGGAAAAAAGATAAAAGCCAATGGGAACACACTAAATACTGAAAAATTCTCTGTCAATATTTTTCTGATTGTTCTGGAAAAAAAAATAACTATACATAAGAGAAAGTTAAGTAATTGAAGGGCCTCTGAATTTTGCACATTGCTGTATGTTACTCACAGGCTGTTAAAATGGAATTCTTCCCACCTTAAAACAGATTGTAATGTATTTTGAGGCCTTGCATCAGTTCTCGACCAGCGGAGATCGTCCCTTTCCAGAATCGATATGGATTCTGAATAAGCCCGAGTGCTTCATGAGATCATGCTTTGAGTTCTTCACATAGATATGCTGAAAAGACCATATGAACTGCATCACTGATTCACCTCCCAGTGCTGGTTAGAGGCAGGATTTTGCATTTCTAGAAGAGCTCACTCTTCATTCAACCTTTAGAGGGTTCTTTATTTGCCCCATTTAGGCAAGAAAAATCACATATCTTCATCAGGGGACCCCCGTGTCCTTTCAGAGAACCCTCATCACTTCCTTGGGAAGGAAACTTCATGCCCCCAGTCGAGGACTTCTGTCCTCTCTGAGCCCATGGAGCTGCCTGTGGCTCAGGGCTGCTGGGATTGGGAGCGCTCTATCTTCAGCAAAGGCTCTGTGTTCTCTGAATCGCTGTGATGTTTCCTGTCTCTGGATTGCTGCTCCCCTTTGCCACCTCGGGTCCAGGAGGGTGATCGGACATAACCGCTGTGAGGAAAACGTGGCAACGGAGGCTGCTGTTGATCTGAGGGGTCAACAAGTCAAGAAGACAGGTTAAAAGGTGCAAGCACTTGTAGACAAAGTCTATTACTTTTCGTTTCCTTTTGGGCTTTATCTCAGAGCTAGTCTACCCTGACCTTTAAAACACTACCTGTGGTTTATACAGACTTACTATGCTGCCTTCTGTTTCCTCTGTGGGGGATGGTGTTAGTCTCTCAGTGTTTAAGCCACTTTATAAAGGAACAAAAAAGGTTGCCCAGTCACTTGAAGCTAAAAGTCAACATAGAGAGATTCAATGCCAAGCTGTAATGTAAGCTCCACAACTGATGCTAAGCTAATCTTAAAAGATCGGGATGAGAAAGGCTGAGGAAGGCCAGGCCAGTGTTGTGAAATGAAATATTCAAGAGGTACACATTTGTGCACTTCAGCTCAGCGCTCTATCAAATAATCATGTGTTTGCAGAGGGGAATGCTGAAGATCTGTGGGAGGAAACAAGCTGAATAAGAAAACTTGCTGTTCTTATCATTGTGTCAGTTGGTTCTCAAATGTGTTCACAAAATAACCAGCTGCCAAGCACCAATAACCTCTGAGTCGAAAACTGAAAAGTTAAAGGTTATAAGTCTTCAAAAAAAGTCGCATGGGTTGGACTTCTGGGCAGCACAACTGTCCAAGTGATACCCTAGCCATCTGTGTCTGGACATCCAAGACACATAATAGGCCTCGCTCTGTTTGGGTGGGTAGGATGGTTCAGGACTCCCTTTTACAATGCTAACACAAAGCTAATTCAGCTAACATAACAGAACTGGCAGTAAGGGTTCTCTGGGCATGTTGAGCTGTCCAATGAAGTTGAGTGAGTGGCAGTTCAAAAAATGTGGCATGTGTTAGTCTAAATATAAAATTCTCCTTATAAGCTCCTTAAAGGGGAACTATTATGCTGTTCTTTTTTCCCCTTTCCTTCAGTTATGTAGCTTTTTGTGCATATAAACTGTCTGCAAAGTTATAATGCCCAAAGTATACAACAGAGAGAGAAGCTCTCCTTCAGAAACCACTTATCTCAGCTGCCTGAAACATCTCACTGGTTTTACAGCCCTTCTTTCTGTGACAAGGCGACATCATCTTGTAACACAATCCTTATTGCCCGCCTACTGGCAAGTTTGGCCACACCCTTACACATAGCAAGCTAAAAAATGAAAAACTCACCAACCTGAAATGTCCGGCTCCAGTCTAGCTTGTAAAGGTGGTCCAGGTCTACAGACTTGTTCTACCTGACTTTCTAGCTCAAACTAACACAGCAGAACCGACACCTTTGTAATAACAGCCACAGCGGAATTGTAGCAAGTTATCAGTATGGTGGTTGCGAAATGACCAATCAGAATACACTGAGCTCATGGGAAGGTGGGGCTCTAAGACTCAAGTGCTTTAACAGAGGGTGAAGACAGATGTATGAGAAAAATATTGTGTTGTAGAAAAACTAAAGCATGCAAATCTATTCTAGTAGGACCCCAAAAATAAAAGTATGAATACTTACATATTAGTTTTATAGTAATTACTGAATAATTTGTTCATAGGTACTCAGTAAAAAGTCCAATGCTTAATAAGTGAATAATATGAAAAGTGTTTATGGAGTTTAGAAGTAAGTGAGACTCACTTGCTGGAGATTCACTGTGGTTCTCTTCATCTGAATCAGCAAACACTTCTCCCAGCTCCTGGTCAGACATATCTGTGAGCTCCGTCAGGTCCAGAAGATCAAAGTGCACCTCCAGAGAGGATACACTGCTCAGTGGCTCTGCAGGAGCATAGAACATAATAGAAAGAAACATTACTAGTAATGACAAGGATCACTAACCTTTGATCACACAAAAGTATAAAAAAGCTAGCACTCAGTGTATTTCAGTTTGATTTGTCTTTACATTGCCCTGGTGATCAAGGTCACAATTCATGCTGATGATATGTTTTAGTGGCAAGACTGTTTTAGCAGTTCACCTCACTTAACAAACTGGAAACAAAACTCCCATTGCACCATTCGCCAGCAAAGTTATGATGAATGGGAATGATAGGAAATTCTCATTCCAGCTTAAATACACATTCCAGTATTAGAAATACCTGTTTTATACTGGCCACTTCTAAGCTAGAAGATTTGGCCTTTTAGTGCCACAACCTGGAATGCAGTCCCTCTTTTGTCATGCACAATTTGTTAGCCACCCTCTACCCCAGGGCTTCCCAATCCCAGTTCACGACCCCACACTATGCACATATTTTGTGCTTTGTCTCATCTAGCATACCTGATTCAACTCATTAACTAATTAACAATGCCCTCGTCTGCTGAGTCAGGTGTGTGAAGGGCGCCCTACCCCATTCACTACTAATGAGTTTCTGTTGAGAGTAGTTCACCACCCAAAACTATCCCGCCAAGATTCCAAGCCTTGCATCCAGTTTCTGGTTCTGGATTTTGTAACAGGGACGTCCAGTTTTATCCTCAATGATCCATGTTTCGTTTCAAACAAACAGCAGTTTAATCTGTTTAATCAAAGTTCAGCCTTCAAACAATCGTTACTGTGTTCTCCAGCTTGTTTGCAATAGAAACCTGTGACTACACCAGCCCTTTGCAGATAGACTGAACACCACTGGGCTATAGTCTCTTAACTAGCAAGAGGTAAGCATGGCCAGTGAGTGTATATCTGCTTGTCTCTACCTAATCATACTTCCCCACTTACGGCGTCTCTCTGCAATCAGCACCTGGCTGCAGTGGTGCCCGGGGGTTCCAACTTGCTCTCCCGAAGCATTGTGGGATGCCTCACTAGTGAGACTGGCAGAGCTGGAGGACTTGAGAAGTTTATGCAGGTCTCTGTCTCTGTTTGGCTCTGCAGAAAGAGAGGAAGAAGAATGTGAATCCTTACTGGGATCGTTTATTTATGTCTGAAAGCACTGCCGGCTGAACTCTTCTACTGAGTGTCTGTCTTTGGTCTGAGAGCTTACTGGTGGCTGCCAAAATTAAGAAACATGATCGACTCCTATTTCACAGTGTTGATGCAGTTTGCCGCCCTCTATTGATTTTAAGGCAGCAACCACAACATACAAGTGTTCTGTTTCATTTCAACCACTGCACTCATGGGAAACTAGAGCCACTGGGTCAGTCTTTTATTATCTAAATACTCTACACTTAGGGTCAATATGTGCACTGCATCAGTGGGACGGATATTTTGTCTTTGACAGCATGTTACTATGGGTGCTTCTTTTCTCTGCAGTGTGCAGGGTCATCCTTCCCCTACCCCACATCTCTCATCACATTAGATCACCCCCTCACACGGCCCATACATAGATATGAGCTACACTACTGTTTTTACACCACTTGACCAATGTGCTGAATTACATGTAAAATGTGTGAAATACAATGTGTGTTATATCTGTATCCAGACCAGGCTGATTTAAAGGAATACTGATTCATCATGTCATCTTATTGTGTTTTTGAAGGTTGCAATGTTAAAAACCAAGGCTACAAAGATGTACGTCAATGTAAAATGTTCTAGTTTCAGTTTTTTAAATCATAAGCATGCATGAACACCAGCTGTCCACGCTGGTAGCAGACTGCCTGCCGGCTTCTTCTACCTATCTGCCCTGTCTGAAAAGAAAGGGAATGAATGAAATAATAATGGAGCCTGCTTCGGTGAAAGGACTCCCAGTGAATAGATGTTCTGTCTATATAGTGTCTGCACAGCTGTATGCTGACTTGTGTCAGTGCAACAAAAAAGGCGTCTCTTACCTGCAGTACTGGAGTCTGCCTGAGCCTCCATTCAGCCTACAGCAGCAGCCGGTGCAATGCTGTCTGGCGCTGCAGCCAGGGACGGGAGGGGTGGAGGGGGGTGGGAGGCGTAGCCTGCTCCGTCACTCTCTCTCTCTTTCTCTCTCTCTCTCTCTCTCTCTCTCTGTCTCTCTTTTTTCTCCCCATTTTTTCTCTTTGTACGCGCAGTCACGCTTCCACACCTCCCTTGTCATTGCAGCAGGCAGAGCACAATGACACATGCAGGCAAAACAAAGAAACACAGAATGATAGAAAAATGCAGTCACCTATATTATGCAGATGATACACTACACAGAAAGCCAACAAAGGGAACATTTAAGGGAGGGACCACCAACGGACAACCAATATAGATTTTGGGATGGAGAGAAGGAGGGGTAGCTGTTTGATGAGGCAGGCCTGAACGGAAGAAACAGCAGACACTTCTTATAGACCCTCTCTTAGTAGACTCAAGTATAAGCCAATGTATCCCAGGCCCTCTATGTCTTGAGAAACATGAGGTATGTTAGGTCTGACTCGTTGAGTGCACGTCAACAGTAAGCAGTAACTGAGCAAATCTCTCGGGTGGACATTCGCATAATGTTATTATATTAAATAGTAACATTATTATATATGTTACTTATGTTAATATAATTATATTATATTATATTATTATAAAAAAAAGTAACATTATCATCCCTTTTAACATGACCATTTTTTAACATCTCTTACCTTAGAATTGAACAGCCTGTTTTTTTGTTGCTGTGGCTTTAAGACTGAAATATGTAAAGGAGCTCCGTTCTGATTGGTTGCCCTGTGTTGTCCCTCACTCAAAAAAGCAGTCCAGGCTGAAACACTTCTTATAACTTTAATGTGAATGGGCAAGGCTAAACTGTAGTGTGGAAATACGTAAATGTATGATAAAACCAATTAACTCAAAACATGTATAGTATAGACTGGGAAGTGACTGGTACTTGGAGACTAAAACAACGTTTGCATTCTATTTAATTAAAAAACAAAGTGAAGGAAATTCAGACTTCTGTCACATGAGCCCTTTAAATGTGCAGCACAACACAATTCCACCTTTCCCATCAGTTTTGACCTTTGACATGGATTTTCTGGCCACTCTTTATTGTCGAACAGTGATGCTCTTTGTTAAGCAAATATAAAAGCGTTACAGTAGCCATTATGGGCTCTGCAGTATGTAAAAATGTGAGAGGACAAAGGAATTTACAAGAGTACCTGGAGTTATGTGATCACTATCTGTGGTTGAAAGCTCTACAAGCTCCACTGTTAAGGGAGGGTTAAGTGTGTGCAAAGACTATTCTTGTTCAGCTTTGATATTCTATACCATGAGCATTGTCTTCTGGTGCTGCCGAGCCAGTTAGAGCCATTTTCTTCTTCTTCTCCAGGTACCTGACCATTAACTGCTGGGGCTCTCCATGACTGGGATTCATAACCCCTTTTCTACACTGTGAGAGGTGGGTTAAGCACAGAGAAAATTTGATATTTAATTGAAAGTTTGGGGACTTTGACAAAATCATATTCATTTAAAATGAAGTACTGAGCCAAAAATATACCTGAGTGAAATTTTAAAAATATCACTATTTACCTTATTGTTTTTGACATACTGCCTGTTGCCCTTTACATTGTGTGTAAACTTCATGATGAATGACCTAAAAAAGGGCCCAAAAGTAAAGCATGTTTCTTTCTTCTCCTGTAAAATTGTAAAAAAGGAAAATGTTTTAACAACTAAATGAAAAGTGTGTGAAGTGGTGACTAATACGTGCTTCTTTTTACACTCATCATCATAATAATAGCTGCATAAATAACTGCACCCAGAAGGAATCAACCAACAGGAATGAAACTTGGTGGGTAGGTTTGACATTGTAAGACATGCAAATGATTCAGGTTTCACGCTCAGCTGTGCATGTGACATAAGCAAGGACGGGCCTCATCACTGTACCTGACTGACCCAACAGCCACTACTGCAGACATTCAGCAAGCAGTAATGCCCTCCATGAGTCATCCTGTTAGTGCCAGCACCATTGGCAGGCAGCTGCATGACGCAGGACTACATGCACACTACTGCACTTAACACCACATTAACATCGCCAAAGACTGCAATGGTCTCATGCCAGACTCCGTGTGTTGAGGCACCGTGGTCAGCGGAAAGATGAACGGTTTGTTGTCACGCATCTCATGTCCAGAAGGCCTAGTATCACTCTACCTCCACCCCTACCACAAAATCTCCAGGAACTGTGTGAGAATATTCAAGATGTATGGGATGGATTATCACAGGACACCATTAGGAAGCTCTACAACTCCATGCTGAGACGTCTGGCATCTTGCGTTAGCAAACAATACCATGATGAGAGACACTACTTCTGTACGTGTAAATTTCTCATCTTTTATTGTTCCTGGTAACATTTATCTTTCTTCTGAAAAGCATTGCAATCCGACACTTCCTTCTGAGTGCAACTATTCGTTTGATGATGAGTGTAATGAAAACTAGCTTTTATAAATTACAATGTGAAAGATAACTCAGTCTTTGAGGTTTGTACTTTGAAAGTCTAAATAAAAATGTAAAGAGTAAATGTTTTTCTTGAAAATGTAAATAAGTAAATGTACAAATAATAATACCAAAATAAAGCACTAATCTTCCAAAATAATGCTTATACATAATAACAAAGTATAACTGTTCACGTTTTTCACCCTTGCACTTTCCACTCTGTAAACACGGTACGCATATTTATAATACTTTGTTGTTGTCCCTTTAAAAAGAAGTAACTGTGAATGTGAAATTTGGCTAGTCCAAAGAAGATTCAGAACTGTTTTGCCTGGACAGCTGTCATACTGCCTCTTCCACAGCTTCACACACTCTCCACAGGCCAGCAGGGTGCAGAGTTATGGCGAACAGCTTTGTTGCTTTGGCTTCAGTTCTTAGTGAAAATCCTTCATATCTGACAGAGATCTTATGGAATTCCCCAGGATAAACACGGCTGATGAAACATGATCCTGAATTACGGAGCCACAAACTGCACATCAGTAATAAAAATAAAACGGAAACTGATAATTGTATTTGTATTACAATATATTAGTGGTTGAAATTATTATAAATGTTTAGTTACTCTAGCAAAATAGGGTTTAGCAAAGAGTGTACTATAGCAGACCTTCAGGGAGGAAGATAAAACATATTCATCCTCATCTTTGTTTTTAGAAAGAGTTAAAATGCCCTTTCCGCTCTTTTACACTCAAAAAAACTTGGCTATAATCTTCCTCGGGGAGGAGTTTTCTTTTTCTTCCAGTCTCCCTACAGAACCAACTTCAGCCCTTCCCTTTCTTTTGATTACACACAATAAGAAACTGTGTAATCCCTGTTTCTCCTGACTAAAGGAGTTTCCCCTTCCAGAGCAATGCAGTTCAGCACAGATCTGAAGTAGCTTAGCTTCTGTCATTACTCCAGCTACTCGGGCGTCTCTGCTGCAGTACTCTTGATAACCCATGGTGTAAACTGAAGAAGCTGAGGTAATGTCAGTCTTTTACTTCTTTAATCATTAAAAGAGTGAAATATTTGTGAGACAGAAACTGTTAAAATACACAAAACTCACATTTTACAAACTGATGGATTGCATTCTATTTAGCTGCCCTGAATTACAGGAGGTTTAAACTGTTATCTCTTTGAGGAACTACTGGATTTGAGGAAACAATAGAGTTAAATCAGTGTCGCTAGAACCTGAACAAGGTCTCATGATGTTTGGAAGAAAATACATGTGTAATTTGATGTTCTTAAAAATTTTCACTGCAAATTTTAAATATTTGAATATACTGAGTCTGAATTTACCTCACTAAAAACCAGGTCTTGAAATCTCAGATTAAAAAATGCAGGTCATAAAAAGTTCATGTAAAAAGTTCAGGTAGTAAAAAAAAGCAGGTAGAAGACATTCAGGTTGACCTGATTTTTTGTACCACATTTTAAATTGAACCTTTTATGACCCAAATGTTTTAACCTGATTTTGTTAACCAAATTTTAAAAAGGTAAATTCATACTCAGTGTATTCCAATATCTAAACACCTGAAACACCTTTCAAGCAGCATGAGTTCAGGTTCAGGCTCTAGAGACACTGATTTAACTCTATAGGAAATTCAGTTCTCTACAAAGACTGTATCATCATTGTATGTAAGACACACAGATTTGTATGTTTGTAAGTTAAAAATAATAGTAAAGTGAACTTCTGAAATTAAATGTAAATTTTTAGTTGGTCTCAGATTTATCCTGTTTCCTGAAGAGGGTAGTAACTGACAACCCTAAATTGCATTACCTCGGTATCTCCCAACATTCTGACTCATGCGAACGACACAGTTTGTACGTCTTGTCTAAGCGCTTAGGCGAATGTTTTACAGTGCATCTAATGCAGCGAAGTTCTACACGAGCACAAACGGCTGCTGGACTGTTCCTGCATGTCACGCTGCCAACAATAATGGACGGATTGCGCATGCGCTTGAAGGGGGGAGGAGCCGTTGGGGAAAACGGTGAATGGCTGTTATGGCTAGCTGGCTAATCAGATGGACCTAGCCAAAACCGCAAAAGCTTTCTTTTAGGATGCTAAATAAACTCAGTTCTTTGTAATTTGGTGTTTTTTGACGACGTAGACACTTCATTTATACCTAAACTCCGTCCTGACTTGGCTTCAGACGTCTAGTGCCCACTGAGCAGTGCTGGTGAATCCGTTGCTCTGCTCTCATGAGGCACAGAGCTAGTTAGACAGAGCTAGCTTAGCTAAGTTAGCTAGTATGCCCTCTGATTTTATATCTCTTCTAAGCACGGATATCGACCTCAATTCCCCCAAATCTCTGTACTCTAAAGGTAAGCCTGATGTTGGTTCTCATATAATTCGTCATCTAGCTTCATCTTTTATGAGCTGCTCAGCCGTTTACTGTTGTGCTTCTAATGATAGCTAATCTCTAGCTTCGCCCTCAGATGAGGCATGGCTAGCGGCGGTAGATGTGCATCGTTTAGGCTGCGCGTCTGGGTGTGGGTGTGTGTATGTGTGTTGTTGGTGGTGTGTATTTGTGTTTTTACTGTACTTCATTTTCTTTTTCTTCTTCTTCAGCGCATTTCGCTTACAATCTTTCTCGTCACCGGCACCGCTGTTTGCCAGAGCCGAAGAAGCTCTCATTAGTGTTTTTAAACCTAGCTCGGTTTAAGTTAATGAGACTTGTCTGCTGTATCAGTTCCAATCCACGCTGCTTAGGAAAGAAGGATTGTACTTGCAGTCTTGGATTTGTCCTCTCCGTGTCTTGAATTTTGTACTAGCCACAACCATGTTAGTGACAAACTAAAGCCTTGGCTTTGCACTAAAAGCTTATTTTAGAGAGTTTTCCTCTCACAGCAATGACTGGCATCGAGGTGTGTTTATTTTGGTCTGCTACAGGCGTGCTAATAAAGTTAGGATCTGACATCGCCTCAGTCCTGGCAGTAATACAGGGCACTGTTGTAAGTAAGCTGTAGCTGGCGTCACGATCAGCTATTAATTGGTAATGTATATTTCAATTATGTAAGCTTGAAATAGACAGTACATAAACTATGCTGTTGTGTGGTTAATGAAATGCAAATAGACGCAAGTAAGGACATAGAAAAGTACATTTTGACATGAAGCTGTAATTTAAAGCCTTATGATAATGATGATGGAGGCTTTTCACTTTGTGTTTTTTGGACTTCTATGTTAACAACCAAAACTTTTTTTTTCTAGCCATGACTAAAAACAAAGGTGTGTTTATCCATACATGTACAACCACATTTAAACATACCCCATAAAACACCTTTCATGAGATGTTACTTTGCATTCCTCTGTCTTCTTATTTACTAGCCTGCGTTTTGAGTGTAATGAGCGAACCACCCTCCACCGACCGTTTAGAGAAGCACCTGTTCTCTCATATTAAATGACCTGTCACAGTGTGTGAGACTGTCTTTTGAATTATTCTGTTATGCTACAACCACAGAACCATTTCAGCACAAATCATTAGCATTTTTGTTGGATCATGATTGACTTTGTAATGGCAAAGATGGAAGTGTGTAATTCACGTGGCAGTGTGTTCCTTTTTCAGTGTTGGGAGCTGTACTTCTAACCTCACAAAACCTTTTCATCAGATTTAATCCCCATATTATAAAATGTAGTCCGAGGAGAATCGGATGATTCCTTAATCTCTCAGTAGTCAAGGGACACGTAGTGACAGAATAGCTGGAATGTGGATCATGTGACCTGCAAACCTGCCTGACTTCAGTTTCAGCACAGCCACCTGGTTCTCTGTTCATCATGTACTAGCATAGAATAGGAGTTCTAGAGAGCAGGTAGGATTTGATTTCGCCTGTCTTTCCTGAATCAAGACATCATGTTCTCATCACGCTTAAGCACAAACACTACTCTTGCATATGTTTTGTGACTTGCATTTTTTAAACTGTCAACAGCAGTAAATCAGTTTTAGCAGCAGGAGCATCGTTTAAGGATTGGTCTAAACCATAAGACCTCTGGATCTCTTACTTATTTGTAAGTAAATTTCAGGTTCAAAGGCAGTTTTAGTGAATCACCAAGTGATTAATTATTTCTGCTGTAGATGATGCACACATTTTGGATAAGGTTTGTGTGCTTGAATTGTAACGCAAAGCGTGAAGTGGCTTTCACATATAGGCACAACTGTTCTTCTTGATGTACAATTACGATCTTATAATCATATTTCAATTATTTTCTCCAAACACTATTACTGTGGCCTTTTTCTTTTCTGACATTTAAGCACGTCACCAGTACTCTCTTGATATAATGAACATCCCAATTCCAGATTCATTGTGTGATAATCCATAAATGCAATGTTATTGCTTTATGCTTATAGAAATATTGTATATGTGTTCACAAATGTTAACCTAGGATGAAAGATTTAACTAAAATGAGGCGTCGGATACAGGTTTTTCATCAGTTTTTGGCCTTATATTTCAGACTAACGCTGGTTGCTTGCTGATGTTACAACATTTAATCATCAAGAAGTAGATTCTAATAAACAGTCCATTAAAGTAAGTTGAGTCAGCAGAAGTCCGCCCTTTTTTTGATTCGACTGTTTTTCTTATTCAGGTAGATGTTTCATTTTGCGATACTCTATATGAAATTGTTATTTTGGGTTATGATACATAATTTCTTTATGTTTCTGCTGAAGTTCCGGGAAATGCCTTTATCATTTCCAGGATTAGGCAACGGAGAGTGTTCTGTACAACAAGATGAATCACTTTAACTCTGTCACTTCTGAACTGTACGGCTGTGCCTTGATTCATTTCTCCATTTCTGTATTGTGATTGATCTTGTGCTGTGTTGGCCAACCTCAAGCCTTTGGTACACCTACACTGCAGTTTCATGTTCAAGCAAAAAGTATTTTTTTTTCCCCATATCAAACAGAATCAACAGCAGTAGCATGAGGTCCACAGTCCAGCCTTTAGTCATTCCTCCTTAAGTTTGCAAGCAATAGAAATGGTGTTCTTACCAACCAACAATTAACCATATTAACCATAGTAGTTGTTGGAGCACACTGAATTTTTTTAATGCTGCCAAGTCCAGGGACATGTTTACATTTCCAGAGTCAGTAGAGACAGAAGAAGAAGCCAAAACTGAGGTAGTGTCTACCTCAGTATTCCCGCAGCTACCTTGCTAACTGAAAGTTTGTCTTTCTCATCTGACAAAACATTTTTGTTGTGTCAACAACAGCAGCTGTGCCAGAGGCCACTGCTCTATGGGCTTGTTTAGTTAGTTTGTTCATTTGATCAAAACTTTTGACTGCATGACCGGTCACGTTAGTAATCAGTGTAAGTAGCTGTATTAGTTAGTTCTGCTTGTGCCAAATCAGGTATTTTGTTTTATTTTCTTAAAATTTTCACTAGCCACACCCAGGCATGATTACTGACAGACCTGTTAAATTCAAACATCACTTAAATAGAACCTGTCTGTTAGCGTGAAGCAGGAAAGTCTCAAACAGCAGCACATCAGAATCAAAATCTTTATTTGCTTAGTACCAACTATACAAGGAATTTCTCCTGGTGCAAATGTCAACATAAGATTGATAAAAAGTTCAATAAAATGAATATACTATACATAAGTAAAAATATGTGGAATGTGAGATAAATGCAGATATAACCAGAGTACTGAGGTACATATATACAGTATGTACAGCTAAGGAGATTGAGCTTATATAAATATAAATGTTAATGCAAACATCATATATTGGATATTGCAGCAAGTTAAAGTGCATATGTTCAGTGACTGCAGTAAAGTGGGAAGGTTTTTAATCAGAAGCATTATGGTGTGGCAAATACAGTGTTTATGTGCATTACAGTGTGTATAGTAAAGTGCATGTGCAGCAGTTTAAAGCAGAGGGAGAAGATGGGTCAGCCATGATTGCCCTTGCCTTCCTCATCCTAGATGAGTAAAGGTCTTTGAGGGTGGAGAGCTGACAGCACATAATGCCATGTTCTAAATAAAATCAGATACAGATGTGAAACAAAATCATTGAAATCCACCGGTCTGGAAAGGGTTACAAAGCCATTGCTAAGGCTCTTGTACTCCAACAGACCACAGTGAGAGCCATTTATCTACAAATGGAGAAAACTTGAAACAGTGGAGAGCCTTCCCAGGAGTCACCAAAATTTCACCAAGAGCACATCAACGACCCATCCAGGAGCACACAAAAGAACCCAGATGAACATCTAAGGCACTGCAGGCCTCACTTAAGGTCAATGGACACTATTCCACTACTTGCCAAGACACTAGGCAAAAGTGGCATTAATGGGAGAGTTGCAGAGTGCAAACTTTGGTCACTGCTGACCAAAAAGAACACAAAGGCTCATCTTGCATTTGCCAGAAACATCTAAATGATCCTCAAGAGTTTCGGCATAGTATTCTGTGGACTGATTCAAAGGTGAAACATTTTGGAAGACATGTCCTGTTACATCGGCTGTCAAGCTAACACCACATCCCATCATAAGAACATCATACCAGCAGTGGTGGTGGTGGTACTGTGATGGTCTGCTTTGTGCCTACAGGATCTAGACAACTTGCAATTGATGGAACCGTGCATTCTGCTCTCCATAAGAAAATTCTGAAAGAGAATGACCGTCTTTCAGTTTGTGGCCTAAAGCTCAAGCTTAGTTAGGTTATGCAGGAGGACAGTGATCTGAAGCACACAAGCAATTCCACCTCTGATTGGCCTCCTTGAGACGCTGTGTCAGGACCTTAAACAGGCAGTTCTTGCTTGAAACTCTCCATTGTACAGATTAAAACAATACAGCAAAGAGGAGTGAGCCAAAATCCCTCCACAGCATTGTAAAATATACATCGCAATTTATAGCTATCAAATAAATCTTTGAATGACGAAGCATCATTTAATGACTTGTTTTGCAGAATCACTATACAAACAGACCAGCATAAACTTTACCATTTGGGTAAGGCTATTAACAACAATGTATTTTTATATGAAGAAACAAAAAAATGAGTTGGTGCTCAGCCAATGTATAAAATATATCTTTAAGAAAAGAATATCTAAAAGCTCTGTAGAACTAAGAAATAGCTGAACCAGCCGAACTCCATTTGAAATTTAAGGACGAGGAATATGGAAGTAATGGAAACTGTTGGTATGCCTCTTGGAACACTGTGACAGGAAGTTGAAGATGATGCTTATGTTTATTGTGGATAAAGGTGCCTGGTGATACTGAAATCAGATATTTGACTAAAAGAATATTGGCTTTTTACGTATGTATTTGCAGGCAACCGTTATTTCAAATCAATATTTGAAGATGCAGTTATTATGCTCATTTTGGTGACAATGCCTTACTACCTTGAAATGTCTGCATATTATTCATTTTACTGCATTTGTAAGCCTATACAGCAACATGTTACATTTGTCTGTAGCGCCAGTATAAGTGTACTTAATCTCTGTATTTTATAAATGTTTATGTATGGGTCATGGTATCATTGTGGACAATGTCAGATGTTTACAAGGAAAACTTCCCATATGATATATCCCTAACTGAAGAACCAAATTTTACTCCTTATTTACTGTATTTCTGAACCATTTAATAATTGAGTTCACAAATGTAGCCTTAGTAGTCAAACATTTCATTATAGTAAAATCAAAGTGTGTTATTGTGTGTCTTGGCAGTATTGAAGCTACTAGAATATTTGTGAGGGAAAAGCAAATGTACTTTGCCACACGTTTTTTTTTTCCCTCACACATTTATCTGTATCTTTCCCTTAAATGAACTAGCTGGCCTTATGTTGAGAGGCAGTGGCAAATAACAAACGATACTCGTGAATCAAGAATAAATTATAATGATTGTTAGATTTACAAAATGTCAATCATTATAACCCTGTCTTGTGTCAGCAGTTGATATTGAGCTGAGATTAATCATTTTATAGAATCAGTTGTATCCAACACTCTTTCTCACTTTGTTGTCTGCCAGTAGCTGTTATTGCCTCACCCATTTTTTTCTTGGCCTTATGCATTTTTCAGAATCAGTGTATGACCTACTCCCCAAAGAACTACAGCTCCCCTCCACCACACAGGACAGCCACAACATGAGCCAGAAGAGTGGTGGAGAGGCAGGCCCTCTTCCCTCTGCAGCCCTGGCCTCAGGTAGGCGACCTCACTGCTTTTCTTGCTACCTCACTGTACCATCTTCCCTCTTTTATTTGCCTTAAAAACTGACTCATTGAATGTCTATTTCCTGATTAGTTTGACTGCTTAATTCAGTGTTCTGCCCTCTTTGTCTGAGTTTGTCAAGTTGCACACACGTCCTCCTTGCCACTATTTTCCACCTTTAGACGTTTTATTTTCTGTTTAACATTGGCACTACTGCTTTATCTGTCTTGATTTAAACTTGCTCATACATCCTTTCCAGTTCATAACACGTTCATTAACTTTTCCAAACTAAATTTTTCAAACCCATCTGCACACCTTTTGCAAGATTATTGTTTTTTTGTCGCAGGTTTAGAATGTACTGTTCAGTTCTGTGACCGGTGCTTTTGTTGCCTCTGTCTCCAATAAAACCACTAAAATGTTTAAAGAATTTCCTGTTATTGCTCTCACTGAGCAAGAGTTGTTTCCTGGTTTTTGCCCAGACCACTTTCTGGCATGTGACCACCAAAGGCACGTTATGGTTGAGGTGGCCACAAAAAAACAAAAAAAAACTTGCCAAATATTTTTGTCAAATTTGATTTGTATCATTATAATATAGAAAAGGTGTACAGGGAATAATTAGTGTGTAGCAAAATGTATATAAAAACCTAATTAAAGACTTTTTCTGCCCTTCTAGTAGGCTGTTTTCTTGTCTAATCGTTACAATCACTGCAGTAGTGCAAGGTGAAATTTTTGCTGAGCTACATTCTGTTTTGACAGGAAGTTGAAGAAGCCTGAAATGAGGCTGCCCAGACTACCTATCTATCAGCTGTCTGTTCTGCAGCAATAAACTTTAAAACATTAAATCTGAGTAAGACTGAGACCTCATGATTAAAAAGCTGGCCCTGTGATTATTTTTTAACCAAATTTTTCTTTTTGCCACCATAAGCTTTTGTTAGAACTAGCATGGTTGATGCTACTTAGGTGAATTTACTGATTGATTTGTGCACAAATGACTGATTGACCAAATTTGCTGATATCTACATTGGATGATTTTTTTTGAATGACCAGCACTTACTGCTCTTTTGCTGTCATTTGTCGTTTTTATTCCAGGGAGTTCCCTCTGAAACAGGGAGAGTCTGCTTATAAAATGGTCTGCAGTTCTCTGCTTCGTAGGTCAGAAGCTTGTTTATTCTGTCTCCATGGCTACGCTCAGTCCCAGCTAAATCCTCCAATTGGCATGCAGTAGTTGACACCTGGCACAGGATTTTAGACACCTAAGAATTATAATTGGACAGCATTTGTTTTCAGAGGCTGTTTAGATTAGCTTAGCCCTTCGTTATAAGCCAGCAGTCATACATGTCTTACGCATGTTTTAAATGGCACAGGATTTCAGGTTTTTGGATATTTGGGCCACACACTTTTAAGCAAAAATGGTTAAAATAAAATATTCTGTGTTCAAACATAGAAGTCTTTATGACAAAAAGGGAAAGGAGAAAAAAAAACATGCATAGTATGTTATTGGCCTGACATTATTGAATTATTCCTTACATTTGGCAGTAGTGGTCTAAAGGGACAGGTGGAAATTACCAACACATTATCATGTACAAATTTCACTGCTTGATTGGGACTGCTAGCCAGTTTTGTAGTAATAAGCATTATTAACTCCTTGCATTGTGCATACTACAGATGCAGCCACCGCCTCATCGTCCCCTGGAGGGCACAGCAGTGCACTTCCTGCCTCTTCCTGTGCCAGCATGCACTCTGCTACTTCAGCTCCAGAGCAGTCTTCCAGGCTCCACAGCTGTCTCCCTGCAGAGGTGTTGGGAGTGGAGCCTGGTTCAGCTTCTGCAATCAGTGGGGCTGCTGGGGGCGAAGGCGTTGGGGTGCCAGCCCATCAGAACCAGATGACCCCCTCAAAACGGCGGACGGTCCTAAACATCTCTCCACCTCCAGAGGACCTGTTGGATGACAGTCGTATGTCCTGCCAGGATGAGTTAGCACACAACCCAGACTCAGAGCAGAGCAGCAGTATTTGGATGGATGACTCAGTTTCTAACTTCAGCATGCTGAGCAACAGTTCATACAATGACAATACCGAGGTACCCCGAAAATCCCGTAAGCGCACACCTCGCCAGCGGCCTGGCCCCAAACCTGTGGCTAGGGATGAAGCCACCATGGATGTGTTTGATGCAGACAGCGCAAAAGCACCACACTTCGTTCTTTCACAACTGGGTTCTGAAGCAAAGGGCAGTCTCAAAGGGAGGTAGGTTCTTTTCCATGTTTAAATTTGCCCTGCCAACTTTTCAAGCATTCAGAGAGAGGCCAGGAGCTAAACTCTGAATCACGTTAAGGAATGGAATAGGTCTTTATGTTTGGGTTTATATTATGAGTAGTCAAAAGCATAAAGTCGGGGCAACAAGTATTCAGACATTTAGTTAATTTAGTTTTATATCCTTCCAGTGCACGCATTCACCAGATCTACACACATTAGGGCTATACCTGAGTATTCGTTCATTGGGTAGGTATTCATTTTTAATGTTGGGATTTGGTTATTTGCTTTTTATGTAAACCTTTTCACAGTCACTTCCTAGTTTAGGTGCTGCTGTGGGTTACAAAGGGTTAAATTCTTTCCACTCCAGTCCGCTTGTTAACACGTCCAGGTCCAAACCGCTAATGAGCAGCTGAGGTTTGTCTGTTTAGCATGCCACTATGTTCAATGTATAAATCAAGTTTAAAAACTACCCAGTTATTATTCTAGTGCTTTTTCTGTGTTGAGAAGAGGAGATGGCTGCAGTTGATAAGGTAAGTCACAATTCCTAAACCTGTGAAGAAAAGCAAAGTTTAGTGGCAGTTGCCTCTGGTGTTAGCTAGCTAGCATACTAGCACTTTTGTGGATGCCCTTCATTAGGGTTTTATAGGGTGTTTCTTGATATGATCTCACATCTTCATAAACCCTTTTCTATCTGACAAGGCTGACAACTGAAACACACAGATGTGGCTTCATAGCAAGAAACACCCTAAAAACCCATAAGAGTATCTGCAACAGGTGTACCTACTTTGACCTAGGTAACTTTAGACCCCTGCTAGATAACATGAGAGCCCTGTGTCACTAAACCTTGGTTTTCCTCATTTGTTTCAGAATTGTTACTCATCAACTGCAGACATCTCTGCAGACTCGTTTATTTAATCAAAAAAAGGTGAAGAGGCCTGCATGATCTAGTCAGTCTCCTAATTTGAGCCCCATTGAAAATTTATGGAGGATTTTGAAATTGTGATTGCATGAGAGGGACCGTTGTAATTAGAAGGAGGTGGTCCAAAAGTGAACCACAATGCAGGAGAAAGCGAATTATTTCTTACTGTGGGCATCTCAGAGCTGTAACTGTGGTGTAATGACAGCTTCACAACAAAATTACATTATTTGGTTGTGCTGTCTTAAGTACTTTTCCCATATCAATTTCATTTTTAAAACATATCTTTATTTATGCTTATAAATAGTACCAAAAATGCATTTTTTCATGAGTACAAATTGAAAGACATAATGTGTTTATGTTTGAAGTGGATATATACATTGGAAAAGAAACAAAAGTGTCTAAACACTAGTTTCACCATACTGTATTCTGTGGACAGCATCCAGACTATTAACTGCCGTGGTTATGATGGTCTTTTTTGTTTTTTGTTTAGGAGGAATCATTGTACATTAGACTAATAAATCTGTTCAAAATATTGCTTTGACCATAAATGTCTGATTTTGTTGAATAATTGGAATGAATAATTAAGAGGAATGGCCGTTTTTTTTTTCCCCCGGTATAATTATTCCAACCAGATAGGTTCTCAAAAATAAAGTAATTTGGACCGTTTATTTGATTTTTTTCTGAAACGATTGGCTGTTGGCAATTGTCATTGGTCACTATTTAAGTGACCTTGCAACATACTTGCCAGCATTAAAAAAAATGAAAGTGACATGGATGTTTTAATATACAACTGAAAAACATCTGCAGTCAGAATACTTTTGAGTGTATGTCTTTCTTAGATTAATCAATCAAGTGGGATACATGTGTACATAGTGTGTGTTATTTGGATATATCAGTGTGAAAATAGCTCTTTAAGAGCTGCTGTGTTGATACTTTCATTGACCATTGAATAAATTTGAGTTTGGAGTATGTCTTTTGTGGTAACGTCTTAGTATTATACAGGGTGAATCAAAAGTCTCAGGACACCCTTTTATTTCAGAAATGAAAGGGAAAATGACATATCTGAATACCCCAGCAAGTAATGGGTGAGGGGGCCTATCTTTTGGGCTATGTCCGGAACATGGCCGCCATCTTGAAAGCCGCCATATTGGATCAAAGGATCATATCAAAGAAGACCATAATGTCTCTTGTGATTCAAAGTTATCAACAAAAGTTCTCAAAAGTTCAAAACTTTTGTTGTTCGTTACTGCTAACTGAAGATGGAATTGACGAAAGAAGAGAGGATTGAGGTGATTCTGATGTCCGGGGAACGCAGCTGCCGTATCATAACCCCAGACTTCAACAACTGACACCCAGAAAGACCATCAATATCACACAGCACAGTTGCATCCCTCTTAGCCAAATTCCGAGAAACCACTATCTGACATTGCTACAGGAAACAGTGTTCCCATCCATTCTGACTGAAGATGGCAGTTTCCCTTGTTATTTCCAAAAGGATTGGGCTCCACAACACTACGGCGCAGGTGTTCGTCAGTGGGTAATTATTTAATTCCCTGGCCATTGTGGTCCTGTGGAATGGCTGCCCAGATCACCTGACCTCACATCACTCGACTTTTATCTCTGGGGTCATCTCAAACAAATTGTTTTTTCTGAGAAATTCTTCAACAAACACCACCTTGCATTACAGGGAACATTCCTGGTTGTTGTTGCAACTTTCTGTGTTGATAACTTTTGAACCACAAGAGATATTGTAAATCTGATTGCGGTGATCAATTTCTGAGAACATTCTGGTCTTCTTTGATATGCTATATGACCACCTTCCTGTTGGAAAAATTTGCCCTTAATCCAATATGGCGGCTTTCAAGATGTACTGAAACACTACTCTGACCTGTTGGCAGGCATCACAGAAAGATGTAAACGTTCAGGTTATAGATGGAACTTGATTGTTTAACCTTAGATGACTTTGGATTTTGTGTTTCTGGATGATTGAGTGTGTGTGCGCTGATATGTTCCTGACTCTTTCTTCAGGCGTGCATCCTTGTACACTGATCCCTAATGTATCTCTTTAATTTTCAAAACAGTGGCTTATTGGCTTCTTTGTTGTCAAATTACTATTCATTTTATGTTCTCTCACACATTCTCCCATAAATACAAAATGCTATTGCAGCATGACCCCCAAACTGCCATAGTGTGAAGTGTTATGCCCCTCTCCATTACTTCCTCTCGTAGCACGCTTGAGGCAGCTGGCAGTCAGAAAGGGGGCATTCTTTCAACACAATATCCACAGAAGAGTGAGGGAAAGGAACTGAAGATTCTGGTCCAGCCTGAGACACAGCACAGAGCACGATACCTTACAGAAGGGAGCAGAGGATCTGTCAAAGACCGCACACAGCAAGGCTTTCCAACGGTCAAAGTAAGAATTCAGTTTAATTTAATTTTTTGGTTCAAATGATTTGAAAATCTAACTGAATATGAAAGTAGACATTCATAGTATACTGTCTTCTTGTTTTAGTTAGAAGGTGTGAATGAACCAGTTGTACTCCAAGTGTTTGTCGCTAATGACGCTGGACGCGTAAAACCACATGGCTTTTATCAAGCCTGTAGAGTGACTGGGCGTAACACGACGGCCTGTAAAGAGGTGGATATTGAAGGGACCACAGTTATTGAAGTGAATCTTGAGCCCACCAACTCCATGACATTAGCGTAAGGAGTAGCACATTTTTCTTCTTGTATGGCAGCTTGGCATATTGCTTGTGCTTTGTGCAGTTCTGGAATTAAACCAAGCTGTCTTTCTGCAGAGTGGACTGTGTTGGCATATTGAAACTGAGGAATGCAGATGTTGAAGCTCGCATAGGGGTGGCTGGCTCAAAAAAAAAGAGCACTCGGGCTCGTTTGGCTTTCAGAGTCAACATCCCCAGACCAGACGGCTCTGTGCTCACTCTGCAGACCCCTTCTTCACCAATTCTCTGTAGTGAGTATATTCAGAGTCTGTCTTAAAGTTTCTAAAAACTGTTAAATTCCAGAGAATATTAATACATTTTCTGTTCTTTCATGTTCAGCCCAACCTGCCGGAGTGCCTGAAATTCTTAAAAAGAGTCTTCATAGCTGCCCAGTGACTGGAGGAGAGGAGATCTTCATTATTGGGAAGAACTTCCTTAAGGGAACCAAAGTTATTTTTCAGGAAAATGCCACAGGTACTGGTAAAATAATTTTGGGTCCTAGTTTGTGAAAGTTTTTCTTTATCAGGTCATTTTGCCTGACATGTTATCACTTGTTTATAAGCACTTTTCAAATACTTTCTGTCTTTGTCTCAGATGATAGCTCTTGGCAGGCCGAAGCAGAGATCGATATGGAGCTTTTTCATCAAGTAGGTGCACCTGATTTAAGTAATAGGTCATTTTTCAGTGTTTATGTTAAACATGTCTATGTAACTCTTGTTTGAAATGTATATTTCCAATTTCAACCAGAATCACCTGGTGGTGAAGGTCCCTCCTTATCATGACTTGACTGTGACCTCCCCTGTGTCAGTTGGGATCTCTGTGGTAACAAATGCAGGGAGAACACATGAACTACAGCCTTTCACCTATACTCCTCAGCCAGGTTTGTAGATAAGTTAAATATTGAATTCAGATGAAGAAATTTGAGTATTACTTGAAGGAAATTAGTTCATTACAGAAGAAAAAGGTTGTAGTGCCATTTAGAGTTAGGGATTTGGCATTTTGTTGGCTACTTCTGTAATATCTGTGTTATCGCATTAGAGCTTGGAGTGATTTACTATATTAATAGTCTTTATAATAGTATTTACTATATAAATTAGGAGCTGACCAATATGAACATTTTCTGACTGAGACTGATTATAAGGAGCTAAAAATGCCTGGTAATATTGACCCTTTAATGTTAAATTTAAATTTCATACTTTCATGGTTTTATTTAAATAGTTCGTTTAATTACACACTGCCCTGTTTCAGTTCTCGTTTTTCAGTCATCACATTTCTTATTGTTTTTTTTGTTTGTTTGTTTTTCACAACATGATGGTGTTTTGTGTTCAGATTCACTTGTTTTAACCTGTATTGCTGTTATATATTGGAAAGCTGTCTAATGGTTAGTTCTGTAATTAAGAGATAGCAGATTTAAAAGGTAATGTTTTTGGCATTGAGCGAAAATGTTGATCATTATCAACACCTTACATCGGTAGGGTTCTGTGTCTACATAGATGTTTCTAACTCTGATAAAACAAATTAAACTTTTGTGCAGAAAAAGCTGATATTTCTGTGAAATCAGAATTGCCAGCAACATCAAAGCCTTGCACTTTTGAAGATCAGATAACAGGTATGACATTCCTGAAAATACAGTGATACTGTGCATTAATTAATCAAATCAAAATATTAAATTAATCAAAATATTGTTTTATTAATGACATTATTTATTTCATTTGCACTTTTTTTGTAGCAATGCAAACTGGGACCAGTAACCTAAACAGTACCTTAATGGCCCCAATGATATCCATAGTCAAACGAGAAGAAGTCACTCCAATGGAAGTTTCTACCAATCCTGCAGCATGCAACATTTTTAAGGTTTGCTATTAATTGCATCTTAATGAAATTTCATTTTGTATGTATGGAGTGTAAAATATGCAACACGTTTAATCTTCATTTTCCTGTTTTAAACAGCCTGCAGAGGTCCTTAATTCAAACCAACAGATTTTGGAAATCACCACCGTCCTTCCCACAAGCAGCAAATCCTTTCCTAGCCCTGTGCCTCTGCCACCTGTTGACTCTCAACAGTCAGCACCTCCAATTTTTGCATCTCCAGAGCCCCTTACTACCATTCAGAAACAGGACATCTCCCCTACAGCTTCCTTTCAAGTGTCCTTGTCAGAAGACACAACAGTTCTTCAACCTGTGCCACCACAGGTCCCTCAGCAGTTCTTGCGGGAAACCCCAGAGACACTGTCTCCAGAAGACAACAGTCCAGATGGCACTGGAATGGTGGTGGTGAGCATGGAGTCCAGGCCTCCTGCATCCCAACAACCCCAGGTCCAAACCCTTTTGCCTCAGGATGAGGTGGCACAGCTCGAAAGAGCAGTGAGGGAGCTGCAAGAGCAGCAGCAACTTAACTCTGTGCTTTATGGCCCAACTCCTTCTGCTGAAAGCCTCCAGCAGCACGTCCAAGAGAACATGAACAGTTTAAGGCTGGGTGGCAACGAGAACACACTGACCAACCAACAACAGCAGCAACAAGAACAGAACATATTGGAGAACCTTCAACAACAACATCAGAAGGCACTAGTGGATCTCCAGCATCAGCAAACAGTGCTGGAAAATCTGCAACAGCAACAACAGGTCTTGGAGAACCTTCAGCAACAAGCTCTTGGGAGCCTGCAACAGCAGCAATCGCATCAGAAAGTTCTCGAGGACATTCAACAGCAAAACTCTTTGTTGAACATGCAGCATCAGAAAGTATTTAATACACTGCAACAGCAGCAACAACACCAGAAAAATCTAGAGAAACTTCAGCAAGAACAACATCATCAAGAAGTTTTTGAAAATCTACAGAAGCAGTTACAATCAGAACTCTTACAACCGCAGATTCCTATGCAGTGCACACCAAGTTTTTCTGGAGTACCATCAAATCAAATGTCTGAGCATCAAAGCACCACACAGACTGATGGCACAATGTCCCAGCCATCTGATGGTTTTCTTCAGAACTCAACCCAGCAGCCACAGCAGCAAGCACTTTTCCAGCAGGCAGGAAGTCTACTGACTATTCAGACATCAAGCTTTCTTCAGCAGTCGCCTTCACAGTCCTCACCTCCTCAGCAATTATTTCAGAGTCACAACCCTATGACTGAAACACAGGACCCACAGACGGCACTATTTGGCTCTTCCAAAGCTTCCCAGGTCCAACCTGCTTTATTTCCCAATACACTGACAATGTTGACAAGCACCAACTTATCCTCTGAGCAACAGACTCCCTCAACCACACTTTTCATTTCTCAGGGGGTTCTCTCTGGTCAAATAACAACTGACAATACCCAGAACCAACAGCAACAACAGATCACTTTTCTCACACCCATGCCACCGTCCGCTTCGGCTGCCCAGACAGTCTCGCTTTTTCAGGGCCAACCCCAGTTGTCCACTCCCATGGAACAACAGCAGTCTCCCCAGCCACAGCAAATACCAACGCCTCAGCAAGCCTCCCTTTTCCAGAGTATATCTACAATATCCCAAAGTCAGGGCCAGCAACAACCACAGACTGGCTTACTATTCTGTGCTACACCTATTAACCCACAAGACCTGCCTCAGACTCTGCTATTCAGTAGTCAGAGCCAGGGTCCAATTAGTGGTGAACAACTTCCGCAGAACATATTTCAAGACCAGCAGTCCATGCAAGTGGTCCCAAGCTCAGCGAATGTGACAGCAGATAGCTCCGCAAACCAATCTACTGGTCCTCCGTCCCATTCAACTCAGAGTCCACAAATACTTTTCCCCCAAGCCACCGTGGTTAATGTGGCTCAGCAGGATTCATCAGAGCCTATGTCTTTCCAAGATGAGAGCTCTGTTGTGGATGACTCGTCCACCAGTATGCCTTCAACTCGACCAGGACTTTTTCAGGACCAGCAACCTATGCAGGTTGTTCCAAGCACCAGTAATGTTGCCTCTGTATCTTCCACAGACCAAGCCTCTGTCAACATTTTTTTGCCCCAGGCAGCCATTTCAGCACTGCAAAGCGGTGTAGGCACCCAAGAGTTACCTCAGGCTGCCACAGCAGCAGCCATTTTTAGCGGGCAGGGTGGTGTGTCAATTGGAGGGTTGCAGAGCGCCACCTCCACATCCAGTCAGCCAACTCCTGATCCACTTTTTCAGACAGCTTTGGGGAACACCCTGAACCAGCCTGGACAGCCAGGGCAACCAGGCCTGTTTCTGTTTGAAATACCTACTGGTAAGTTCTCTTTATGAAGATGGATTTTTAGAAACTGTAACACTTGCTGCTGTGTAGATAAAATGTATTTAATCCCTAGTATAAATTGCAGGCGTAGTTTCATGAGGGTTCTTTTGTTCTCTTTATCAGAATGTGGTCCACTATTAAATCCACCTGGTCCTGCATTGGCTGATCAGCTTGTCACCATGGGGCACCCTAGTTCAGATCATAACCAGAGCCAGCTTCAAACTAGTGCACAGATTCAGACTTTACTGGACCAGTCCAACAACCTCAACGAGAAGATAGACGAACTACTAGAGCGGTTTCAGGAACAAGGCAAGACTCTCCCCAGGGATTTCTTAGAACAATAAAGATACATTGAAATATCATCTTGGTGAGCCTCCCTGAGCTCTGCTTTGAGCTTATAGATGCAAGTGTAATGAGCTGGGGAACCTGGAGGATCTACATTTTTTTAAAGCCTTTAATGTCTTATTTTGGGAGGGGGCGTCATGTAGGCTGTTACAGGTGGGTGTAATCATGTCCAGATGTCTTTAGGGATCCATATAATTGGGGCCAATGAATGTTTTGGCAAGTCAGCATCAATAGATCTGAGGCCATTTCATATCTGAGCAGTGTATGTTGTGTTTGCAATTTATGAACAGATTATCTGCTGTTAATCGTTTTCCATCTCACAGAAAGAAACTGGCACAACTTGAACCTAGAATTCCCCACTCAAACCCAACACATTGGACCGATATGTTGATAAGAATTTTTAGATGGTATGTTTAGCACTTTATGGAGCTTCTGAAACGAGACACTTCCTTTTAGCTTTCAAGTCATTTGCATCCACCTGTTTGCCTTTGTCTGTTTTTATAGACTTTTCCCACAAAGGTTCTCTCACTCTCTCTGTTTAACAAGTCTATTCATATTTAGTCTCCATTTTCAAAATAATCTATTTAACGAGCCATGATTAATTACACTTTTTTATTTTGATGATTGTATACCATGTCCATCTTTACTGACCCATAAGATGTATAACATTTGCTGTAAATATTTGTATGTATTCAAGATTTTTGTTGTTGTTGTGATTGATGTTGATGTCCAATCTAATACATTTTATAAAGAAGAGGTCCATCTTTATCCATTCCTGTTGGGGATATGTACAAGCACTTGTGTACAATATGTTAACATCTCATACTGTTGTGTCAGATACATGCACAGACTAACCTGGTTGATCATCCTGAAGCTCAGAACCCTTTACTGTATTAGGCTGTGGGTGGATTTATTGTGGCAAGTCAAGTGTAGGAGGTCTTTTCCATGGCAGGCTTTTTTGGGACTTGTGGCTAGTGTTTAGTAGGTAGCGATTAAAAGTGTCAGTGCCAGGGATGGAAAATGAAATCAAGGGAGTCTGATCTAGAATGTGTTTATTGTATGTCCCTACATGCACAAATGGTTAAAGCAGTGGCCTGTTCAGGCTGTGTTTCGGGATGGCCAGCTGGGCTATGCGTGTGTATGCCCATGACATAACGTGTACAGTATATGTCTGTTTTGTGTGTTCAGTAGAAGCAAATAGAGCATATTAATCTTTGTACTATTGTTACATGAAGATCGATCCATGTTTTTATATTAAATGTATTAGATGTACTTTTCCAATTGGGCACTGGCTGCTGAAAAGAAGATTTATTAATGTGAAGGGTGGATGGGTCATCAGTTATTTCATTTATGTTTGACCTTGTAAATGAAGTTGTACATGGTTTATTTTAACACATTGGCGTAGTGGTGCTACATTGTTTACATAAAGAACCATTGTTATATCATGTGAACTGATTATTAGAAAATAACTCATTCTGATAGTTTGGCTACTGGATAACTTTCATCCCTTCACTTTTTGGTCAGGATCAGCACTCTCACGTCCTCATGAATATTCAGGCATTGGCATTTTGTGAGATGACGACTCTGGTGTGTTGGTCACACATCTTTATTTCACCCGTTTTCATACATGTTTACAGCGGCCCATTGATTTGAATAACCAACAGTTATTTCTAGAAGAAGTGCAACTTCTTGAAAGATGTAAATTTCTCCCAAATACATTTGCTTTATATGTCACTTATTTATCTTTTGACTCGTTCCCTTATTTTTTTCACTGTATAGGCATTTATTTTCTAATTATGTATTTAATACTTGTTACAAACTCAAGAAAAAGAAAGAAGTCTAAAAGAAGCCTACCTTTTCAGTTGTGGTGTTTTTCCTCTGTGTGACATTGGTTTGTAGAACATGTGCTGTCTTTGTAGTAAAGCGTGACTTCTCACCTGTATTAAGTGATCCATACATACAGTATTTTTGTAAGACTGAAATGACTAAATGTACTATGTACATTTTAAAACATTTGAATTTTGTGTCCCTTCTGCAGTACTGTACTTCATACATCATGTCAAGGGGAAGTGAATGATGATAGTGCTTTTGTCCCCATCACTGTGCTATGAAACAGAAGTTCTGTGTGACTTGTGGAGCTCAAAAACTGTCAGCTTAAGACCTGAAAAAGGAGAGGATTTTACAGAGTATATAGGCTAATGATTTGGAACATGCGTTCCATGGAAAGCCATATAAACAAACTAGTAACTCTGATTTCAGAGTGAAAGAATGTGTTTTTACCTCATGATGTAGACATATAGAGTCACACTACATCTATCTAAGGACCAATTGAGATGACATCTCCTTTTACTCACAAAATGGCAGCAGAACTCTTCGTTTTTTGGATGATATATATTATCTGAGTTCTGTGAGTTTTTGAGTACCAATGTTCCAGCTTAGGTCAAAGTGTCATACTGTATGTGTAACAGAAAACAAGCAGAGACGGAACAAAAGCAGAACATTTCTGCGCAATCCATCATTGTAAGAACTACTTAAACTTTCATTAGTTTACGCAGATATTTATTCCATTGTATTGTCCTATTTTTATTGGAAGTACTTTGTGCCTTTGCAAGCCGTCCCCCCTTACTTCTAAAGTACCTTTGTAACTAATTACACATTTTGGGGTTTGTAGTTCAACTTTAAAGTGATCCAAAAGTTCAAAACTGCAAGATTTCTAATGATGTGTGTAGTTGTCTCGACTAGGTGTTGTTTACAGATCCATCAAATGCAGATACTGATTGCATTTGAGCTTTATATCATGAAACTGCTATGCAGCTCATTTATTTTCTTTTTATTTTTGTTTCTCCATTTTCCTTTTTTTTAACAATTGGTTAATGCCTCTTGAGATTTGCCATAACAAGGTACAGAACAGAAAATTCTATTAAAATAGGCATGGTGAAGTAACATGTGAAATGGTTTCTGACAACAATCTTAGAGCGCTTACCCCACTCACCAGCAGTTTGTGTGCTTTATGTGTGAATGTTTGAGAGTGCATCTTACTCATCTGCATTTTTCATATGCATTTTTTTTTTTACCATGATTTGCTTTTGTTTGATGTGAATAATATTCCTCACTTTTTGAAGTCATAGGGATAACAGTTTCCTTTTGAGTGTGTCTAAGTATCGTGTGAAGATTCATGTGAAGTAACATTTAACAAATATACTTGTATTTTGCTTTAAATCAGTACATTTGTATACTCTTGCAGTTATATTTCTGTAAAACGTGCTGCTATCTATATGAATAAAGATAGGTCTGAAATCCTTGTGTGTGCGAGGTTTACTTGGTGTACAGCACTTTTAATATACATCAGTAAAACAATTTCAAATGGTGTTGGAGCTGGAAATAAGATTTAAATATCTGGCCAGTCATGGTGCACTTCATTCATTTATTCGTTATCTAAGCTGCTTGTACTCCTGGGTTGCAGGGAGTGATGGACCCTATGCCAGCACCCATGGGGCAGAAGGCAGGAAACGCTCTGGACAGGCCGCCAGTCCGTCATAGAATAGACATTCACACACACGTTCACACCTAGGGGCAATTTAATATCTCCAACTCGCCTGACTGCATGTCCTTGGAATGTGGAAACCCATGCAGACACAGGGAGGACCTTGGATGCCCAGCCAGCTCTTCTTGCTGTGAGGCAACAGCACCACTTAATTAATTAATGGTCTAATTAACTAATGCATAGCAGTGCAATTTTTTATTATGTTAAACTAATAAATGTATCTTAAAGAAAGTAGAAAATAGGAGCCTGAATCACAATATTTGGGAACCAAATCTGGTTCCAGTTATTTAAAGGGCCCATATCATAGAAAAAAAATCTCATTCCTTTAAATTATAGTTTGATGTAATATGTAAATGTTTTTAAATATTCAAAACATACCATTCATTTCTCAGTCTTGCTGCAAAACAGCGATTTTTAAGTCACTGTTTTTGTGATGTTACAAAAACCCACACATTTACAGATTTCCCTATTCACATATACACCTTCTTAAATATTTTATATTAGCATGTATCATTAGGGAATGGACCTAGATATGTTCCTCAGGGGCTCGGTGACCAGACCCCTTAAAGGAGCAAAATGTAATCTGACACAATCTGTTGATTTCATACTGCACACAGTCCTTCCTCCCTTAACACTCCTCCCCTTATTTACTTACTAGTCTTAAGATTCGCTGCCAGTTCAGCCTCAAACTTGCCAAGAGTAAAAGCAGAACCAATGTTAACTCTTGTTTTGCTTCTGTTTTTGTCACTATTTTTCTAAGAACATGTTTTCTTGTAGGGACAAGCTGTGCTTCTTCGTCATCCGCTCATGTGGGGACAGAATGCAGACTGCAGTACTACAGCGAACAGACGTGTGCTTGTGTAATGTTAATACGTGTAATGTTGAAGGCTATAAGACCAAACTGAGATCACCTCATATGGATGTGATGTGTTTAACATATTCAGACCTTTTGCAGATGTCTTAGAGAGCGCGTGAGCTATCAGGGTCACTATTGCTTCTTGGGGTACAAAGTGGTATGATGAGGCAGGACGAGCCAGGGCTAGCAGATTAGCAGATTAATAACTTTAGTAGATATTTCTGCAACACAGTACGTAGATGTCTTTGACATACTTTGAAATTTTCACTTTGTAAATTTCATCACGTTCTGTTGATAAATGTTGTTAATTTTGGAATGTATAAAATCTTACATATTGCTCCTTTAAAATTTTTCTCAACACCTTACCACAGTTGGCTCCTGGTGTCTATACATCTCTTTCTTATCCCATACACGGTAACCGCTTTAAACAAATCCTTCACTAGCTACCTGCAACATTAGACGTTGTGATATTTTGATTAATCGGCTATTCTCGTAAAGAGGGGTCCTAGTCACGCCACCGGGATGGAGTACGGTTAAATCTGTGTACATTTTATTTTTGGGTGAACTTGCCCTTTAACTCTACACCGTGCGCGTGCGCGCGCCCGGGCCTGAGGGTCTGCGCGGCTGGAGAGGAGAGTTACAGCAGCAGGTCGCTGCCACTAAATCAGATTAATGGGCAAACGGGATTGTGACGTCAGGCTTTAAAACTGCACGCAGCGTCCTCTCGCGCTGTCCCTGCTGAAGCGTCGCTGAAGGAAGGCTCGAGCTGCTCGCTCTCTGTGCAAGCATGACTCCATCAGCAGCAGGACCATAGAGCAGCTACTCCCAAGACAAGCCTTCAACAATGGCCTCGTATTTGGAGGTAATATGCATTTTCTGCATGTCCTGTTTGAGCCTTGTAACTCCAGTGGGCAGTGGGAGATGTGTAGGCTAGCTCTGAACGTTGGCTGCACTGCTCTTTTCCAGCACTGTGGTGGTGGTGGTGTGGATAGGAGCTTGATGTCTCTTTGTACGCGAAAGCTAACATTGCTTCCTGTGAGAAGAGCTGCTAGATTTCTGGCGTGCAGCTGCATGTGATGGTTTCATCACGAGCAGTCTGTAAAAGGGCTGCACCTCTTCCACACCTGTGATGAGCAGTCTGAAGTGCTGGCAGGGTTTGTTTTGGTTAGAGCAGCAGTTCAGCCCGCAGCCTACCACTGAATGCAGCCTGCTTGTAAAGTAAAGGTTAATGGCCCTATCTCTTTCTTACCTATACCTGAACCTGCTCTGTTCTCTTTGATGATAGATGTAGACTTGATGGGCCTAAATGGGAGTTGCATCAGATGCCTAAACAGCCTATGGTGCTTAACATGACCTACTGTGTTAAGTTAGGAGTGACGAATATTTGCATTTCTGTGTTTGCCGTCTTTTGCAGATCCTTGATGATGACAAGGGTCATGAACTGAGTCTTTTTTGTGTACCCAAACACTATGAAGAAGATCTAGACAGCGTTATAATTCCCAATGGTCTTATTAAAGATCGGTAAGTTCTGACATGCTTCAGAAACAAGTAAATCTGCAGGTTTCTTGTGGAGGCTGGATTGGCATTTCCTCTCCATTTCTGTCAGTCCTGAATTGGTCCTGATGGTGAAATCCTCTTTTTTGTGCCATAATTGACAAAGAATAGTCAAAATGTAAGCAAAGTGATTCAAAGTGGTTTGATGCGAAATGCTCCCTTCTAGATAAACTTAGGAGTCAGAATTGTTCACAGTGGACGTAATGGGAATCAGACATACAGAGGGTCTAATGCCTCTTAAAGCTACCCTGCCTGAAGTGGTTGTCAATGTCTTATTTCACTATCAACACTACATATCGGCCCTGTCCAAGGACAAACAAGTATTTCCAAAATGGCAACTTTATAGGAGAGGGCAAAAACCTCATTTAATTCTAATGTAAGTCAATGGAACCAGACTTTTTTTTCCCCAAGAAGTTTTGTGTCTGCTGGTCCGTTTATCATGAAATTTTGTATACACTGTAAACGCCAGCTGCTGTAATCAAACGATGCATAAAAGTAAAAATCAACAAAAAAATGGAGATGCATGTTTTTCTTTAAACAGCGACGATATAAAGGCTCAAATGTGTAGGTTCACCGGTGGGTTTGGATAGCTGTTTCGTGTTGTGGACATGAGCCACCAAACCACTCTGGATGAGTTTGATCGTGATATGCAGACAATTTGTAGAAGCGGTGGAGTTCCCCTTTAAGATGCTGTGAGCTTGTTGTGGAGATTTGGAAATGCCCTTTTGTGCAGTTATATGATTCATCCCTACTGGAATACTGACCTGGCCCCAGAGTGACCGGGCTTGTCAAAAGACCTTGTGTTCATACAGTAAATTTAGTTAGTGCTGTCTGAGTGGTGCAGGCACTTGTTTGCAAGACCACAGGATAAGCATGTGATTTGAATTCTGCATTTCTGTCAATTTGTTAAACAAATTTCCTCGAGGGTCCCCTTCATGGACGCAGGATGCATTCCCTTGAAATTAATACAAGGTATATTCCATCCAAATCAATGCATCCTTGATTTAGTCTTGCATGTTGCCTGTACGGCTTTTCTCTCTGTCTTGATTTTCCTCCAGGACTGAGCGGCTGGCCAGGGATATTGTCCGTGATATGGGGGGGCACCATATTGTGGCGCTGTGTGTGCTGAAAGGAGGGTATAAATTCTTTGCAGACCTGATGGATTACATTAAGGCACTGAATCAGAACAGTGATAAGTCTGTGCCGTTGTCGGTGGATTTCATTAGGCTAAAGAGCTACTCGGTAAGTGCCGGTTTTAAATCTTTCCTTTGTTTCCTGCACCTTGAACGAATGTGCTGTTGAGTGTGCTTCAGCCATCTTTGATATTAGTTATCTTGATAAAACTCGTTTTCTGCTTTTCTTTGATGTCTTGGTGCGCTGTTCTTTACGGGTTTGCTTCAGTATGCAGCTGTACCTGTCTATTAGAATTATAGTCGTATTGTTCTCAGTTATGACAGCGGACACAATGGTGTTATGGTCTTTCTATGATTCTATATTGGTGGTGGAAAAAAACATTGGAAGCAAATGGAGATTGTTTCAGCAGAGCACTTCCTTCCTCATTATTTTGAACTGATTTTCAATACATAGGAAAACCGTTGACTAGCACTGATGTGTTGTATTTGATATAATGAGGTTTTAGGCTTGAAAAATCGTCTGTGTTAATCCTTGACTGTTTCCCAAAATCTGTTCTGTTCTCAGAATGATCAGTCAACAAACTGCGTAAAGGTTATCGGAGGAGATGAATTATCCGCTCTTAGTGGAAAGGTGAGTTTTGCGTTCGTTGCACCCACACAGCATATCTGTAGTGCTTTAGACAGTCTTTGCAGCCTCATTACATGTCATGTTTATAAATATTCTTTCTTTTTTCTCATTTTTTGCAGAATGTGCTTATAGTCGAGGTGAGTCTATGCATCATTATTGGGGGTGTAACGATTCTCCAAATCCATGGTTTGGAGGGGGTTATGAATAAGAAAAAAACATGGAGAAATCTGAGGTTATTAAATCACCAATAATTTGGAATATTAAAGTAAAAAACAGTAAGGAACATACTAGATTAAGCTGACTCACATAAATCGCTTCTGTGAAAACAAAGCTGACTTCACTGCTCACAAGACTGCGCTGTCTTCATGTTAATGTTGGCTCACTTCAGCATTAAATCTGGTAAGTTAACATTTACAAACGCCACATTTATAACACTTGTATTGTAGAGTTTTATGGAGCACGAACTATAAAATGGTTTACTGTCAGATCAGTTCAGCCTGCAGTTGTGGACGGAGACAATATGTAAAAGCACAGTCAAAACAGCTGGTGCAAATATGTTCTGAAACAGTGACAAGCCTGGAAAGTTGACTGGCTGAATAATAGACTGCAAACTGCTGCTTGTGTTCTTCTAAATCTCTCCTGGCATCAGGGCCCACCTCTTGTTCTGACACTTCACATCCACACACACAAAAAAGAATCTGCGTGTATGTGGTTTGAATGTAATCCTACTGGTAATCACCCTGTTATGTACCTGTAATCTTTTTACTGCAACAGAATACAGTACAGTTACATTGTGAGCTCGTGAACACATTTTTACCTCTACTAGATAACTCTCAAGAATGTGCATCATGAAGGAGAGGAAGATTTTTGAAAACAGTTTTTAATACATTTTGGAACAAGACCTTTCAAATACCGTTTTTACTGAGGTTGATGAAGTTTAGCCTAAAGCTTAAATGTGGTATTAGTGGAGATTGTCCTTTAAATGGTTTTTTTTTGGTCTAAGACTTGGCTTGACCTGTACCTGGAAAATCAGTGTCATTAATTGCCATATTAACTTGATGTCAGAAAATGCCAGAATAACATGGATTAGGTTGTTTTTTTTTTTTTTTTTTTTTTTTTTCCACGCAGTGAGCTTGTGGTTATGATGTATTTTGAAGATTCTTGATTTGCCATACCACGTTGACGTTGCTAATAAAGACACCTATCTGAGGTGCCGCTATTAAACCATTTATTTAATGTTTTTCAGGATATTATAGAGACAGGACGGACTATGGAAACCCTACTAGCTTTACTAAATGAATGTAATCCCAAATTGGTCAAAGTGGCCAGGTAAGATCATTGCCATCTTTTGCTGTTTTACTGATGTTCCTGATATGTAAGGTGTCCATCAGTAACACTGCACAATTTTCCAGCGGTGAAGAATTTAAAGAATGCATATGCAGAGCTAGGACAAGTCCCTGTCTGTTTCTGTTGAGGGGGGGGCTTTAAGTGAGTGATACAATGTATAGACACAGATCCATTAGGTACAATACATACATTTAAAGTCACATGATTTACTTTAGTCATGTAACTCACATGACCATTAGCAGATGATACGGGAGAAGACAGACAAGATACTGTGCATTAATGGCCAAATGTCTCTCCCCCAGCTGAGAGTCTAATGTAGATATCTAGTGCTGTTTGTCTGGGTGCTCTAGAAGGCATGTTTCACTGGGCAGCGGTATGGAAGCACTCTTTGTCCATTGCTGTCACAGTTTAATACGCTGTTGTACTCACTTTCAGCCTACTTGTGAAAAGGACTCCAAGAAGCTCAGGATATCGCCCTGATTGTGAGTTCAGTTCTCAAAGTTCTGCGTTGAATTTTACATTTAAGCTTAATCTAGTCTGATCAAAGGCAACCCTCTGCTTATGTTGTTAGACATGGTACTTGGAAGCTGGTATATCTGTGCTTAAAGTGGTTATGCAATGCTTTTAGCAGGGTGGAGGCTGCTAAGCTCTTTAGGACTGTCCTAGAAGCACAGATGTTACTGTCCCTTGACCTCTGCTTTTAGCTTTAGTATCGAAGTAGTAGGGGTACCATTATCGTGCCCCTACCCCCAACTAATGGCCTGCTGTTGTTAAGGTTCTTTAAGACATCATCGCTTAATGGCGTGAAACTGTTTTGCCTTGAGTTAATGTGAACACATTGAAAGTCATGGGTCACTGAACAGTCGATGCAGGAATTATTTATTTATGTGTTGGTTTGTTTGTTTGTTTATTTGTCCAGTGTGGATGGTATTGTACACCAGGGATGTCCAGTCTTATCCACAAAGGACCAGTGTGGCTGCAGGTTTTCATTCCAACAAGGCAGGAGATCACCTGATCAGCAGTTTGAAGACTGAGATGAACTGAATAAACAAGTGAAGTCAGGTGTGTTTCAGGTTGTTTGGAGTGAAAACCTGCAGTCACACTGGAACTTTGTGGATAATATTGGACACCATTTTTGTACACTATAAGGTAATTTGCTGTTGATGTTGTGGTATTTATTTATTTATTTATTTTTTAACACACTTTCATTATTGTAAATTAGCTTTTGTTTTTGAATGTTTTGTGCCTTTCTCTCAGACATCGGCTTTGAGGTTCCTGATAAATTCCTGGTGGGTTATGCTCTAGACTACAATGAATATTTCAGGGATCTGAGTGTAAGTATTTTAGGTTTGTGCCAACATGTGACCTGCAACCAAAATATTAATTTGTGGATGTTTAATTGTAATAATCTTTTGCTTTATTTCCCTCAGCACATCTGTATACTAAGCGACAGAGCAAAGGAAAAGTATAAAGTCTGAAAAATGCCAGATGCATGAAGACTAAGACCACTGTGAACCTTCCTTTCTTGCTGTGCTGGTTATGAAGAGTTATTTTTCTATATTATTCATTCCTCTGTTTTCTCAAAGGAGTATGAACTCGACTCATGCAATGTGGAAAAGAAATAAGAAATGCCCACATATGGTGCTGGAGAGAAGTAGGACTAGGAATTAAGTTATAATTTGGTTTGGAATCAGTAGGCCTGGTTTTGATTTGATTTTAGTAGTTGATATCACAGGTGTCATGGTTTATAGATGGTCTTATTTTACATCTTTTTATTTGTTCTACAGAGGCCTTAGGTGTACTTGAACATTTGTGTTATAAAAGGCACTTTTTAGTGACGTGGCAGTGTCTCAGACTTTTTAAGGTACTGAAAAGGAAGTGTAAGGCTTTTTGGAGGCAGTGTATCACTGTACGTTTCGTTGTGACATCATCTAATAAAACTGTATGTTACTGATGCACTGAGAGGTGAAGTGTAAAAGTGGGCTTTGTGTGTCATGCTGGAATGTTTTGGTATTGAAAGAAGTGCTGAAATTTCCTGAAATCGCTGCAATAAAATAACACTAATGTATGTCGCAGTCTAAATTATTTATTAATGGAAAATGGGGGAGTGTCCTGAACTTGGCTCTGCTGGTTGGAGTGCTGGATTGTTGTAACAGCACTTAAGAGTGAGATCTACAAGAACTGAAGTCATCAAAAAGAGAACATCAAAAATCATCCAAATGTGTTTTGGTACATCAGTGGGGTTTTTTTTTTTTTTTTTTTTAAATTCTGAATTGAAATCGAACAAGCTGTCTTTATGTCAGAGGGCAGAAAATAATGATCGTAAATCATGTTTGTCATGTCACATTTACACAGGTGTGAAGGTGAGTGAGGTGTGTAATCCCTTGCAGTACTTAAATACAAAGATTAGACAATAAATATACACAATACTGAACACTTATACAATGCTGAACCTGTAGCCCTGTTTATCCAAATATACAGTTTTATATAACAAGAATAAATTATGAACAGAAGTTGTTATGAAATATACACATTTCCTAATATGTAATGTTTTCTGTTGGTGGAAATGCTCTTTTCTTGTATGGTAACCAGCAGTCCCAGACATGAACTGATTATCTCCATCTGTATCTCTGGAAATTGGGGAAGGTTTTCAGATCTACAAGTAAGCTGCGGTGTACTGTAGTTTCTAGAGGTATTTCGACCATAGTTAAAAGTTATGAAGGGCTAACTGGGTCTGTTTGCCGACTGGTGGGTGAAGCAGCTAAACAATGACCTCTCCCTGAATTTGTATTCGATCCTCTATTTTTTGCCTAATGGGCAGCATAACGTGTTAATAAAGGACCCCCACCCCAATGTATATTTTTTTTAAGATATGCCCATGTATCTCACATATTGGTCAAGAGATCCAAACACCCTAGGGAGAAATACAGGCTCTTTTCTGATTTATTTATATGGTATGACGCACGCACCAGAGCTCATCTAATATGTATTAGTTTTCCCTCCACCAGTTTGATTTCATTGCTAACCACTTGCTAACGGAGTTTGAATCTGCTTTTGTTTTATCGTCGTTTTATGGAACACCGTTGCCTACAAATCCCAGAAACCCTTTCGCGACTACGTCACTATGTTGTTGCGGAAGTGCGAGTGCAGAATTGGAGAGTGCTGTCGTTGGTGTCTTCTAAGCGGAGAGTGACTGTACTGTGTAACTCAGAGCTCAGTAATTCAGCCGGTCTCAGAGAAACTTCACGCAGGTCACCATGGCAGCTCTCAAATACGCTGGGATGGATGACACTGACAGCGAGGACGAGCTGCCTCCCGGCTGGGAGGAGAGATCCACGAAGGATGGCTGGGTTTATTATGCCAAGTAAGTTAGTTTACACTGACCGCCTTCCTAATTCTCTCAGCTTGAACAGAGTCTGTTTCATTTCTGTTCATGTGTGAGTCAGTATTAACGTATTTCACATGTCTTTAATATCTTGCCATTCTGTACCTGTAGTATCATTTTAAGACGGTTTAAAAGGACAGAGCCCCTGAACCCAAAGCGGACTCGTCTGCTGTTGGGTCTCACAGAGGAAACCTTTTTTGGTTTTTTTTTCAGCCACGAAGAGATGAAAACGCAGTGGGAGCATCCTAAAACTGGGAAGAAGAAGCGCTGTGCAGGAGGTTGGCGACTAATTACTGCTATTACACCATCGTACAGGTTATAGATGTATGCAGGTGTTTAAGCACTCCCGGGCAAAAGACTCATTGAGTTGATTTCTGAAGTGAAAAGAGGAAAGCACTCTGCAGCAAACTGCTTTTTATAAATAACACTTATAGCAGTCTTAATGCACAGTTACTTTATATTTGATTTACTCAAAAAATGAACACATGAAATAGAACAATTGCCATGTGCCAAACTGTAGACACCCTTTCAGGGGTAAAGTCTCTGTACTGGATGAACTTGTTATTCCTTAATTGACTTGTTAGGACTGTTTAGGCAGTTGTCATTAGGAAGTGTCAGTTGATGATAAATTCTAGAGTGAAAAGAAAGACTCTCAAAGCCTCACCATGTGCTTTTCTAAATAGCTTCACTGAAGATCTGAAAATGAAGCTAATGGATGCCTGCAGAACAGTGGAAGTACATAAATTAAAGCACTTCCAGCTTGCAATATCCACTCTCTGAGATTGCAGTTAAACAAGCAAAACAAGATTTGCCTGACACCGGTGTGCTGGGACACTTGTTTTATAGTGCAGCGTTGCTTACACAACCATGATTATGAGTAATCAGAAGGACCCGTTACCTGTGATCTCGTCACAGATTTCAATATATTAAAAAAAATAAAAAATAACACCTCTTGACTAAAGTAAGAAAATGGCTTCTACGACAGGACACTGATGTAAGACGTGTCTCAAAATCCACAGGAAACTGCTACAAGAAACACAAGATGAATTTTTTGGAAAAATCAACACCGTCCGGAATTGAAAATCTATTTTGTAGATCTTAAACATGCTGCGCTTGCAAGACGGCTCCAAAAGTACTACAGAAATAAAAACAGAACTGTTCTTCAAGAAGGGCTTTTCCACATCAGCTGAACGAAGAATGCTACTCTTTCCTAGTTTTAAGTTAATCAAACATAATGTAACTGTGCATTAGCATTTGCAGAAAGTATAGTTTTTCTTAGTTTGCTGCTGAAGTTGCATTTACATTTACTGGAATTTACTTCAATAATATTCTTCAAAAATGCATGACATTTGGCCGTGGTTGCCCAAACTTTTGCATGCAACCATATGTCAAAATCTTGTAACTGTTAAGCTAAGCCTTTTAAAAGAATACTGGACAGTTATAATTGCAGTTTCTGCTGTCATTACACTGTGGAGTCCATCAATACCAACTGTAGAAGATTCATCAAAATTAGTAGCATTACTGCAGCCTACAGTCTTTCATATGAACGTTTATACTTACTGAGCACTTTATTATGACTACCTCCATGTATCTACATTCACTGTCCATTTTGTCAGCTCCACTTACTATAAAGGAGCACTTTGTAGTTCTACAATTACAGACTGTAGTCTATTTGATTCTCTGTATACTTTATTATGTCACATTTACTCTATTCGTCAGTGGTCAGGACCCCCACAGAGCAGGTATTATGTGGGTGGTGGATCATTCTTGCAGTGCACTGCAGTGACACTTATGTGGTGGCAGTGGTGTGTTAGTGTGTGTTGTGCTGGTGTGAGTGGATCAGAGACAGCAGTGCTGCTGGAGTGTTTAAACACCTTAGTGTCACTGCTGGACTGAGAATAGTCCACCACCCAAGAATATTCAGCTAATAACATCCTGTGGGCAGCATCATGTGACCACTGATGAAGAACTAGAGGATGACCAACTGTGCAGCAACAGACATCAACTCTCTTATGGAGTTTAAAACGCCAGCAGCACTGCTGTGTCTGATCCACTCACACCAGCACAACACACACTAACACACCACCACGTCAGTGTCACTGCAGTGCTGAAAATGATCCACCACCCACATAATACCTGCTCTGTGGTGGTCCTGTGGGGGTCATGCCTATTGAAGAACAGGGTCATAAAGTATGCAGAGAAACAGATGGACTACAGTCTGTAATTGTAGAACTACAAAGTGCTCCTATATAGTAAGTGGAGCTGATAAAATGGACACTGAAAGTAGATACATAGTAAGTGTACCTAATAAAGTGCTCAGTGAGTGTATATACCTCTATAAGTGTGATTTTAAACACAGCAGGTGAATTGAAAGCAGTGTTATATATAAGCAGTGTATTTTTAGTTCAATTTAATTTCAGTGAAAGATGTTTGTGTGCTTTTCTGCAGATCTGCCATATGGATGGGAGCAGGAGACAGATGACAAGGGTCAAATCTTTTACGTTGAGTGGGTTGTGTTCCTTCAAACTAGTTTCATTTGAAATTCTCTGTTGAAAAGAAACTGTCAGAATTGTTCACAGTGGTGGTGATAAGAACATCTGAAGCATTTAATGCATTTGAAAGCTACCTCACAAAAAGCTATTATATGAAATGGTTACAAGTACAATGCATGACACCTGAGACATTGTTTTGATGTGTTTTTTGGCCTACGATGTTATTTCACCAATATTATGTTAGGCCAACAATCTGCAACCCCAAATCAGAAAGTTTGGACAATGTGCAAAAAAACGCAGCGTTTCTTACATTGACTTTGACTTTGACTTCATTGCCGACAGTAGTAAGATGTCGTATGTCTGGTCAGCTTCATTTCATTTGTTAATATACATCCATCCCTGCATTTCAGGCCTGCAACACATTCCAAAAAAGTTGGAACAGTAAAGCATTTACCACATTGTAATGTAGCCATTTATTCTCATAACCCTTCAGGTGTTATTTTGTCCCATTATTCCTGCACACATGTCTTAAGGTGCATAGTGGTGTGGGGTCGACATTGTCGCATTTTCCATTTCAAAATTCTCCACACTTCCTTCTCTTCTCTATTGGGAACAGGTCAGGACTGCAGGTAGGTCCGTCTAGTTCCTGTACCCTAAACTTCTGCAGCCATGCCTTTGTAATGTATGCAGCATGTGGTTTTACACTGACCTGTTGAATAATGCAGGACGTCCCTGGAAAAGATGAAGGCATGTGTTTCTCTAAGATCTTGATGTACTTTTCTGCATTAGTGTTGCATCTCAGAAGTGTAAATGACCTTTGCTAAGGGCACTGACACACTAACCCCATACCATGACAGACCCTGGCTTTTGGACTTGTTACTGAGAACAGTATGGTTTTTGGTTCAGAGCGCACGGTGTTCCTTTCTTCCAAAAAATAACTGGAATACTGATCTGTCTGACCACGATGCACATTTCCACTAGGTGATGGTCCATAACGGATGCCCAGAGATGTCAGAGCCGCTTCTGCTTTCTTTGGAGAACATTGATTTAAAACATTTCAGTAATTTCCTCATGCATTTATTGACAAACTGGAGAACCTCTGTCGATCTTTGCTCCTTGACAACTCTGCCTTATGTATGCTAAATCATAATTACAATCATCTGTTTTAAAGAACATCTTTATTTATTTATTATTTATTTATTTATTTACTTTTTAACCTCACTACTGACCCTAATTTGCCCCTGTCCCAACATTTTTGGAATGTGTTGCAGGCCTGAATGCAGGAATGGATGTATATTAACAAATGAAATGAAGTTGACCAGATGAAACGTGAAATTCATACTGTGTGCAATGAACAAAAACCAAAGTAATTGTAAGAAACACTGTGTTTTTTATTTGCGTTTTCAATACTGTCCCTTGTAAAATCCATTCTTGCAGGGAAGGTACATGCAGGGTGTTCTGAGGGAATTTAGAAGAAGAAAAGATAATTTTTTGTTTGTTTGTGTCTCCGTTATGACACTGATTGCATAAAAGTGGCTTTATTGTGTCTTTTGACTGAACTGTTATGTGTGTGGTTGAGTTCAGGTCCAGTTTTCAGTGCCTTATATTAATTGTCAATTTTTTTTACCCCTTTTTTCAGTCATATTAATAAGAGAAAGACGTACTTTGACCCCCGCCAAGCCTTCACCATAGAAGATATACAAGTGAAGCCCAAGCGCTATGATGGAAATACTGCTGCCCTGGAAATCCTACAGGGTCATGACCTCTCCAACAAGGTCGTAGTCATCACAGGGGGCAATTCTGGTATTGGTGAGTGATCTTTTGTATTTCTTTTGTATTTCTTTTGTATTTCTTTCTTTTTGCATAGTTTCAGATGATACTGTACATTGTGTTTAGAGCGAAAAATCTTTTCGGAGCCAGGTTGCTGCTTGACTGTGTATTTGGTGTACATTTACTGGTTGTATTTGCAACAATTATTTGTTCAAAGAGACTCTCCTTTCATTATGAGCCTCTAGCACCTGCCCCACAAACATAGACAACAGTAATTGCATGTGATGTACAGAAGGTGGCACTCTAACACTGCAGATTATAGCCTTGTCTTAACTTGGCTGTTTATCACTTCTCTTGTACACTAACTGAAACATCCATCTACATTCTTTCGAATGATACATACAGAAACCACAAATCATCCCTTAATACTCCACATGAGTATCGATGTTCATTAGTGAGGTTGAATTGGCTGTCACTGTTAACTCTAATGAATAGAGTCTATATGAGCTGTGTTAATGCACAGCTCATAACATAATGGACTGGAGACAAATGCTATTCCGGAGTCTTTCTGTTGTAAATTATTGCAAACAGCCGCCATTCAGTCAGCCTCCGAGCCCGTTATAGCACAATGAGGATAGATAATGAGGGCGTGGAGGAAATTCGATCAACATAAACATGTTAATTGTTTTGTCCGATCTCTATACTCCATCTGAAATGTCACACCTGCTTTGCAGGATCCGAGGTCAGTGCGAAAAGTAATTTTCAGGGTTGTATCAAGAAAGCAGTGGTGATGGTCAGCTAGCGTACAGAAAGGGGTGTAGATAGTCTTTCTGTTGAGTTACTAATGCTGGTAATTGTGTGCATCGGCTAAAGTGTAATATAATCTGTATATGTTTTAAATAATTGTATATGACTATATCATCGCTGTCCATGAAAAACATGTATCTCCATTTTTGTTTTTTCCCCTTTTATGCAACATTTGAACACAGCAACTGCTGTTTACACTGTGTGAAAATTTAATGATGAATGGACCAAGTGAAATTGCTTGGGGAAAAGTCTGGTTCCATTGACTTACTTTAAAATTAAACTGTTTTTTGCCCTCTCCTGTAAACTTTTTGGAAATACTTAATTTTCTTTGGACAGTAATGATATGTAAAATGTTTATAACTGTACATCTTGTGTATTCCCTAATTATATGTAGAATTACTGAAGACAGGGAAGAAATTGATCTAATATATCTATTCTTAAAAATTGTTTATGTGTGCAGTGTATGTATAGACTTTAGAGAATGCAGGAAAGCTTCTAAAGACAAGGGGAAATTTGTTTGCCCTGTGTAACGGTGCAATTTGCGTTGTTTTTAATATACTGTACACAGAAATATTGTGATTTTTGGACAAACATGATCTTTTTGCTGTGGACATTTTTCTAATTTAAGCAAACTGTCGGCATATATTTGGAGAAACCTCATTACAAATCCAAATAAGCTAATAAGTGAAGGCTTCATTATTGTTAGTGTTATCTTTTCTAACCACTAGAGGACAGTGTAACCCTTTCTCCTGCAGATGATGCTCAAAGGCGAACTTCTGGAAAAATAATTGTTTATATAGGACCAACAGTATGGAAATACAAAACAAAAACGTTGACACAATTGAAGTATTTGTTAAAAAAAAGAATAATAATAAAAATAATAATATAAAATAATAGTTCAACCATTGTTATCTGTCAGAATATTATTGACTAGTTTTGATTACCCATTGTCCATGTCGATGTAATTTTCATTTACTGATTTATTTGGGTGCTATAAGGAGCACATTTTTTGCTGTTAAATGTTGCCATTATTTTCAGTGACAATAAAAATCTTAGTGATAACAAAAATCATGCAATACAAATGCTACTACACAAGGCAATTCTAGAGGACAGGGAGTTTGCTTATTAGCCAATAGGAAATTTCTATCACTAGAGTAAAAGAGTAATATGTGATATGTGTGGCTTTGGTTGTTAATGAATAGTAGTAATTGTGTTAAAATTAGAAAATAATGAACAAATTATTGTGATGAGCTATAATAATTGTATTTAACTTATAATTAGTCTTGTACTGTTTTTTAACAGTTCTGCATGTTTACTTGGCATATTCATTCCGTAAGCCTCTTCCTTTATTTATTCAGATGGAATTCATTGAGGCAATTTTGGGTTTAATGCATTGGAAATGTATATCAGCTACCAGGGACTTCAAGCATTGAGAGGCAATATAATTTTTCTCATAATAAGCCACATGATATGGTAATTGTGGTCAGAAGGCATAGTGTATTCTCCTGCTCTGTCTGATTAGACCACTGCTCAGTGCATCCCATTAGTCCATTACTCTTCTGTGTGTCTCTCTCTTTCTTTAAACTTTGCTCTCCGCCATCTTTAATAGCTGTAATAGAAACAAATGTTCCTTGGTGTATATATTCTCTCTCTCTCTGTCCCTCTTTCTGTTAATGCGTTCTTCTTTTGTATTGCTGTACACCTGTACCTCTGCATTGATCTTGCAGTGCTTTTGACCCCGGCTGATGCCTCCCATTCATTCCCATTAGCAATTGGACGCTTTCCTTAATTCTCTTCTATTGAACCAACTAAAAGTTATTTACCGTCCAGAGTGTTGTTCACTTTGCACTGAGGCTGAAACAGACTGCTGTCACTGTATCACGGACTGGTTCTCTTTTCTCTTTGTGTATACATTACATAATATACACAATATGCTAAAATAATTACATGGACAAATTTAGCTAAACAACCATTATATATATTTTCTATATATTTTCTATTTATATTTATAAAATGTGTTACATCGGTACCTTTCTGGAATCTTCACACCATTTGTGCTCTTTGTATTATTTTGCCAACCCCCCCAAAAAAGAAACCCCTCAAGTACACTTAATATCGCGAAGCGACTTTATATATACAGTAAATTTCCTGAGACTATTTCTCCCTCACTGCATTATCTGGATTCCTGTAAATTCCTGTCCCACTCTAAGTCCCAGTAGGGATGAATGTGCTCTGTAGATTCCCTCTTTCCCCTTTTCCCTGGTTTTTGGTGGAGATGATGGGATGGAGCAACTATACTGTATGTCAGCCTTTATTAGAATGAAGACCGCTGTTTAAGTGCGGTATGGAGCGGCATGTTTATTTTTGGTTATTGGGTATATTGTTGGACTCCCTCCAGATCGGTACAGTCACCAGGTGGACGGGTCCAACCTCTCGGCTGCCATCTTCTGATGGTGATGGATGTCGCATGGCGGTCGCATTGCACTAATGTGGCTGTATTTGTCTTGCTGTGTCATAGCCATGTGAATATGTATGTACATTCCTAGAACAAAATTCCTATGTTTGTCCACTGTTTATTTTAGTTTCTCACATTGTCAGCAAGGTGGCCAAAATAATACTTATATTTTTTTATAAATAGAGGAAGGTAAGTGAACTCTCTAGCTTGGATGTCGCTTCATTGCTGAGCCAGTGCACAAAAACATGTATGTAAATTTAACAGTACCCAAAGAAGTCAATAATGCTGGTATGTGATTTGGGGGGTTCTGGTAATTTCCTTTCTGAAATGTTATGTTGTTTTGGCCTTCTCATTCTCAGCTGTTTTTTGACATGCCACTCATTGATGCATACGAATAAAAGAACACACCAAACAAGAAAAGATGTGTAGATGAAGTTAGCTGTATAAGTCCCTTTCTCCAGTATATTCATGCAGAGGTCATGGTTATGTCCTCTCATTTGTTTTCGAGTCGGACTGAAAAGGCAGTGCTCCAATCTTCTGACCTGTCTCTTGTGCCATGTTTTGGAGAATTCTGCATGTCCAGCTAGAAAATGGAGTGCAGAAGGACAAATAACAAGGCTTAGGGCATGGAAATCTTCTATTTTGTGCCTCATGAAAAATCTTGTACCCGTTGTGCATTTGGAGCTGAATTTTACTGGCTGTGTGATTGTGCTGGTATGTCTTTATGCTGCGACAGTGTTGGTGGATTAGGCGTCTGGCTCTCTGCGCTGGCACAGGGATTAGGTGGAAAAGTGACTCCGGCTGGAGATAAAGCCTGAAGCCTGAGGCTTTGTGGGGGAGCGCTAGATTGAAGCTGATTCGTTCAGCATAACTGCCATTAAATCGATTGCAGCCCCCCTTCTCGTATTTACACTCCTCCGTTTGTCTATGAATGAAGATGCCCTCGTACATGGACGCACACTTGCATTCAAAGAAGAGAGGAGCAACTCATGGCAGCAGTGTGCTTACTAGGGGGGCTTGCTTGCTAGTTGTTACTTGTTTGAAGACGTTTGGCCTTTTAGTTTATTGAGAAACATTGAACCCTTTTAAATAGGAATTCCACTCATTTTATTCAGAGTGGTTTGGTGTGAATTACTTTACTCTGGAGAGTGTAGGGAGTGGGAATTGTTCACAGTGGTAGTGATGGGAACCAAATGTTTGAAGCCTTTAATATCTAAAAGCTGAACTGCAGAAAGTTATCACATAAAATTGCCCCCTTGCCTGATTGTTTTGCGATAGTTTCACCAGCAGGTTTTGATCTAAACATAATTTGTAATCCATCCATGGCACAGAGGTAGAAACAGTGTGCTTTTAGATGAAATAATATCCCAACAAAAATAATTTTGCCATTGTTAACATGTAGCTTTACTGGTCATTTTAAATGTTAAACAAAAAAAAGCCATTTGCCTTGTGGACGTCACTACCCCTGGTTCCTATCGCCACCACTGTGAATGAGTCAGTAAGTTTCTCTACAATAAATAGTTTTACATTAAACCATTCTTAATAACTTGGCTGACATTTCAGTGTTTGAATCCTGTAGGATATGATGAAAATTAGGTGGAGTTTCCCTTTAAGACTGCTCTGGCATGTTGTTTGTTTTTTTGTTTTTTTTTTCCTGCTCCTTTTTCACATCGGTAGTCTGAGTCTACTTTAGGCATGCTTATATTCATGTAGAGCTTGTTATTGTTAGTGAATGGCTGAGGAAATGGAATCTGATGTTTTTAATGTGCATTTCATGTCCTTTTTGATGAATCTGTTTATTGGCTATGTAATGAATACTAGGTATGGTTGGTTAGTCAAATTATTGAACTTTATTGACCTTGGATGAAATTCTGGGTGCACGGCAAAACTGATGTAACATGCAAGAAAATTACAACTGGGGATAAAAGGTTCGATAATGATTACAAGCTCAATGCAGCTGAATAGGTAAGAGCGAGGCCTGGAATGCATATATGTGCCTAAGTGTTTAAGACCTGCAGGCTTTTGAAGGGGACGATGGCATGGGTCTTATGTGAACTCAAGTGGTTTATGATCAGATTTTATCTAGAAAAAAGTGTTAAAGTTGTCACTGCATTTCTCTCTCTCTCTCTCTCTCTCTCTCTCTCTCTCTCTCTCTCTCTCTCTCTCTCATGATCTAGCCTGTTGTACAGTTTTACAATATGTCACTGTTGATCAACATTGCAGTGTTTGAATACTGATACACTGATGGTCTCTCCAGTAGCAATGTTCTTGCAGCAAGCTGTGAGCATCCTGGAATCACAAGTCTAGTTCCCTTTGTAGCATTTCGGTCAAAATTTTTTCTGTGGATTTTATTTTGGTCAAAATAAGGTGGTACTGTCTATAACCATGTTACAAAATCAATTCACTAATTCATATTAATATATTGTGGTGCATCGCCATCAGACTTGGTAACAATGAAATCCCAGTTGTAGAATTTTGTCTGTATCATGTAGCCCTAGTGTGGGGTGAGTGAGTGGACTGGTCTGAGAGGCCGCTGTGGGGACAGGGTGACCGGTGCAAGTGGAGGGCATGATGAAAAATTGCGGTGGGAGTTGGCCATGGCCACAAGGGGTCAAAGCAGGAGTCTGGGAGGTGGCTCAGGAGGGATTGTCAGGGGCAGGTGGGGGCAGGAGAAGCTTGGCAGTGGGGGTAATAGAACAGCGTGAGCTGCTCAGGTGGAACTTCTCACCCCGCACTCCGGTAATTACAAACCATACATTTCACTTTGGGCTGTGACAACGCCTCCCCGATCCCAAATGAAAGTGGGCCATTATTAATGGGGCGAATTAGGGCTCCTCGTGGATGTACAGGAGCACCGGACTCCCCAATTTAACCCAAAAATATATATCAAACACCTGCTGCTCCAAAAAAACTTCATCTTCTCACACTTCATCATTTTATTTAGTCATTACATCAGTAGGCCAGGTAGCATCAGTGAGATGCGTGGGAAATGGGGCAGCTTGGTCTCAGGTGATGATGCACTGTAAAGCACGCTGGTCTTTAATGCAGAAGATAGTGGCTTATGAATAAACTCGGCTGATTTGTGTAGATTTGTGTAGGTTTTTATGCACCCAACGATACAGAGAGTGAAGTGTGTTGAGTATATTAGCCATGGGTAATGTGAAGTGGTGGGCCAGTGGAGCCAAACAGACCATGAAATCACAAAATCAGAGTCTTTAAGTGGAGTGAACTCCCCTGCATTTCACGCTGCATTTCTAGCACTTCTGGGCCACACTGTGCATTTTAGGGTGGTTTGTAACTACTGTACTACATGTATTTTGTTCTCTTTTTTGGTCTTCTATAGTCTTTAAAATAAGGTTCTGTTGAGTGACGCCATAGAATCACTTTTGGTTCTCTAAAGAACATTACAGTGAATCATCGGAAAGTCAGGAACCCAAAAGTGGTTCATGTATGATATTGTGCCAAAGAACCCAGCTTGGCCACTTTATTTTTAAAACAGACCTTTAATGCTTTTGCGCTTTTCCCTTTCCTTTAGTTTGATCTGTAGCTTTTTGTGCATGTAAATCGTCTGTGAAGAACTCTCTCCCACAGAAACCGCTTTTCTCAGCTGTCTGAAACACCTTGTTGGAATACCACCCCATTTCTCTGTTACAAGGTGATGTCATCTTGTAGCACATAGCTCATTGACCACCTACTGCCAAGCTTGGCACACCCTCACACAACACACAGAGAGTACAAGCTCACCACTCTGAAACATTCTGCTCCAGTCGAGTTTCTATAGGTAGATCAGGTCTACCAACTTGTTCTACCTGACTACCTGATCAGGTTATATACAGATATATAGTGTTTTTTGAAAAATTAAGCATGTGAATCTATTCTACTGGAACCCAAAAATTAAATTATGAACACTGAAAACATGCAAAAAAAGTCTCCTTTCAGAGTGTAAAGAAAATCCTCTATAGAATCTTCAGAACAAAAGCCATTAAATACTGTGTATGAATATGAGTCGTGATCTAGACTAAGAGTCATTTATGCAAAAGAGAATTGGGCTGGGGTGTCAAAAATCACTTCAGAAACTATACGTAAGAGAAAGTGCTAACAGTTAAAAGTGGAGTCTTATCTACATTTGAATGTATTCAAGTATATTAAATTAAAAAGTAAATGTTATTGAAAAAATAGTTTAGTTGAAAAGTTTTCTTTTTTACATATTGTGAGACATAGTGACTAATCATGCTACGAGCGTGTGAGCAAATAAGCATCGTGTTGTGCAGTTTTATTTAACGCTGATATGAGTTTGATTGACTTTTTTTGATAAGAAGGAATTTGAGTGGTACTGATTAGTGAGAGGACATCTCCTGATTTGTAAGGAGTACTTTGAAGATCCAAATGAAAGTTTTCTCTGTGAAGTATAACTGAGGAAAAGTACAAGTATTCAATTTTAATACTTACAGAAAGGACAAATCTTCAAAAATAATACTTGAGAATAGTAAGAAAGTACAGTCACATAGTATTTTCCACCCCTGGAAGTGGACAGAAAGAGGGGGAAAAACATGTTAGTCATAGAAGTCATTGTTTTCTTTTTGTTTTTTTGAAATTGGCTTTGTCTCATTGTGTTTCTCCAAGTGACACTCCCCCCAGGGTCGAGAATATGGTCTGGAATAGGACCCAGTGGAGCATTAAAACTGCAATCTGACCTTTGGGCCTGTCCTTAGTACATCTCATCCCTTTCCACCCCAAAATCCACACTGCTTTCCTCTCATACAAGTTTTTCTAAATGGCAGCAAAAGTAGTTAGAGCTGATTAGCATGTTTCTTATTTGACTGCTTAGCATTTTGCCCATTGTTTGTAATGTCTTTATTGGTTGCTGTACATGCCACCCTTGCGTGTATGTAGAAGTGGGCGATGACCCATATCTGACCTGAGAGCCTGACAGAAGAACGACACAGACACAGAGCTGTTGTTTTTCTCATCTAGAGCTCACCATGCTCTGCCTGCTCCTCTGTATGCACTCTCTCTCTCTCTCTGTCTCTCACACACACACACACACACACACCGTGTTTCTGTTAGCCCAACAACTGGAGTCGTTATATCCAAATTAATGTCAGGGCCTCTCTATTTTCCATAAATAACACCCAGCAGGTCGCTGCTGTTGTTAAACATGCTCTAATTTGTTTCCCATTATGAAAAACATCAGTGTCGATTAACTCATGTTTCAAGCCCGACAGCCGCCACGCTTTTTCCAAGGTGACAGTCAGAACAGGGCTGTTGATCAACAACGTTATTTTCACTGGGTTTTTTTTTTTAAACGCATCCCTCTTTTGTTTTTCACACTTTTATAGAATCAGTTCATTTACACTTTAAAGTGCAGTGCTTCACTTGCTTGTATACTTGTTTACCGAATAGGAAATTAGCTGCTTTATTGGTATTTACTGGATGGGAAAGCATTCCAATTTTCCTGTGATTTTTATTTATTTTTGTTTTTTTGGTGGTCCGTTTCCTGGCATGGTGGTTCATTGTACAGATGCAGAGTGCTCCTTCCATTACTCCTAATAAGGTGTCATATAATTTAATTCCATGCTTCACTTGTCAGAGAGGAGCTCTTATCCACCTCCAATTTTGAGTTTTAATGGATATTACTCTTTAGCACTCGCCTCACAATTAGGGCTCCTAGTTTGCCTTTTAATGAAAATCAGATTAAAACTTAATCTAATTAAAGTTCATTTTAATCCACGCTATCGTGCAAACTGTCTGTCGCCTGGAATCTTGGTGCCTCACTGTCAGACTCATTTAGCTTGCATGGAAACGTAAGGTCAGACTATCAATCAAGGGTGTTTAGCGTGTGTATGAGTGTGTGGGATCAAATTGCTCCACTTAATGGAGTGCGCTGTCGCATGCAAAAAAAAAATCTCCTATTTTCCGTAAAATAAAAAGCATGTTACTGTATATATTTGATCTTTCTCAAAGCAGAAGTCAGCTGGACGTACCACAAATAGTGGTTTTGAACAAATCTCTGTCATAAGCAAACTCCAGGAAACTTCTTTTGAAGAGGGAAAGAGGAAAACTTAGGACATGCGCTCAGATGTTGCTTATAATCGATGGCGGTTGTCAGGTGTCATTTCCAGAGATGCCCTCTGCTGGCTTTACGGAGAGAGAGAGAGGGAGAGAATAATTGAGTAATGGTTCTGTGTTTGAGCCGTGTTGGCCTGTCAGCTCTTTTCTGGGCCACGACAGCGTAATATGTTTTACAAGCGGCATGGCCAGGGGTTATTTCACCATCTTAGGGAGCAGAGCAAGCAGCCAGCATGCGTCTGCTGCACAGGGGCAAAGCCATGCAGCGCTGCAGCTGGAACTGAACATTGCAGGCAGACCACTGACTAGCACAGGACATATACTTGTGAAACTACAGACAGGATGCTTGCAAATTTCACCTGTGGTATATGCCACAGTGTAGAACTCAGTGATGTAATATGAATTCATTAAAGTGAAATTTGAACAGTATATAATAATAACTTGACTTAACGCCTTAAAATGTAACTCTATGCATCACAATATATTTTAATGAAAATAGTGTAAATACAATTGTGTATGACAAAAATAACAAATAAAAGAATGTCTGTTTGTGTAAAAATAAAAAGGAAAAAAGTTTAACTGTGTTAGAAGTCATGGTGGAAGTATGTACCCTAACACTAAAGTCACAGGGCAGCACTTATTTACAGGGTTGTGATCTGAACGGTGAACCACAGGCTCACTGGTGGTGCCAGTAATAATACATAATTATTCCATATTTGTTAATAGATTTCTTCTTGTTTGAAAGAAATAGATAGAGCTGTAAAAAAACAGTTAATCGGTATAAAGCATGTGATGTAATGATTTCAGTGTTCATCGGTGTTCATTTTGAGAATATCCAGAGACATGGTCATTTTTGTCACTGATATCATGATTCGTCCCTAATGCCTGTGAAGCCAGCTTAGATGTACACCACTGACCCTTATTGTGTCGACTGTTGTTTCAGTTGCAATGTTGATGCTGAATCATTTAGGCTTTCTCAAGCTGGATTTAATTAGCAAATCAAGGCAACATGGACAAGAACAAGCACCATGAGAATACTGCGTTAAAAAGCCTGAGTCTGTCTTTTCTGGGTCAGCTGTTGTGGAGGAGCTGGTACCCAGCGGAACTGTAAGTCAGGAGTTTAGTTCTCGTGCGCTCAGATTCTGGGTGAAATAAACACCTTTCTCCATTCTAAATGACCTTTTCTTAAACTTAATTATTAATGTCAGGCTTTCAGTTGTTGGCCAGCATCTCCAAGCTGAAGCTTTGGCTCGGCATGTCTATTTTCAGCCCCTCATACCTCTGAATCTGATGCCCACTCTGCCTCTTAAACTGCTGATGCCAGCTTTAGAGAAACTTTAAACACACTTTGTGTAATCAAAGGGACAATGCAAAACGGCAGGTCAGCAAAAAACAGCCCAAACAATACCCCAAGTCCCCCCTAAATATAACCTTTTTTAGGCGTGTTTTTATTAATAATTTTTCCTTTTTTTTTGGCATAGCAAAACTTTTTAATGTTCTCTCCCTCACCCCCACGTAATTAGTTCAGTCATTTTAGTAAAGTGTTTCAACCTTTTGGGTTTGAATGACCCATTTAGACTCGTGATTTTGGAAATGAATTTCCTCCCGTATCTACTTTATGGGCCGTATTTATCTCTGGAATGATAGTAGGCTGCAGGATGATGAGGCCAATGCCTATCTGACAGTGCGTGATGGTGGAGAATTCTTATCTTTCCTGCTTTGAAGTATGTCGTTTCATTGGTTGGGCAAAAGAAGTTTGTCTACACTAACCACGCGGTCCAGCTGCCTCTGTTTCTTCTTTTCCATAGCTTGACACGAGTCGGTCTTCTTTGAACGCTTCTTATTCTCTCGCATGTTATTGTCATTACATCTTGTACCTTTTCTTACAGTGGTGCTTCCTCCTGAAAGTGCCCATGGTACCATTTCTAACTTTATCTGTGCTGGGGCTCGCGAGGGCTTCCGCTACATTAATTCAATCATTTTCATCACTGGAGAGGGAGTTGATTAAGCGGCTGAAAGAGAAGCCCATGGCTGTGTGTGATGGAGCAGAGCTGGGACTGAATTGGAGATACGGCTTTTAGTCCTTCTCCCCCTCTCTTTTCCTTCACTCTATTCAGTCCCAAATACAGAGAGGGGGGGGGAGAGGGAGAGAAAGAGAGCATCGATAATGTGAGAGAGCATTGATCGCGGAGTTATCTGAACAAGAAGACTAATCGCAATCATGTCATTTCCCTTCTTCTATTTTCTCTCTCTCTCTCTCTCTCTGCAGGTTTTGAGACGGCACGCTCCTTTGCTCTTCATGGTGCCCATGTGATCATAGCCTGCCGGAACAAAACTCGCAGCAGTAAAGCAGTTAGTCTGATTTTGGAGGAGTGGGTAAGTGTGCACACACTGCGTAGGTTTTGTCGTTGCATTATAGTTGCATCTCTTAGAGAAAATTATTGTCTCAAGTTTTTCCCAAAGTCTTAATGGTAAATACAATGAATAAATGGTAAATGCTGTGAAAGTTGTTTGACAGCTGAGTAAGCAGTAAACTCATCAAACACTGTGAAACAGTATAGATACAGTATTTAAAGTTTTAGCTTAAAGTAGTTAACCTGGTTGTTTAAATTGATTAAACTTCTTATAGTAAGTAAAATAACATGCTTTATATTACAGATGAGCAATATGGCAAAAATACATTTTCAAGATACGCGTTATGTCACAGTATGTATTTTTTCAGACATCTGATCAGTTGGAACGGAGAAAATTGTACCGGTAGTGCTACATTAAAATACCAACAAAAACTGTAAATACGATGATTGTTATTCAGTGTATAAATCCAGTTAGACCGGAACATGTTTACCCTCTTTATAATGCAGTTGGTCAGTGTTCTACAAGTACTGACTCAGAAAAGCAAACATTGTACTGTGATATAATTTATTATGATAATGATATATATTGTCATATTGCTTGGCTCTACTTTATATAATGTTAATGTAAATGTTTAGTGCTTAACTCTCTCAAACAATGATTCAGCGGGTTGTACTTAAGTGTACTTAAGTGCCCCGGCATACAGCTATCTTTCAACACTTGGAAGTACTTACTGCCTGTGAAAGAAAGGAAAGTTTAATGAATTGCTATCTTGCCATGAAACAAATGGCAAAAATGTTAAAAGTACTCAAACCCATCAGTAGAGACTGTGTATTGAATTCAATGTAATTTAATATTTTAAATTAATTTAAATAGGATGGTATAGGATAACATTAGGAAAATACATTTCCTAATGGCTGATCATACAGCCACAGGATCCGACATTCTCAATTCCTCCGAAAGCTTTTGTGAAATTCACTGTCAGTCATCAAAAAAGTGGAACTTGACACAAAGTCACTAATTCAAGACACCACTTGGTATGCAGATCCATAGTTGGCTTTATAAGTCAGCATTAGATCACTACTATAACAATCATGAAGTTAAATCTCATGATCTAGCCCAACTGGAGTCTGTAACCTTCCATCTTGAAAATCCTTTCAGCAAACATGCTGTAGCAGACTTATTCTGAAACATCCAGGTTTTAGCATTCCGTTTACTAGCCAGTGCAGGAAAACCTACTTACTTTGTCATAGACGTTTTCAACAAATAGGAAATCAGTTTGTAGATATTTGCTTTTTAGTAATAAGTGATTAATAATAGGCCCGCTAAGGCTGCGGTGCTGAAGCTGTGCTTGAACCTCTTCACTCTGCGCTGAGGCAGATCTCTCTGATAGCCTGTGTTATTAGTGGGAGGAGAGCGCGAGGGCCGTCTGATAATTAACTCTGATTATTGCACTAATATTGTGGCACTCCTGACGCTCCCCTAGATTTATGAGTGTGGGAAAATAAACAAATGAAATGTAGGTGCTGGAGCAGAAAGAATAAGCTATTACCAGCGCTGTAATTACAGCCGTCCCGAGACTGCGAATTAGTTGATTAATTACAGGATGCCGATAGATTACAGGGGAATCTAAAGCGCTTTAAAGCAGCTGAAATATCTAATTGAACAAAGGCCCTTCTCGGCGCTGGATAATTCGTCAGCTCCGACAGCTTCAAATCAAGGCAGGTTTTAATAAATGTAGCTGAACTGCTCCAAGGCGTTTTACGCTCACACACAGGCACACACACACAATCGCTTACACTCACACTCGCACATCCCACCACTAGTGCACTGGTAGAGTAAAAGACCCCCTTAGTTATAGTGTCTGCAAAAAGAGTTAGGAATGCTTGTGGGGAATGTTTTTTGACCATACCCAAACAATTCAGAATTATTTTTTTCTGATGGTTTATTTCTCGAGTGTTCTGAAAATGAATCACGTGGGCTCTGGCCTTGAAGAACGAGTGGATAAATAACGCCAAAAGAAGAGCTGATCACGTTAAGATTCCCATTTTCTGATTAAGAAATGTGGGATTTGATTTGACTCCTATATCACAGGCACTCCAGGATGAGTAATGAGTGCAGTAATATCAGAGTGAATCTCCTCGGCTGGAGACGTACTCGTACACTTCAGCAACGATATTAATAGAGTCAGGAAAGGACGGCATGAAGGAAATTAATCGTTAAAATGATGGATGAACTCTCCGAGTCTTCCCACGCTGGTGTTAAGGTTATTTTGATAAAGATGTATATTTTGAAGGCGCCTGGACAGAAGGTCAGTGCACGTGCTTCCCGGGTCACCCGGAATTCCTTGACGGTTGGTCTTGCCGTTGACAGTGCATTAGCGTTGATAACCTTTAACCCCCAGTCAAGCGATCAGGCCACCTAACAGGACGGTTAAGCTCAGGCACAAGGCATTTAGTTGGTTATTTATATGTGCTAATTCTGATCATTGATATTACTTGCTAAATTGTATTTGAGGGGAAGCACACACTAAAGCCAGGGGTGTTATTGGCTTTACTTTTGTCATTTAAATGTCACCATTTTTTTATACACTCATTATTATCATAAACGTCCTTGTTGTTATTGTTATCATTTACATTGGATAAAGAATAGGCTTTATAAACAAAGTGATGAACCATGACATGCTGGAATCCATGGAGTCTGGTCAAAAATGTATTTATTTATTAATTTACTAACTTCCTTTTCAAAAAATTGTAATATAATCTGAAAGCATATTGCACGTTTGGGATGTGGAATGAACATTGGGATGAGGTCCTAATGTGTTCCTGGCAACAGTCGGATGTTTGGTGAAGGGGAGAAAAAGAAATATATAAATCATAGTCTCATTGAATGCTCATTATGGTAAACATTTTTCACCCCTAAAGCTGCTTCCATTCAAGCACTGCAATAAGGTTCATCCTCTAATACTGCTTTTGAGTGAATGGCTATGTCTTCGCTGCAGATATTTTGCAGGTTTGAGATGTTTTGGACTTGACGGGTGGCGTCATAGGGCTGGTGTGGACCCTGGTCATGCGTAGGCTGTTGATTGTGACTCTCTGGAATGAAACGTTGCCGATTGCCGCAGAGAAACAATGATTTATTTTTAGAGTGCAGCCAAGTTGCTTGGTCTTTATGGTGCTCTGCAAATCCTTTCCTTCATACAAATGTGCTTATTAATCACACTACAAAACCCTGCTCCCTGTGCACTTGCTTACTAATCAAAGTATAGCAGCTTACATCTGTAAAAGTGCCGTGTCACGCTGATTCAGCCAGCACACACACACTCGGGATGTGGTCAGATTTGTCTCTGAGCGGTCTCTCTCATTTTAACCTCATGTGTAACGCCCCATCCGTCTCTGCATTCCAGATGCTCTGAGATTATCTCTAGTGAGAGGAGTTGCCAGTTCCTCTGGGTTACCTGTTGTCAGAGGAGGGTGAAGTTTATCGACGGTAGGGCTGAATGATATGGGCAAACATCTAGTTGAGATTGAGACTGATTTAGCAACTGCAGTTTAAATATAAAGAAGATTTAACAAAGAGAAGAATTTCAGGATTGAGGTGTGACCCCTGAATGTAGTGTCCCAGGCTGTAAGTTGTGATTGTGATGTTACGATAGATGGAGGTTTGGATGCCTCTGATTGGTCCAACTTTTTCACAAGCAGTGCACAATCTTTGTGTTGATCTTTGTGTTATCATTTAAAACAACTTTTGCAGGCTTTAATTAAATGCAGCTCCTGACTTTTGAATCTGGCACTCTTAAATTGGGATTTTGATTTAAAAACGATTTATCTTTCAGCCCTAATGGAGTGGTTTGTTTTGAGGTCAATGTGGAGTGAATAGTGTGTTGGAAGTCAAATATAAGAGCACAGTCACAGTTACAGTATCTCATCAGTCACATTCTTACCTGCATGCAATTCCAGCTTAATGCACTCTGCTTTAGAGGCCTTCATATATGAATGCAATGTGGGATACCACAAAAGAACCACCTTTAAATTCCCAGTCATATCACATCCTTAAGTGTACTATTCAGCAGTAGCATGGACCTAAAAAAGAAACCTGAAAAATTTATATAGCATAAATTGTTTTCTTGTTTGTATATACAAATAATGATGTCTGGTTGAAGTATGGTGTGTAAATGATGTTTTTGTTTAAAAGCTCATTATAAAAAAAATGCATATTTTACAAAATATAGGTTTAATTTTCCCTCGTTACCTGATAACATTTGGCATTTTGTTAAATAATTTATTAATTTCTTTTGCTTTGTACCACATAACATTCTGTTGTTGTGGTTCACTTTCATTAGAGTCATTATTATTAAAATAAAGAGAAACAATAGTTAGAAGTGATTCAGACTCTTTTTTTTCCTCTAAAAATGATACCAATTGGTAATTAGAAACTGATATTGCTGTAATAAGAATTAAATGGTTATAGATTTTGTTTGTGGCTGTTCCATGAAACTGATCCAGTTATAAGTCTGGACTGGCCAACAGAACCTGGATATTTAGGAGGTTAATGATGTACCTTTGTAAGGTACAGTAAGGATGGACTTACTGGCCATAATCCTGTTCTTATGTGTCATTTTCAGGTAAATTTATTAAATCTAGAACCAAATAGTGAAGAAAATGTTTACTCCAAGTACTGGAATGAGGGAAAGAAAGCATGGCACAAGCAGCTGGGCTGAAATCATGGTTAATCCCGTTTAGTCTCTGATGAGATGAATTCAGGTTAGTAATCTGTGTAGAGTTCTATGAGTAACCGTTACCTGTGGACACAGTCCTTGCTCAGCTAATGGTATTAAGACTTAATGTGGCAGGAGGAGCTAATTCTAGCTGAGCTCATTCCAGCTAACTGCACAATGGTTTTATGTGGCAGACCCATGGCTTTTTCTTTTCCCTGTGAAACCCTTAGATAATCAGTCCCTACCCTGCCAATTACTATTGTGGCGGGCTGGGAAAGGCTGCAGGTTTCCTTTCTGAGCATGTTTACAATTAGAGTCCTGTTAGGGGCGTTTATGGGGTTCAGCAGGTTGGGCTTTTATAGGGTGCGATGAGGTTGCTATAAAAGTGGGTAAAGAGTGAATCAGCAGATGTGAATAGAATTGAATAGAATAAAGAGCTGTGAGAAGGAGTGTACTAAAGCTCTCCCTGCATATCCACTGTACGTTTCAGCCAGTACTGTGGAAGTAACTAAATAAGGAAAGTGTTTTTAACCTCAAAGATATTTCACAAATAATTAAAATAGAGCTCATTCAAAAAGGCAGACTTTAATAGACCCTGAATTCCCTTATTCTGCTTATGCTCTGTATTGTTCTGTTTTTGTGCTCTGAGGGAAGCTGTTGTCATAAATGAGGGTCAAGCTGATGGTTAACAGTCAGAATGATGTGTATGTGTGTGTGAAGCGTGTATACGTGTGCATGTGTGTGTTTGCGTGGGGGCGCGTCTACGTTCCTGTGTGTATTCGTGTGATTTAGTTTTCTTGATTGCCTGTAAAATTCTGCTTATCTCTGATTCATAGTCCCTCGAGAGTGGTTTAATAGAGTCTCAGGGGGGATGCATTTCTGATCAAGGCCCGTCGCTGTTGACCAGAATAACTTAGCTGCTTCCCCCCACCCCCCCCCACCCCTATTTAAATGTGTTTGGCTTTTTTTCCTACTGGTGTCAAAATGCTAATGAGGCACTTTGTAATCATGTTAATTGCCCACCTAGCCTCGTGTTACCAAATATTCATTGTTTTTGCAGAACTCTTATTTACAATCGAGAGGAACATTAACATGGCTGGTGTCGGCTGAAGACGCGTTGTGTTGTTAGGTTGTGCTTTGGAACCAATTAGGGTGAACCCTCCTCTCCGTAGAGGTTTATTGAGAGAGCGAGTAGAGAAAAGCTCAACCTTGTAATGCGTAAAAAGCAGACAGACAGGCCAGTGTAATTAGATAAGTGACCATATTTAACTTTCCACATGCAGTGCTGTCTGCTCTTGTCAAGCATGGCTCTTTATTCACGACCGGAGAGTGGAGATGTTTTCTCCTCTGGACGCAGCAGCCTAATGAGCTATTAACAAACAGATTGCTGTGTTGCTTTTAATTGCTGCGGTACATTTTATTTTCATGGTAGCGCATTGCCTCCTTTCCCTCATGATCAATTTAGAGAATATACTGTGATATATAATTGAGTGGAGTTTGAGCTTTGATGAGAGAGAGAGAGAGAGAGAGAGAGAGAGAGAGAGAAAGAAAGAATGACGGACAGAGAGAGAGAGAGCAAGAGAAGTGCAATGATGAACAGACTAAAACATTAAAATAACCAGCTGGGAGCATCTCATGTCTTAAACATTCACTCAAGCACAGTGTTATCAAAATCGGCAGGACAGTGTAGATATTGTTGCATATCTCTGAAACACTTTAGGAGAAGAAAAAACATTCTAAACTTTAATGTATGAGAATATAATGATATATTGTATTATTCATTTTGCACTGTTTCTGCTGGTCCATTAAAGGATAGATCATACATTGTAAAGTGCTGCAGGCATTTTCAAATGAGGGGAAAAAAAATCAGCCATCTAAGGTCAGGAATACGAAAGACCGTAACTGGCCTTCTTCTCTCTTGCACCTTTACCCAGCGTGATTCTAGGCAAAGCAGGTGTCATTTAGCTAACCTAACAGAACAGGCAGTTAGTGTTGTCCTCCGAGCACACTCAGATGTCCAATGATGTTGCATTAGCGGCATTTTAAAAAGATGCAGTGGCTGCCTTCATGTGTCTTATAGGAAGCTCATGCTGACCTTAATGCTCCTAGCTTAGTAACACTGGACCACATTTCACCAATATCATTAAAAGTTTTTGACTAAAATTTGTTCTTGAGAAATATCCTAATAAAACGTCTATATCAGATCCATGACATATTTTTAAACCCCAGGGTTGTTCGCACCTCTGTGGTCTTGAGTGCGTATAGATTCGGTTCTTACATAAGAACAAATCCCAAATAGGGAAACACTGGTAAATCTTGGAAACTGCGTAAGTGTTTTTTAAGAAGAAATTTCTCCTTAAGAATGGTTGGTGAATGAGGCGCATTGTGTATCTATCTCCACTGGATTTGGCCCTGACCCAAATTGTTGGAAAAAAACCTACTGATATTAAAACCATGTATATTGGCTTATC
>CM067474.1:47340298-47353027 GCA_034552555.1 Semaprochilodus insignis | reverse complement strand
TGTGTGTGTGTGTGTGTGTGTGTGTGTGTGTGTGTGTGTGTGTGCCGAAGGGGACATTATAAAGAGCAAGATGTGAAAGCCGTTAATATTTTTTTGGCTCCTTTCCCTCTTACACTGTCTCTCTCTCTTTCCTTTTCTCTCCCTCTCTCTGAGCCATCTGACCTACTTTCAGGTCCCTTCTGCATACAGCAGGACAGTTCACTCCCAGCCAACCGCCTCTTCTAGCAATCAGCTCATGAACCAGGCGTGGCCTCTGTTGAACTATACAGACAAACTTCGGTAAGAAACTAAGCTAAGGAACACGTTTATCTGCCTAGAGCAGCGCTTCCCAAATTGTGGCATGTGTAAACCCAGGGGTCAGCCCAGTGACAATAGGGATACATCAAAAAATGATGACATTTACATTCCATTCTAAAAGCTTGCTGAGTAATTACATTTTTGCACATATCGGACACGAGTGAGACATGAAAGGGTGCAATATAACATGCAACATAGAAAAATCCTTTAATCAAAGTTGTTTTTTTTTTTTTTTGAAGTAGCTAGTTCATTACTTTAATTAACAAAAACTGATACACCATAGAATATACCAGGTATATTGGTATACCGACATTCCTGATGCTGTCCAATATTTGTTTTAAGGTATTTTGCTGTTTATTAATCACTACTTAAAAGGCTCTGTTCTGCATGTTAGTAGCTTCACGTCAGGGAGAACCTAATGACACTAGAGTAAATTCGTTAGCTTACACCACTCAGGCATAACACTATAACCACCTCAAAGTATCTACACTCTATTCATTTTATTAGCTCCACTTACTACATAGGTGCACCTTGTAGTCCTACAAATACAGACTGTAGTCCATCTGTTTCTCTGCATACTCTGTTAGCCCCCCATCACCTTTGTTTCCCAATGGTCAGGACCCCCATAGGACCACCACAGAGCAGGTATTATGTGAGTGGTGGGTCATTCTCAGCACTGCAGTAACACTGACATGGTGGTGGTGTGTTAGTGTGTGTTGTGCTGGTATGTGCGGATCAGACACAGCAGTGCTGCTGGAGTGTTTAAACACATCAGTGTCACTGATGGACTGAGAATAGTCCATCAACCAAAACTATCCAGCCAGTAATGTCCTGTGACCACTGATGAAGGACTAGAGGATGACCAACACAAACTCTGCAGCAGCAGATGAGCTGTCATCTCTGACTTTACAAGTTAGAGAAGGTGGATTGTCTGAATATCAATCTGTGTATTTGCTGTTTAAAAGATTCATAATTGTTATTATTGGTTTTATAATTATTAATGTGGGCAGGAGACCGTTATCATGAATTGACCCTGACAAACACACTGACCACACTGATACACACCCCCTCTCTACCTCCCAGTGTGCAATAATCATGTGCTCCCTTTTGTTAACTGCCTTCACGGTAGTGTCTGTACAGAGCAAGGTTAAAGACTGAAGCGATGGGTAAATCAGATCAGAAACTGTATTTTAATGTAGTGCCTTAAGACAGGACTTTGCTTTCTAGGTGAACGTGTGTGTCTGTGTGTGCTTTATCTGATCATTTACCTGATGGATAGAATAACAGGATACGTTTATACAATAAGAACCTTTTTTTTTTTAAGCTAGAAAATAGACAGAGGGCAGTATTAAGAAAAGGCCTTGAGCCATGCTGGAGTCTCTGGCCTCAGGCGAAGCAATCAGCAGCCAGAGGAAATGCCTGTGTTTCTGATGTACTCAGAGAACAGGTTTACAGCTTCATTTGCCTGGCAGGCTCGCATACATATTTAGCAGACTGTAAACATGGGGATGGAGGGGGGTCCCCGAATCAGTAAAAAGCTCAATATATCACTGAGCCTACAAGATAATCCAAGTACCATTACAATATCGGCAAGCATGGGAGAAGTAGATTAAAAGCACCTTGTGTTTTTACAGCTCCATGAATCAGGTAGATTGTAATAAGGATTAATTTAAGAAGTGTCGGGTTTTCTGTAGACTGTATGCACCGAGTAATTTTCACTTGCTTTTTTCCCTGATGGCTAATTCCAGATTACTTTATTTTTTGGATGTGAAATTATGATTGTCTGTCTCTGTGTTGGAAATGCTTATAACCAGCATTGCCTTAATATACACATGCAGAGCAGGGCCTTTTATTATTAGTGAATCACTGCACGTTTTACAGTTGTTTCAGTTTTGTGTAGCCCCTCATAAGAAATGAATTCATTATATGAACTAAAACATGTTTGTTTTTAAGTTGAGTCAATAATGTTTGTGAGATATCCGGGCTTCAGTTTATTAAATCGTATAAAACAAATCATGCCGCATCTCTGAAGCGAAGGAGGTGTGTTTGTTATTAATTCATGGTGAATAATTTCAACATCTTGTGTGCTGCAGCTGTACGATGTTGTATCATTAATCAGAGGTGTTTTAGCCCAGCCTGCGTGCGCACGTCATCATGTAAACCATAAACGTGAGATTACATTTACATATTTAACCCTCTGAGGCCTGAGCTTGTTTAAAGGAATCAGGTTGTAAATTTATACATTACAGTTTTACTGTGCCCTTCGCCCGTCCTTGTTTAGAACGTCAGCATAAGGAACAAGTGCGATTTGACACCCAGCTTTATATTTGCTTGTTTAGACACAAAAAGTAAGTACCCATATTTGTCTTTTTGAAGTGAATTGCACCTCGGATGACCGGGCAGGTTCCGTTCAGTAACTGCAAGGGCTGTGGTAACTACTGTTAGCGACCTTTTCAGCAACACACACTCCTGAATGCGGTGCAGCTTAACGGAGTGTGTGCTCAGGGAGCAGGGCTGCTGCTGGGCTGGGACTCTGTCTTAATCTATCCATTCCCCTCTCCACTAACACGCGCATTAAAGCAATATTGCCCTCCTGTCCCCAGCAGACCGCGGACACAATAACTGAGCTCACTGCTCGGAAAACACACCCAAACACTTCTGACACCTCTGGGCTCCCTCAGTGCACCCTGGGTACAGTGCTACATGGCCACAGGTCAGAGTAGAGGCAAAGTTTCTTTTTTTTTATTTTCCTTTTTCCACCCTCCTTTTTTCTGATTCTTTTTTTTTTTACATCCCCTCCCTCCATCCTGGAGACAAAATGAGGGCTTAACCTGTAATGTGCTATACAGGTCCCCTGGCGGCTGTTGAGCTTTTAGTGGTGGGAAATTAGAGAGCTGCTGGCCTGGCCTGTCTGGACTCAAGCTTAGATGAGCCTCTTTTTGTTTCAGTGTACTGCAGAGACAAGCGCTGCTAACCTCACGAAGAGAACACAGTGTTCACACTATGGGCTGAAAGGAATGAGGAAAATTGTGCTTTATTACTATATCTCTTCTTTTGATGTGTCTTACCTATTTTAAGGTACTTCGCCCAGCAGAGCAGCAATTACACTGCAACATGTACAGTGTATATCTCATTCCAGAAGTCTTAGACCTGAATAAATTTACTACAGCTGCTTTAAGGTACACCCACTGCTGATATAGGCATTCAATTGTGCACACAACTTATATAATCTCCAGGTAAAAACAGCATTACTAACAGGAAAGGATTCTCTGGAGGAGCTGCACATGAGACTAAGGTCACAATGCCCAATGCCAAGCACTGACTAGAGGGATGTAAGACACCCATCATCGGACGTCAGGGTAGTGGAATTATATTCTCTGAAATGACGGAGCTCCATTCAATACCTTTGGGATGAGTTGGAGTGGTATTTCTGATACAGAACTAACCTTGCTAGCTGACCTCACCAGGTCTCTTCTGACACAAAGCAATCAAAACCTCACAGCAATGTTTCAACGTTTAGTATAATGTCTTTGCAGAAGAGTAGATACTGTTATACTATTAGATATGCAGCAAATAACTCCCTATCAATACCCTTGATTTCGGAAGAAGCGTTAGATGATCAGGTGTCTACAAACCTTGGTCATGTGTTGTATATCTCTCCAGTTAGTGCTCAGGTTGCCCCCCCGCCCCAAACATTAGAATATGAAACCATAAAGCTACACTATGGAACATTTGTGGATTTAGGAGACCTCTCTGTTGTTTCTGGCATGTGTATTTGCCTGCAATGTGCAGAAGAATGTATTGCAATGTCTGCTGTGCTTGAGACCTCTTCCCTAATCGAGTACCTATGAACATGCAAGCCTCAGACGTGCTTGCTGTTTTCTCCCTGATGGAGTTATCTATTTTTTCCCTTAAGCCAGTTATTTCTTCTGCTGCTGTTGCTCCTCTCTTTTGTGAAGAGCTGACACATGCTAATGGGTGTTTCTTCTTCTCAGTGATGTTGGCCTGGTGGGAGAGCTTCACCCTGACCAGCTGAGCTGTCCGTCCTGGCCCTGAAATAAAGCAGGCTAATTTGTCCTCCCCTCTTGGCTCCCTGGCTGAAGCTCTGCCTAGCTCGTGGGTGTGTGTCTGCCCCTCTCCCATTAATTCTTCACCGGGGCTGTGATGGATAGTTTGTGTTTACTCACTGCTGCGGTTCCTGCGTACGGAATAAGGATCTTTTGAACGTTACATATTCATGTGCAGGGCTGAGCTGACCTAATGTGTCACGGTGGACTGATACAAGTCTCCGTGCCCGCTTTGAGGTTATGTTAGTCTGGCCAGCTGATGTGCTCTGGTGATGTCAGTGCAGCGAAAACGGTTTACTGCAGGCACATAGTGCAGGTAAAGGGCAACTCTACCATTTCTGTGTCCCAGATTGGTGCCCCTCTTCTCTTAAGTGACGGTGTGTTTCAGAATGCTTCTTCTATACACTTCCACAATGTTAAGTGAAGAATTTTACTGTATTATGTCTGCTTTCCCAAAACACTGTACAGTATGTTTCTGATAATGACTTGTATTGTGTTTTTTCCTGACAGTAGGTTGGCAGGCTTAACAGGACAGCTGGGGCTGGTAGAAAACAATTTTAAGTCAACAGAAGTTGTCTTTGAGCAGCCCTATTTTCAGGGCCCTGCCCAGGTGCTATTTTAGGGCAGCTCTCTCGCCATACAAAGCAGACACTATAGGCTAGAGGAGGAGCTGTAAAGTGGATAGATTGCCCTCACAGCCTCTGTCTCTCTTTATTGGCTGCGGTAATTGACATATCCTTGTCATTTATAATCATCTGTGCGTCGCTCGAAAGTTAATTGCTTCCCCCTCTGCATTTGCATGAGGCTCACCTCTGAAGGGCATAGCCACCCATTAATATTGTGTCATGATGAATTATCACAAATAAAGCCCAACATATTGATTAATGATGGCTGCCGGCCGCTCTCGCTCTCTCTCCGTCTGAGAAAACATTGGGCCAGCTCTTGAGAGAGAAAGAGAGAGAGAGGGAGAGAGAGAGAGAGGATAGTGGCTGGTGCTGGTGGCTTGGTGAAATCAAGGGTAAAGGTCAGGGTCAGGGTCATTGAGGAGCTCCTGCAGTATAAGGAGAGGTCATAGGGGTCGTGGGGTGTGATAGAGATCCCCTCTAAATGGAGAGGTTTCTGTGGTTATGTCTATTACTTTACAGGGATTGTAGCACTTACAGTGTTTTGTGATGCATGTAATTAGCACCTTTCAGCTCCCCTCTTCATTGTAGACTACCCCTGACTGGTCCTCATTATGTGAACGTTGTGAAGTGGCAGGCTGTTGTTGTGTGACATTAGGTGGTAGGTGGGATGGACCAGTTTTACTATTTGGATGTCCACATTTTGTCACTGTCCAAATTCAAACCTAATACAAAATACCTAACTACCTAAACTAAATATATATTAACATTCTCAATGTAAATAGCTTTTGTTGGCACCATGAGAAAATGTAGGCTAGAATCCACATTATTTGTATATTCAAATCAACACACCCATCCCTAATCTCATCTACAATGTAGTGGTTAAAAAGAATTGATTGTTTGGCTGATGGAACGGTTTGGGTTTCTAAGAAGGCCGCAGCCTCGACTGTGCTTTGCTTCGCCCCAGCCAGCGTGATCCTATAACTAAGAGCAGTTAAGCAGCACCCAGCCACACACTGCCTGAACAGCACTTCATTAAATCCCAGCTGAGCGCCGGGGCCCTGGGAGAGGAGCTCGCTGCGGACTCAAATAATCATAAATCTGCTGATGACTGAAGCCAGTAGCAGCCATAAAGACGGCCCCTTAGTGAGTGCAGGGCAACACCATCACCACTGCAACAATGTTTTGGCTCTAGGTTAATGTTAATAACGCCTACCAGTGAAAAGTCATGCATGCTCTTAATGAAATGTCATTTAGAGCTGATAAAATATTCTTTAAAGTCAATGGGATGGAATTGTCAGACATGAGCCATTTTTTAACAGTGGATGTGGTGGTTATATCTAACCAGTATATGCATGCCTGTGATTGTGTGCGTGTTTCTTAACGTACTTGTGTGTTTTATATGCATGTGGAAATCTGTGTGTGCGTGTGTGCCTGTGTGTGTTTATGTCGTTCCTGTGATGAATGCAGCTCATTATTCAGTGCAGGCCTGCTGGACATAAGCAGAAGCAAGGAAATGCAGAGCTGTCCACCCAGGAAGTTGAGAGACATGGAGTTCCTCTCATTAATGGTGTCCCACCAGGGTCATAACGCATGGCCCAAAATGCACAATGAGTCTACAGAGGAGGGGTGTATTCTAATGAAGCAAACATCCCCAAAGTCATTTCAGATATTGGTATGGGCCAGAGAGAGGGGAAGGGCCAGGGGAATAGCTAACAGGAGCTCATTTCCTCTACTGAAATATTCCAGGTTATGCGTTAAGGAGCCTCCACTTCGTTAAGAGCGTAAAAGAGACGCTAATTTTGCAGGACATGGAAAAACAGCAGGTTTTGACAGGAATTCCTAAGTGAAGACTGAGGTGTAACCGTGTGACTACAGCAAACTCTGCTATGGACGCACATCAGTCAGTGAACCCTCTATTAAAACAAAAGTTTAAAACACTGCTGGGAAAATTCATCCAGCTGCTTTCATAAGCATGGAAGTGATTTCAGTTAATGTATTTGTTAATAATCACAACTACACAGCTGTTTGGGGACAGGAATAGATGCCATAGCATGAGGGAATAGAGAAAGATGGACAGAGGGGGCCAGACGTTGGCCATGTCTATTAGAATTTTTCCTTTCTGTTCTTCCGACAGACACTTTTCTTAGAAATATTGGTTTACTGGGACTGTTTCTGTTTTTTTTGTCCCCCTTCAGAACCATTTTGTTCTCAATTATGAGACTTCAGTGTCTATTAGAGGCAATTTGAAATCAACAAATCTATAGAGAGTCCAGTGTCATGTTGTCTTCAGCCTGTAGAGACATTCCCTATGCTGCTTAAGCCATCCTCACTACTCTTTCCCCTCCTCCACTGATCCCTCCATCCTCACGCAGTCAATTTTTTGCGAGCGTGTGAACGAGGGCCCGAGCCTCGCCCTCATTCATCACTCTGTGTTTGATTCCTCCGTTTTTGGGCAGGAAAGAGAAGAGCAGCACTTTTTGCAACCCTCTCTCCCTGGGCTCTTAACCGGTAGGCCTGTGCTGGATGCAGCCAGCGGAATTAATTGCACCCTGTTACTGGCGATCAGCAAGTTTGCGCGATGCACATGCTGTTCCGCCATATGGCTGCCCACTAGGTGAAGAGTTTGATTAATGTTTCGGAGGCCCCAATTTTTCTCTCTTTCGGCTAATAGCTGATCCCAAGCCATCGGAAAGCCCTGCTCCTCGGCTTTCCTTTTGTTCATCTCTCTTCAGCTCGCTTTTGGCTTCTGCATTGCACATGTCAAGCAATGTAATAAATAGCATGAGTTTTTTGTATTGCAGTGGTTTACTTTATTTGCACTGACACCTTTAGACAAAAAGTATTTAAATGATCTTTATTTTTAAATTTAAGTGCTTTTTATAACGTAAGGTAACAAACTTTATAGTTGTTTCAGGATATTTGGATTATACAGTGTTTTAGTTGTTGTCTGTGCGTTTTAATTTTTGATATATTCATATTGTTTTATAGAGTGCACATGTTTACTAACTCCTGTCAGGGCCTTCCTATTTTTTTCTGTTCTTCATCATTATTTCATTTTTTTTCTTCTTCTTGTTTTCCTGAAATGCTTCAACGTTATATCTTCATTAAATCATCAGATATTAATATATTTTTGCAGCTGCAATAAATTACAGTTCCATATTTTAAGACACAATCTGGTTCTCGTTTTTTCATTGCTCAACAAACCTCCTGATAGCTGATTTCCTCCTCCAGTACTCTCTTATTAAATGAACACAGTGCTGAAGTCTGTGCTAAAATTTATGTAACAAGAAAATCATAAATTAACTGTTTGATTCATATTTCCTAGGTCAGGCTTTTTACAGTTGAGCGTAAAAAAGAAACAAGACACCAATTTTTTGTTTTTATTTGTCGCAAATGCTACAGGTGCTCTAACCAGACATTCAAGAGTGATTTAGCCACCACAAAAAGAGAAATTATAAACAACATTATATTTTTAATGCAAAACATATACAGTCGAGTGCAGAAGTTTGGGCACTCCTGGTTAAGGTTCTGTGTGAACGTGTATACATTAACCTCTACAGTGAACACACACTTTAATACACAGTTGCTGTTTATTTGCTAAATTTGCTAAAATGTTGTAAAACATAAATATGTATAATAAATAATACTATTTATTCTATTTATTATTATTACTCCATCTCTTTCTCAAATGTTAGGTAATTGCACTTTCGTTACAAAATGTATTTAAAATTGACCTATTATGCTTATTATGCTCAGCTCCAGTGTTCATAATTTTCATTTTGTGGTCTATTTGAGCACATTTACATGCTTCAGTTTTCCCACATCACTCACACCATGCATCTGTATTCACCCTCTGTTTGAAATGCTCTGTTAGAGCTCCTGTGTCTTTAAGCTCCGCCTCTCAATGAACCCGGTGTGGTTTCACTCCTATATGTTCTCCCCTTGTTATTCAGTCTCCAGAGAGGTGCTTCTCTCCTGTTTAGCTGTAAACACTGCCGTTGCTGTTACTGGTTCTGAAGTATCAGTTTGAGATAGAGTCTGATCTTAAACGTCATCTAGAACAAGTTCTTAGACTCGATCCACCTTCGCAAGCTAGACTGGAGCATAACTGCATTCTTTGCAAGGGGGGCAGAGCTCGGCATAATACATGTGTAAATATAATGAGGGGATTAGAAATTTAGCTAGCCAGTTAGCAGAGGCCTACAGTGGATTGCAACCATAACGTTACAGCCTGTAATCCTTAATCCTCCTCCAGACGTAAACACTGTTTGACATTTAGTGAAAAAATCCTTGCCATGTTTCCACACCACGTTTAGGTAAAAGTGGCCTACAGCTGATCAGCATAACTGTTATAACACAATAACGTTAGTTGGCAAAGTAGCCTTGTTTGATGAAAAGCCTTCATCTGAACTCTGGCCTTAGCTCCAGCCAACAGCTCCACACTTGAGCACTTGTAGTAGCTACCAGTGAATCACACATTCACTGTGGTGGACTGGTGACCTGTCCAGGAGGATAAGCAGTTTAGATGATAGATGAATGACTGAAATTCACAAAGAAAATTACAGGCTTACAAGTACCTGAACCTTCACACATATTGGACCTGCCCTGTCCTTCGGAAGTAGGAACTGTGAAAACCTAGCATCAAGCTGTACACAGCTTTTTGAAGTAGTCCTCCATGAGGTTTTGGGCACTCAGTAAAATGTTTGGAGCAGTGTAGGGAACAGTAGGGAACAGAAGTAGCTGTGCATTGTATAAGGGCGCCCCAGGCCTGCCCCCTAGGTGGGGAATGTGACGAGATGACATCATTATGTTACAGAGAATAGGGCTGAAATTTGAATAAGGTGTTTGAGGCACTGACAAGAGTGGTTTCTGTGGCCTCTGGCACATACGTTTGGCTTTGTAACTTTGCAGCTGTATAATACACTAAAGAAAGGGGAAAAAACAGAGCAGCACAATAGGTACCGTACCCTTTAACCTGACTTTCTTTTTCCAGAAGGAAAAAAGACCGTAAAATCAAGCTTCTCATAATTACAGAATCATGTTTCAAAAACTACAGAAAATACACAGTATCCTGCATTCCAGTAAAATATGGTGAGGGTGCATCGATGCAAGTCGCGCTGTAGCGTCTGAAATAGCCTGGGACGGATTTGGAGGGAGTCTATATGGTTTAATGTCACAGGCTCAAAACAGAAGGTCCACTGCAAACTTTAGGTCTCAAATGCAAAATCTCAAATCTTCATTATGCTGATGAAGATACAAGCATTACATTAGTTTAATTAATTAGTAGTTTAACTAATTTACATATTGGGCAGACGCGTCCTTCAACAGATTTCTTCAGGTGTCTTCAGATGCTCCTTCAGTGTACTCATAATCGTCAGATTCATCCACTTGTGCCCGAAGCTGAAAGCTGATGTCGCAAAATGTTCTGCCGCACCTGGCATGCAGTTGCACATCCCCACATCCGAAATGGTATTACCTTAAGTTTCAGGTATAAGGATGTGTTAACTTCTATTCTCTTGCAAAATCAACAAAACATAGAATTTGAGGAGGAGAGTTCTAACTTTTGCATACAGCTTTATATACTATATTTATTTACACCCACTGGCCACTGGCCTAGGTACACCTGCTTATATCTGCACTCATTGTCCGTGTTATCAGCTCCACTTATAGGACCATATAGGAGCACTTTGTAGTTCTACAATTACAGACTATAGTCCATCTGATTCTCTGTTTACTTTATTATCTCCCTTTTACCCTGTTCTTTAATAGTCAGGACCTCCACACGACCACCACATAGCAGGTATTATATGGGTGGTGGATCATTCTCAGCACTGCAGTGACACTGATGTGGTGGTGTGTTGCGCTGGTGTGAGTGGATCAGACACAGCAGTGCTGCTGGAGTGTTTAAACACTGTGTCCACTCACTGATCACTCTATTAGACACTATTACTTTGCTGGTCCACCTTGTAGATGTAAAAAAGATGTAAAGTGGTGGTCCTTACCATCGAAGAACAAGTGTGCAGGGAGAACTACAGAATGCTCCTATATGGTAAGTGGAGCTGATAAAATGGACAATACAAGTGTAGAGTGTAGATACAAGGAAGTGCTACCTACTGAAGTGGCCGTTGGGTGTATATTTCATTATGTGTTCAAACTCCTCACTAAGTCCTGTGAGCTATTGTAAGTTATGTGCTTTACTTACCAGCATGCTGTGAATTAATCACCACTTGGATTTTGATGATCACTGTAGCATCACTGCCATGTCTTGAGGAAAAATACACTGTGAGGTCAGCGGAAGGATACCAAAGTGATCAGAGGAACTAGTTATAGTTCTACAAGACAGATGCTTTTATTTATTTTATTTTTTGTTTACTTAAATGCAGAAAATGTAGAAAAATCGTTTGATAAATAATTCAGAACAAAGACAGTTTTGTTATGTTGGCTTGCTGAAAATTCTGCATGCATAAACCAAATGTGTATATACCAATCTGTGAACTTTCAATAGCAGGCCTACCCCCAACACCATCCCCCTCTCTGTGTAGAGTTCTGAGTCTGAGTCTCTCTCATTAAGTGTGGCAGCTCGTCTCCACTAGAATGTGGCCCAGTAGGGCTTTTTTTGAGAGCACAAGTGTGAGAATGGCTTCTCCTCCAGTGCCCTGCGCTCTCCGGAAGCTTCCTCTCGGCACGGTAAATCTCCCTGATTGCGCTGTGTACCCCTACACTGATGGGGGTGTTACCAAGGTGGTCAACTCTCCAAAGAGCCACTCTGAATTGCAAATGGTGACCATAACTCAAACGTAATGCAGAGCTTAGCATGGATGGCCAGTCATTCCTCTCCATTTGGACCATATGGAACAGTCACCCAAGATGCTGGCTAGCGGGGGTTCGAGAGCAAGGAGGTAGTTATTGTGTCTGTATGAAGTTACCTATTTATTTTTATTTTGGAGAGAGTGAAGGATTGTGAAACAAAAGGGAGGGAGAAATAGAGAGATTAGGCCTTTCTGCAGTAAATGAAGAAACAGAGAATAGGAGAATGTATTCCGTGTGGGCACTATGAAAGTTTTCTAGGAAGTTGAATGGCACGAGTTCTGTTATGAAGGTGCTAAAGGCCTCGAGAGTCTGTGGGGTAATCCTGTAGGTCTTCTCAGAATACAAGGCAGGAGATATTGCTCCACTGTCATGCCAGAAATCATGTGTGTTTTATGTTCTTGGGCTGGCCGAAACTTTGAATGGTTAGAAGCAACGTGTTGTCCATGCTGCTCACTGAGACTGGATGAAGGGACAGAATGAGAGAGGGAGGGGCATGAGTACAATAATTGCACTGTGTATGCTGAATAGTTTTGTGGATGCAAATTTGAGTCCCTCCTATTATTTTAATAATCTGCGTTTTACTGCTTTTACATGGACCATTTGTTTGCAAACCAGGTTATTTGGAGAAGGAGGCTCGAGGGTAATTTCATGCTTTAAAGCATTTATACCTATAACGTAATGAGGGAAATGTGTGTTGTTTCCTGTAATAGGCAGTGAGAAATTGGACTTTCTGTTCCTAAACAAAAGCTGTTTATTCTCCCCACTGCTGCTACTCCCTTGCTGTCTTGTTGGGAGTGTGAAATGAGTCCAGCGCCTTCATGTACTTCAACAGGGCTTTAAACTGGGCTTGGTTTAATCTGAGTTTAAACTAGAATTGGGCTTCTTCTCTCCTCTCCTCTCCTCTCCTCTCCTCTCCTCTCCTCTCCTCT
>CM067474.1:47293772-47339917 GCA_034552555.1 Semaprochilodus insignis | reverse complement strand
TCTTCTCTTCTCTTCTCTTCTCTTCTCTTCTCTTCTCTTCTCTTCTCTTCTCTTCTCTTCTCCATTCACATCTCTTCCTCTCCACTCTCAGTCTAAGCACGGTTTGGTCAAAGGATGAGCCCAGCCACCCAGTCAAACTCGATTTGCACCAGGGATGATTTAATTTGTTCAGAGATAGAAGGCGAGCGTTGATGATTTTCAGGGCGTGAGCGTGATTACGCAGTGAGCCTCTGCAGACTGATCCTAATGCACTTACCGCTGCGCTAGAGATGAACGAGACGAGATGTCCGTGTCGCTGCGTCCGTCCACGTCTCTCCTCTTCCTCTCTCGCCAGAGCCTGCTGGAGGACTCCTATGCGGGCAAATCATATTAGACTGCATGAATTAAAGCAATAACGCAATTTGTTTACAATGCATCATTTATTTCCTGTCAAGCAGCGTTCCACCAGTAGGCTACGGTTCCTTGACCTCTGACCTTGTCACGGTTCGCACGCCAATTTTATTACATTGTTCCATGAACTCTGTGATTATGTTTTGGAGTGATGGTATTAAACATGCATGATCAGAACGCAGCACACTCACACATGCTTTGGAATGGGTTCACAAACTGAGTTTTAGCCTCAGGCCCCATTTTTCTTAATAGCTTTTTATTTTTGTTTGATTGCATTTTAATTCTGTTCACTCGTCTTGAAGATGTGGTCCACATTTCAAATAGGAAAGTGGTATAATTAAAAGCCAACCCATATATTTACCTTATTGTCTGCACACTATACCTGACTCTCTCATTAATTTACACTTTACTTTGTATTGATCTTTATTCTTTCTTTTTTTTGTCTGCTCCTAAATCGCTGCTGGCGTAGAGAAAAGTATGAAACATGTGAAAAAAGAAATTATATTGGAGATTGCTTTGTATTAAATTACAGCTTAATTGAAACAGGAGGAAGAGCTGGAGAGAGTGCTGCTTTTTCATGTCTTTCAGCCCTGTAGATATTGAGATGCATGGATTTTTTTGAAAGTTTGAATTGTTGAAAAAACATGGAGTGAAATTATATAAAAGTTGATTTGGAACGATGCAGTCATAAAGAGAGAAGCATGTAAAAAAGGAAACTCATTATTTTGTGTCTCTAGGAGCAGTCATTTTGCTGACATTAACAGTATGAAGTTTTGCTCAAGCACAATGCGATTTACCTTGTACAGACTTCATTTAGATCTAACATAGGCAATGGAAATGTCCTTAAATCTTCTTCCTCTGTCCACTAAATTACATACTGAGAGAAAGAGAGAGAGAGAGAGAAACAGAGGAAGAAGGAAAAAAAAACTTGCAGAATCGCAAAATACAGCTGGTGTAAATATGTAATTGGTAGAGCTTATTTCTGCCTGTGAAATATTGGGGAACGATAGGTATTGCATTAATGTGTGGTTGTTAGGATATGGGGAAACATGGCAGATGTGTTGGTACATTTCTGCACAGTGAGCAGATCTGCGCCAAGGCTGAGCAAAATTGGGAGTAAATCTCTCAATATCTCCAGCGATAAAGATGCATTATTTCAATCTACATCACTTTCTGATGCAAATCTAATTTCTCCCTGTAGTGCTAGACAGGGGGAGTGAGAGAGAGAGAGGGAGAGGGAGAGAGACAGACGGACGATGGAGAGAAAAGAACCTTGTGGGTGGTCTCAGCGAGATCGTGTATGAGCAGCCTTTTCCACTTCAGTTGTTCAGAATTAATAGTAGAGGAACACGGTGTGTTCATCTCATTTCACCTTTTTTCTCTTTGCCTTTATGTGTGTAAGTGTTTTGATGGAACTTCAATTTTGATTCCTCTGCAATGTCTCTCTGTGTGCTTGTATGCTTTATTTATTTATTTATTTAGAAGCCCCACGGCCCGGCCTCTGACCTGCGCGCACTGTACCAAAAGCAGAGGTGACGGCCTTGTCCACTTTCTAACTGGAGTAGGATTCTGAGGCTGAGCCTGGAGAAATGCACGCTCTCTCTCGCGCACCTCACATGTCAGATGAAGGTTTTTATGTGTACAGCGAATGCTACCAATGAGCATAGTGGTGTTTAAGGTATAGGGGCTCTGTGGAATTTAGTTTAAAATAATACACAAAATGAAATGAAAAATGGCTTTTGTTATAACATTTCTGTAGGTAAAAAATAAAGGTTCCCAACTGCATTTTAGAGTGCGCCTTACGTCAGGATGAGTCTCTACAACGATCTGAACACTGGCGTTATAAATGAGAACAGTGGATCAGTCAACTTGCCCTGTGTGTTGCTTTGATTAAGGAAACATAAACAGTAAAAACATAAAGTGCGTGTAGTTATAAATGGACACAAGGACATACGCAAACATGTTGTTAAGGATGTTATAAGGGAATTCCACTGATTTACCAGTAGTTTTGCATTATAACATTGTTATGATGTAATGAAATATTAAGTCATGTGGTGTGAAATGCTTCTTTCTAGAGAAAAGTCAGAATTGTTCTGGAGCCAGATGTCTGAAACACTGAATCCCTCTAAAAGGCACCTAAGAGACGGTTTACAAACAAAATAGATGCAGAAATTTTGTTTTGGTATTTCATGACTACTGAAAATGATAACTTTACAGGAGAATGTCAGTGGAAACAGACTGTATACCAAGTTATTTTCCTTCGGTCTGTTCATCATGACATTTACCCTCAAATTATATCAAAAACTGAAACTACGTTAAAAATTAGGATATGAGGTTTTGTCCTGACAACAATGATATAAAACCTCACAGCTCACAGGTTGCTTTGGATAGCAACTAAAGTAGATATATTTCTGTTGTAGCCATCACAACCCCAGGTTCAGTGTTTGAATTCTGTAGAAATAAAAAAAAAAAACTGGGTGGACTTCCCCTTTAAGACTGCTCTGGCACGTCGTTGGAATTATGCAGAGAAATCAGTGGAATTCCCCTTTAATGTCAGCTGTCTGCCAGCAAACCTGACAGCACTGTTGAGAAATAGTACTTAGTGAATGAGCAGCGATACGAATGTTTTATTTATTGTTTCCACTGTTAAAATGAGTGGAGATGAGCAATCTTTGAAGCAGCCCCCTCCCAAACACACTCTCACTGCGTGATGCGTGCTTCACACCCATTAGTCTGTAGCCTCCTCCTGTGGATGTCAGGCTGGAGAACTCTGGTAATTAACACATTTTAATCACTCTTAATGATGAATGCACTGCGCGTACACTCTTAATATAAAATAATGGCAGCAAAACAGGCTCTTTAAAGTGTTCTGATGGAAAAGCCACTTTAGGTTCCCTCAAGAACCGTTCAGAGCATGGTTCTTTAAAACAATGTTTCTTTGTAAATGAGATGTGTTAGTGTGATTAACTGTTTTAAAGTTGAAAGAGCCTTCAAGTAATATAATGGTAGGAACTGTAGATCCATTTCTGAAGCTTCTTTTGTAAAGGGTCAAGTGTCCCCTCTTCCCCTCTGCAGTGTTTTTGCATCTGTGCGTGTTTTCTCCCGCTTCTTGGCTATGAAATCGTTGTGTGTCCTTGTAGCTCCTTCTCCATATCTCCCAGTGCTTGATTTGTAACTTGATTTCAGCAGAGGGAAAACCTGTAGATTATCTGCCTTTCATTAGGAGGAGAGAGGGAGAGAGAGAGGCGAGCCCGTCTCACAGAAAGAAGAAATCAATTTAATATAGACTTAACTTGGGGAAATTGCATATTCTCCTTCTATGTGCTGAACAGGCACTTTCTTCCAGTGCTCAGGAGGGACCAGCCTCTTTATTAATTGCACTGTGTGTGCGTGTGCGTGCGTTTGTGTATGCGCTCATGAGTGTGTGTGTGTGTGTTGGAAAGTTGAAGGGTCTCCTCGTGCCTCTGCGTTCTCCTGCCACGCCACTGTTTCAGAGTGAGAGCCAAGACAAGGAAGGGACAAAAATGAGGCTCCACTGAGAAGAGGAGCGAGGAAAGATCATGAGCAAAGAGTGAGCGTGCGAGAAAGAAAGCATGGGAGAGAAAAGCAGAGAGAGTGTGTGTGAGAGAGAGTGAGAGAGAGAGAGAGAGAGAAGGTGCAGTAATTAGCTGTTTCCACAGGGCTTGAATAGCGGGGGCAGCCAGGTGGAGAGGAGATTGGTGGGTATTTATGAAGGAATGTCATGATTGTGACAGGATGATATATGGAGCACCAGTGCTGCCCATTTTTCTCTCCTTTTCCCTGCTTTAAAAAAAACATGATAAAATACAGTCTTAAAAGTTGATGACCAATTTTGTGTGGTCAGGTCATCGCAAGGTCACTGAAATTTTCCTACTGTATCTTTTTCTTTTAAAACCAGAGACGGCACAAAAACAAAACCCACTCCAGAAAGACCAGTAATAATCCGGCAGGCAGGACGGCGATCGGACGCCATTCTTTTAATAGCTCCTGAAAGCCGTCATTTCAGATTGAGACTTCTCTCTATCTGTTCTTACTCTTACTCTCCTTTTTTCTCTCACTGTTGTTTTTTTATTTTAGTTTTTTCATCACAAATGCTCTTGTCAGCGTAACATACTCAGCTTTTCGCATAACAAATTCCTGTTCAGTATATTTGTCATAAATGTATAATTTTTCACAATTTTAAAACGGGAAAAAAATTGTGTTGGACCCCACAGTATATCGCAGTCTGTCTTTCTTTCTTTCTTTCTTTCTTTCTTTCTTTCTTTCTTTCCTCCTCTTCTTCTTTCTTGCAGTTCTAAATAGCCAACCATTTCTACATTAACAATCAGCAAATAATCAGTGTCATATGAAAACCTATGTAAATTTGCCTTGTATTTCTTTTATAATGTTATTTGCACATTATCATTCCATATCCAAGTTAGGATTTTTAAAGATTTCGTAGTTTCAGAGTTATCAAATATTCTTTTGACTACTTCTATACATGCAGTGAAAGTGCAAGTGCAGTAGTATTTCCTTAGAATGAAGTATGCGCACTATATGGCTTTGGCCACATTTCACTCAGCAGTGAGTCCTTGTGGATGTGTCTGTTGACCAGAGCATTTGGCCATGTTTCCTTTGACCTTTGTTATTGTTGTTGTTGTTGTTGTTATTATTATTATTATTATTATTATTATCATTGTTATACAAATAATGTATGATGATTATTAATAATAATATTTAATAGTTTCTTTTTTTTTAGCATTGCTTTAGGCTCAGAGGATGTTTGACTCTTCCTCCAGACTTCTTAAAGCCTTTTGTAGAGTTTGAGCAGCAGACAGAGCGAACTTGCTGTTCTTTTCTTCTAACGACCATATAGCCCCTCATATTGTGCGGTCCATCAACCGTCGACGGTGCATGACACAGCTGGGCTTTCAGGCTGGATCTCTGCAGTTTGGCTCATCTCTGTGGTGTTAAGCAGTGCTTTTAGCAGATGTGCCCTTGGGAGCATTGATGGTCAAATTTCTAATTATATTACCCCCCTGCCTCTTTTCACAGAGGGTAAAGGTACAGAATGCAGAAAATAACACACTCTTATATGTGCATTTATTTTTACTGCCTTTCAGTTCTCGCTCCCGCTTTTTCTTTGTACCTCATTCTGTGGTTATTTCCATGCAGCAACCAGATACATACCGTTGCTGAGTGAGCAGAGGTCAGTAGTCTATACACACAGCTGGACTTTCACTTTGAATCCCCTCTCACTGTCTCTCTCCATCTTTCTCTCTCTTTCTCTCACACACATACTTACACACATAAATCACCATTCAGTGTTTGGAATCACAATTTTAAACTACATATAAAACCCATTTGCTTACAGGCAGGTATATATAATCATCAAGTTCATGTACAATTTCACAGCTTTCACACTACAAAGCCGTACATGAAAATGAAGACCTGCTTGATGTGTACTGCTTGAATGATAGGAATATGATGCCTATGATTGAATGCATACAGTGGCATGTAGACATTTGGGCACGCACATGTTAGTTACTGTGAACGGCTAGGAGAGAAGATGGCCTGATTTCCAAAAGGCAGAGTTAATGATGACATAAATATTTAAAGCAGGATTACCTTTTCATTGCCGTCTTTTACAGTTTTAAAAAAACAAAAAGGAAAACGGCCTGAAGCAAAAGTTTGGGCACCCTGCGTGGTCAGTAAGACCCCTTTGGCAAGTATCACAGTCCGTCAATGCTTGTAACAGAGTCTCTCAGGTCTTATTTGTTGTTCTTCCTTTCCAAAAGCTTCTAGTTCTGTGAGATGTTTGTGTCTTTTTGCTGCATTTATTCTGCTTTTTTGCTGATTTTCAATGTTGTTTAAATCAGAGGCAATGAGAGGATCTTCAGCTTGCACCTCTTGAGGTAGTCCGTTGTGAATGTTTGTTTAGGAGCCGTTGACATTTGTTTAGGAGCATTATCCAGTTGTACAAGCCATCTCCAGCTTTTTTTACAGGTGGAATGATGTGTGTTTCCAGAATTTGCTGGTATTTATTTTAAATCATTCTTTCCTCTACCAGTGAAATGTTCCCTGTGCCACTGACCGTAAGACAATCTCAATGCATTGATTGATCCACCCCCATGCTTGCAGAGGTGTTCTTTCCATGAAGTTCTGCACCCTCTTTCTCCAAACGTACCTCTTATCTTGGAAGCACAGTGGAAAGTTTTCTTGGTCTTCCAGACCTCAACTTAATCCCAACCGTTCCAGTTAACTGCCCATTCTCAGTTACATTGCGAACTAAGAAGACTGCAACCAGAAAACACCTTGCTTTTCTCCTGCTTTGTGGGCATCAGTGATTTTAATTTTCAGCTCTAAGCAGCTGCCCATGGCTATGGATTCTATGGACAGAATTTGAGTAGTCTGTTTGTGGAGCTTTAAATTTGCATCACCTGTACCTTTCCTAACGATGACTGTGAACAAGGGGTTGCAAATCTTTATGCCTTTCGGAGATCACTTCATCTTCTACTTACTTAACTATTCCTAGTAACGGAAAGTTTGCCTAAAGTTTTACAGTCCACTGGCATTGTGAATTAAGTGATACTGAAATAATTGTCAGAAATTAATAATATTTCAACAATGATGATTAAATTTAAAGGCAGACAGCTTGACAGATGTAACATAAATACATAATTACAGTATACAGTATTATTTACACACAGACGTAAGTCATGGGATAGCAGTACGTAAACTGTCGTCACCTCAGTGGGTGACTTAGGAACATCCACACCTGTATAGATGGTAAGGTGTTCTCTTGTGAGTAAGGCCAGCATGCTAATGGCAAGGCAACAAGAAATATTGCGGTTCAAATGACAATATCTTGTAAGCCATTCATTCTGTTAAGTCTTTATCATTTTAAAGAGCTTCATTCTCACTCTGCACTGATGATAGTTCAGTGGAGGAAACTGTTAGCATTTTAAAAAGTTTCTTTGAACGTTTCCCTTGGAAATGCCGTATTACTGCAACCTGATGTGATGTTTAAAGATGAATTTCACTTTGTTAGGGGGTCAGGATTGTGACCATGAGAGGAGCTGAACTCAGAATGAACTGTAATGCTAGAAGCCTTTGGCCCTGTCACCACCTCTGTTCCGTTCAGTGTGTGCGTGTCCTCCGCTGGCTGCACACTCAGCACTTAGCGCAAAGTTAGCTACACTCGCTGCTCACCTCTCTGCTGTGCCCTTGAAGAGATGTGGGCTTGTCAGACTCCTCATAAAATTCCTGAACGATTCCGTTCATGTATTCCTCTCTCTCTCCCTTCTTTCTCTCCCCACCCCCACCCCCTTCTTCTGAAACCTGGCCATCTGTCTAATTGTTCACCTCTGTCGCTTTAATGCTTCTACATGCCTTTTTCCCTCCTCTTTCCAGGCAATAAACTTTATTTTCTTCGCAAGACTTCAATCTGCAGAGAAAAGCAGGTGTCCCGGCTGCTCAGTGGTTCTTTTGGGGGGCTCTCCAGCTCCCCCTGCCCCACCTTCATTCTTTATTTTATGTTTGTTCCTCTGTTTGATCTTCTTTGCCTGAGTAGTGTATCAGTTGCTTGATGATTGATTGTTGATCTGCGATGTTGTGATGGATAATATTGGAATACTCCGCTGACAGCTGATATAATAAAATACCCCGCTGTGATATTTGTAGAAAATGACTGTTCTTCACACTTAGCACTAGTATTTTGATTCATGATATAGTGGCTGAAAAACAGTAGTTGATGTTAATATTTTTGTTTGTTTGTTATTGTTTCCGTTTATTTGGTTATATGAAATTCCCGGGTTTGGTCCGTATGCTTTGTTTTAAACTTCATTTCTTGCATTTTTAAGAAGTGAGGCAATAACAGGTTGGGTATGTAGAATACGTTCTGGAGAAAACAGGTATGTGTATGATGTACAGGGCTGAATGAAAGGTCATTTTTTTCCAGCTTTTTCCAGCATTTTTCACCCTTTTCTTTTTGTATCTGCCGGCACACATAGTATAGTGCATGTATGTACTTAGCGTTCCTATCTGCACAGTTACGTCTGGCTCAACTTGATCTTCCATAGTGGAAAAAAGTACATTTGTGACTTTAGGGACGTTGCTGGTGCATCAAATTCAGTCCTCCTCCGTTTCCTGTCTCGGTCCCATCCTATCTCCCTCACTTCCTCTTCATCACGCGCGTGATAAATCGCGTTGCCCTCAGGTGGGGATGAAACCGGCGAGGCAAGCGGCCTGAGGCCACTCGTGCCATCACTGTAAAAATAAACCTGTTTGTCGCCTCTCCATCTCACATTTATCAAATCATTTGCGAGTGCTATTTCAGCCTGCTGCTAACTCCCACCAAACCAATTTATCTCCCTCTGAGCTGAGCTGTGGGAGCGGAAGGTGAGGAGATACCAGCACTCTCAGTGGATCCTTTATATGTTGAAGCCTATTGCCACAATGTATTGTAACGTAACAGTTTTATGATGATGGAATTAGCATCGCATTATTTCACACACTACAGTTTAAAAGTCTGGAATCAGAATCTATGTGTTTGTCAAGGAGAAAATCCCCACAAAATCTCAAGTACATTTTATCACATTTTATCACATAAAAATCAATATACGGTATATAGATGAAGATATGAGCTTGGTCTTATGCAGCTGATTGCAGAGCAGAGAAATAGTCATCTTATTTATTCAATGTAATGAATGTTTTCCAGAAAGTACAGACATTTAAAAGAGATGTTCAAAGCAGTTTTGGAGCATTTCTGTTCAACATGACATTTTCACACAGTGTAAAGGTCAGCTGCTGACCTGAAATAAGCAGAAAACTAAAAATCACCAAAAAAAGATTTTTTTTCTTCAGACAGTGATAATATGCAAAATGTATATAATAATTCTAATATTCTTTGTATTCTGGGTAGGTTTTATATCACAGGGCTCAAAAAGAGAAATGTTTGAAAATTAGTGAAATTATTAATGAAATTAAATATCAAGAATAAGCCATGTTAAACAGCCATGTTAAATATAACATTCAAACTTCCAATTTGAAATGTAAATGATATTGTTCATCATTGATACCTTATTTGTGACATAATAAGCATAAAATATCTTAAATACCTTTTGGTATTTTGGTAGTTACAGCTGGACTATTTGCAGACATTGTTGGTAGTTGCACACAACATCAGGATGTATGACGTAGTCCAAGAAAACACGCTTAGTAATGCTAATTTTAGTAAAGACACACAATCTCACAAAAGCGCAGCTTTAATATGATTTGTTTAATATTGTTTTAATGTGGTTTATTAATTACGTCGTTTATTTTTGTAATATAGTTTATTTGTTATATATGTTTTTTTATTCAGTGTATATATGAAATAATGATATGTTTTACAAATCACACTGTGCTGAATCCAGTTAAACAGGCTTAATTCTGCTCACTTTTTTTGTAATTATTGTAGCTGTATATTTATTATTATTATTATTATTATTATTATATATTTTTATAGTATTTTATATGTGGTTCTACAGTTTTTTTTCCCTTTTAAATTTATTAAATATTAGAAAATGTAAAACAGAGTGCTGCATATTGAATGTCATAAAAAGGCCCTGAACCATTGGGATTTTTGTGGTGATGGCTTCCACAACATGCTCAGAACAGCATAACAGTAATGCTTAAATATCATCATATTGTCCGACCGTACCCTGGTGATACTAGTGTGTTTCTCGTCATTGTTGCTTTAACATACTGTAACTATGGCGCATGTCTGTGTGTAGCAGTGAGAAAAGTGTTCACAGATTGATGAAAGCAATCCACCAAGTGAAAGTGGCGTTGAGGTCAAGGGTTAAGGCTGGTGTCTGAGGGCAGTTGAGCAGATTCGCTCAGTTATGTTGTGATAGCAGTGACATATGAACACAGGAGATGGTTGTCCCCGCTAACTAGTCTTTTGCCAGCACTTGTTCACAGACATCTGCTTTATTTCAAAGTGTCATGTACTGTTAGTCTCCCAGATCGCAGACATGAGAGAGCGATGCTGTGGAATAGATAGCAGGCATAACTAATGGGTGGCAGAGGGGCGCAGAGCGGAAGGCTCAGTGCCTTTCCGTGGTTATGTGAGCTGACAGTGTTCCTGAGGGACGGTGTGGGACAGCCCAGCTGGAAGAAGTTCATATTCCCAATCCCAGAGCAGAGAGAGAGAAAATCCAGTGTAGTTCCCTTATTTCACTTTCCTTTTCCTTCTCTCCTTTATATTCTTTTTTTGCTCTGTTTTTCTCTTTCTCTTTCTCTCTCTCTCTCTCCCTCTGTCTCTCTTTCTTTCTTTCTCTGTGTGAAGAATGATCTTTTCTCCTGGCCATTTGTCTGCTCTATGTGACCGTGGCCCCTGCTCGCTTCACGCTCCCTCACACACAGGAGAGCAGCCTGGCAGCCCCGTCTGTGCATATGTGTCATATGGAAATGTTCTATTGCCTTTTTCATATGATTTAGCTTTTAAATGGAGGAGGGGGTGGAGGGGGCTGGCCGAGTGCAAAGCCTGACAAGGTCCCTATCACACACAGCCCCAAATAGATAAATGGTTTTCGGGGAGGCTGGGTAATTTATCTACGACAGTGTGTGCTCCTGCTGATTGCTTGTGCTCTGTGAAGACTGTAAAGAGAGGGAAACTATGGAGTGTGTGTATTCTTAATGGTTGCAGCTAACAGAGAGCAGTAGAGAGTTAATGAGGGAATCTGAGAGATGGAGGGAAATGGGCAGGGAGAGGAAGAGTGAAAGAGGGAAGGTAAGCGCCCTCGAGCCTTCCAGTGTGGTGAAGGACCGTCTTCAAATTCTGGAGAAGAGTATCACTGATATCAAACTCTTGCCTCTTACCTGTCCAAAAAGCTGTGCTGTGGTTTTGCTGTGCAGTCTGTGTAGTTTATGAGAAACAGGAATCTCAGTCATTTATTCAAATTTTTCATCATGTCTGCACTGCTTGTTTCTTACCAGCTGTTCTTCTTAACGTACATCGTACCACACTGAAATGTCATCACAGTAAATGGACATCATCAGGCATCATCAAGAGTTTTCTAAGCCCTGTGTACAAAGAGTCACTTAAATCCTTTTAAGACAGTCAGTGTGGCTCCTCTGTCTCTGTCCCATGCTTGACGTATGGTTGTTAACCCAATTGCGTGTGCCTGCTGTCTGTGGGCTCCCACTGCTCTCGGCCATCTCATAATATCTCATAATCATCTTTTGGCCCAAGCCTGTTGCACCATGGACTGAAGCTAAATAAGACCCATTGCATGTAGGGTTGATCCTAACCTTATCTGGGTCCTAAATTGCATAAATTGCATGTCTACCAGCTCTGCTAATAAAACGATTTGTGCCAATACACCGTTCTAGCACTTCAAGATCCATCCATTTCAAGATTTTTCGTAGGATGTACTGTTTAGTGTCAACACCATTGGCAGATATACATACATATACATATATATCTGCCGTGTGTGGAGGCACCGTAGTCAGTGCCAATATGAACTGTATGTTGTGGCGTGTAACTTGTCTAGAAGGTATGGTGTCACTCCACCTCCACCCCTACCGCAAAATCTGCAGGAACTTTGTGAGAATAATCAAGCTGTATGGGATGGATTATTGCAGGACACCTTTAGGAACCTCTAAAAATGCCAAAAGATCTGACATGGAAAGGGAAAAATTGTGTAGGTTTAATTTTTTGCCTGCTTCATGTGTGTGAGACCTGAGGCTTTTGAGGTAATGTTCCTCAACAGTACAGGCACACTGAGAGATGTAGATCAGTCTAGAAAGCTCTCTGATCTCTTGGGTCTGAGGTCTGGACAGGTATCTCTTAATGGACAAAAATGTCCGGCTCCAGTCATGAGCCATCAGATAATGCTTAGTTAAGCAATTATACTCAGATATTGTTGGGCGGTTATTTTGTATCCCAGTATATCTAAATTAAGATTAGAGCCTGCTTGTAGGAACAGATATGATTGTTTTGTGGTCCTCTTGGCGCTGTACTGTTGCAGGGCGGTCTAGAGCCCTAATTGCAGTGCAGTTGATTAGTGCTCGTTACTGGCTGACAGACAGCTGGTTGATATGAAGGAAACGCTGAGCTGGTGCGTTCTGTGTTAACCTGCTGCCGTACTGTACGTGACGTGATTAAAATGCCCAGTGTCTCTTAAGCCCACTGTAATATGAGCAGAGTTCAGACGCTCATTCATCAACCAACTCCCTCATCACAGATGCTACTGGAGACAGGACCAAACCTGCTAACCTAGCACACAGCTGCTCGTGGAAAGAAAATAAATTATGAACAAAACAGAAGGAAAAAATTCAAGCTACATTTTACGTCGTACAGTGCTGCTCTTGAGCGTACAATAACCTGAATGAGTTTTTTAGGGGCAGAAATGGGTATTTGGAAAGCAAGCTGTGTGTGTGTGGCATTTCTTCTTGGCTGCTTTCTTTACCTCAGGGGACCTGTGATTGACCCGTGACCAGTGAATCTATGATTATATCTTTTGGAGTGATTTATACACCTTTCTTCTTATTGATCACGTTATGGAGCGATCAAAGGTAAACTTAAAAGCCGGAGCTGAGCGCCACCATAATGGCAGATTTGGCTTTTTTCATCCATTATTTATCCCTCAAGCCTATTCTATATGCCATTATGGACTTCATAAGAGCACAGGCTTCTGTGAGGCCTTGCTGCACACTTAGTGTAAATACTGAATGGATTCAATACGGTGAGTGTGGGGAATCATAAAAGTGCCATAAAAAGCATATGGAGATGCTTTCTGGCCTCAGACTGTCCAACTCTTCCTGGAGGAAATGCACCTCTGATTTATTGTCGGGGATAGAGAGTTGATTTAAATGCGGCCATGTCACTATATCAGTGGCTAAAGCCTCAGGGCCATATAGCACCTAGAGTAATGCACAGGTGAGAAGCGTGGCTGGAGAACTGTAGGTGGTAGTCCAGTGCTCTAGGTGATAGTGATGGATGATCAGGATACTGTTTGTTTAAAATGTGCCCTTGTTTTCTCTCCCCCCCCCCCCCCTCCTTCTCTCTCTCTCTCTCTCTCTCTCTCACTGGCTGTCTAGCATAAAGCTCGCATTGAGGCCATGACGCTGGACCTGGCCTCATTGAGAAGCATTCGAGAGTTTGCAGAAGCTTTCAAAGCAAGGAAACTGTGAGTAAATCTGTCCTGTTTTTCTCCTTGTGAACATGTTAGAAATGCCCACATGGTCTTAATGGAAAATAAACAATGGATGGTTCTCCCTGTCTTAACGTCGCTGGAGAATGCTAAGGGTAATGCTATCTATTTTAAAGCCATTTTCCTTTCGTCATCTCCAGGACACTGTGTTGCCAATTTCCAAATTAAAAGCTTTAGGTCACCCCTCCCTCCCCAAAACAAGCCATGCACTTTGAAATGGAGAAGAGTGTCAGGGCCTGGCTAGACTTTTCTGGAGAGCCATTAGCTCCATTTGAGCAGTGGTCTGAGTCCAGGGCTGGAGTCTGACCCCTCCAAACCCCCTTCCTCCCCTTCCCCCACTCCATTACCGAGCTATCAAATCAGCACGGGGCCAAAAGGTCCAGCCTCTCTCATCATAAGCCTCCCCCTCCCTTCTCCCTGGTCAATAAATAAGTATCTCAACCTTACTACATAATTCCATCAATCTCATCTCCACAGACTTTGAAGTCCTTCACAGTCTCCCAGTTAAATCAATTACTGGCAGAGCTTTCATGAAGTTACATTACGTGGCGGAAGGCGAAGGAACAGTGACATTGGCTCTCAAAGGCAAGCTTTGTAAAGAACTAGGCGAATGGCCACAATGCTTGCACTTTCTTGTCATAGCTAAAAGTCACGGGACAGGAAGGTTTTCTCCACAGGTTTTATCTGCCATGTGTAAACACTGAACCGGTGGAATGTTTCTGGCTGTAAGTGTAGTCATTAGTTACATGATGGCAGCCTGTAGTGTTCAGTAATTAGACTGATGGGGTGTAATTATTATTTAATTGTGATTATCCCCCGGTGTGTCAGATGCTCCATTGTTTCTGTTTTAGGAGCGCTTGTCTAAGTACGGAGCTTGTGCTTTCGCATCTTTAAAGATTTTTTTGCATTGATTATATAACACATTCCTTCTGCATTAAGCTGAAGCTCTAGCATAGATAGCAAACAGTCACTTGTTAGCTTTGTTATAGGAGCCTTAACCGATTGCTGACTCATAGAAATGGTAAGTTCAATGGTTATATCAGAAAACGTGGCAAATATTTGTGGCGGACCACAGTGAACATTCAAAATTAGGGTTGCACAGACACAGGAATTGTGTGGTTACAGTGTACAACCCCAAATAATAAAAAGATGAAACATTATGCCAAAAAACTAAAGTCTTGGGTAAATGTAGGAAACCCTGTTTTTTGTTTGTGTTTTCCATACTGTCCCAACTTGTAAATAAAGTTATTCGGTGGTTTGATGTGAAGTAGTTCATTGTAGAGAAACTTGCAGACTTCTTTACAGCGGTGGTGATAGGAACCAGGTGTCAACATGTCCCCAACATAAATACAGACGTCCATTTACTAAACAAAACCACCAGTGAAACTACACGTGCCTTCTGAGCTTTTATATGTAAAGTTGATGATGGTAAAATAGTGGATTCAGAAATATAATAAAGACTATTTTTTTGCCATGTACCCCTCCACCATGAATGGATTAAAATGAATGGATAAACAAGATTTTTAGGCCAAATCTTTTCACATAATAACTTTCTGTTAGGGACTTTTAGAGGTGGACGTCTGGTTCCCATCACCACCACTTAGAACAATTCTGACTCTGTAAGAATCTCTTAAAAGAAACACTTCTCATAAAACCACTTGGGATGACTTTGTTTATATCTTCAACTTTGAGAAATGGATGGAGTTCCCCTTTAAGTAATTGCTGTTTTCTGGTCAGTTATTTCATTTAAAAGAAATAAGCCTTAAACTATGAAGATGGTCAGGAATCCACCTGAGTGTTCTTGAATTCTCTTGGGATCTAAAACTTTTGAAGTCAAAACCTCCAAAACTAACACCAGTATAAGCAGCAAAAACTGGAGTACTCAAATTATTTGGACCAGCAAAATTAATAACCCTTGAGTTGTTGTATGTGTTGAAGACAATATCAGACAAGAGGCCCTTGAAAACATATCAGACTGCTGTTTCAGCTTTACAACACGTTTGAGATTTAATGTAGTGTTACATATGGAACGGAGGACTGTAGAACTCCAGTTTGTGGTACTTTAGGTCATGATGTTTTTAACTGGGGCTGAAAATTTGTCTGACACTGCTGGTCCAGGCTTCTCCTGGAGGAGCCGTTTGCCGACTGAGAGAGTTGCCACCTATATGTGTTCCCAGAAGCTTGTGGGCACTTCCTGTCCCTGCTCTGCTCAGGTTGTCCTGTTGTGTACAGCTACTGCGTTTCCCTTGCCGTCATCCCTCAGGCCGGTTGAGGCTGTGGTGTGGTAGAGGTGACTGGATGGAATGTGTTGAGCATCTGCTGTTGCTGCTGCTGCTGTTGGTGGTGGTGACGGCGGCGGCGGTGGTGGTTTCTCTCTGGGCTCTCAGGGGGCTCCAGGGCTCATCTGGCCGCAGGCAGGCCCTCAGGCAGGACACTGCAGCCTGCAGCAGCAGCTTGGTCAGCAGCCAAAGCCCTGGAGGTGACCGCCACCCTCTCCCCCAGCCACTCCACATCTACCCCCTCTACTGCTCTTACTCACACCCCTCCCCTCTCGGCCTGCTGCTGCATGAGCCCTAATGAGGCCTTATTGGTCATCTCTCCTGATTAACACGCTCTCAGAACACTGCCCTGGAAAATGACCCAGAGAGAGAAAGAGTAAAGGTAGAGGAGGAGACTTAGAAAGCAGAATTTGTCCTTGTGTTTTATGTGACGTCACACGATGCAATTGCTACCTTTTTCAGCACTGAGTAGAGGAGTAGCTGTGTTAGCTGTCTATTTGCATCAGTTTTATTGCTCCCTGCTAAATATATTCAGAACAAATCTCAAAGAACAAATTTCAAGATCCGGTCTGGCTGACTACAGTAACATTCCTTTATTCCCTTCTGTTGTAATCAAACTTGTATTGTCTTTTTTTTTGTTTTTAAACTGCTTAAAATATATCAGTTGATTATACACACCTGTGAACAACTTTTTCTACTGAATAAAAATGACATCCAAGTGGCAGTGACTCGCTATTAGGTTGCCGAATCAGTGGCATGTTCCACTTGTTGGCATAAGTCACACAAGCTGGCACATGCCAGTGGCATATTAAATGTTGTTTTTATTGTTGAATAGTCCTGCCGGCACTTTTTAAGCTTGTTTAAGGCTACATATTGCTGTTGTTTTTTCTACAACATTTGAACACAACAGCTGCCTCTTAGATCGCCTGAATGATGATTGAACCAATAGACGTTCTGCAAAATTGCTTGCAATAATTAACATTACCGTGCATGAAAAATAAAGAATGTTTTTGCCTTCTGCTGTAAAGCTGCCATTTTGGAGGTGCTAGGGTAACTGGGGCATATTAATGCATATTTAAGAAAAAGTGTTTGCCAGTTAAATGCACAGAATGTTTCAGAATTTGCAAATTACTATTTTACACAAGGCAAACATGTATTGTACTGAATCATTTAATAAGCTGTGAGAAGGCTCCTAAAAGTGAGCAGTGCTACATTACAGTCTACTGGCAAATATGCCCCTTGAAATCAGCAAAAGTCAGCAGCACATTAAATGCGATTTCTTTATGTGCAATGTTTTACACATGACTTTGATCATGTCCCAGTTGTGATTGTCACATGCTGTTCATAATGTTTATAAGCATATTTTACTTGAGACAATGGCACGTTTCTTTTATACTAGTCACATCAAAACATTCCAGTCCTCTGAATGCTGTTAGTCCCACCCCTAAGAAAGAGTGTGGTCTGTTTTGTTAAGGTACTTCTTTCACCTTCTGAAGTAATGTAATTTTAGTTATCTTTCATAGCTACTAATGTTCATGTTGTATAGCAATGCCAGAAAATTTGTACCAAATACGTCTAAAATACAAGTATAGCATGTTACGGTGAGAGACTGACATATAAATGGATGCATTTACCGTTAATGCTCTTGTGTATTTATATGTGTACTTACTATAGAGTAGAAGAATTTAACAGTATGTCCGATTCTATGTTTTTATTTATGGTTACATGTCTTGTGCGCATGCCATAGTATTGTACTGTGTGTGTGTGTGTGTGTGTGTGTGTGTGTGTGTGTGTGTGTGTGTGTGTGTGCGTGTGTGCGTGTGTGCGTGCATCACCGAACCAGTCTGCCTGTACTCCACTCTTCTCCTCTGTCATGGCTGAGTGAGCAAAGCGACAGGCCAGCCACTTGCAAATCTCTCTCTCCTCTCTCTGCCTCAGCCTTCTATTCACATCAGACTCGCACTGCTTCTAATGGAAGCTGATAGCATTTAATAAGAGAGAAAGATTAACCCATTAGCCTGAGGCCATTTGGGACCCAAATCATTTATTTGGCCCAGTGACCCACAGTGAATGTGGGGATGGGGTTCAAATGTGGCCTTACAGGCCCGACCGTCCTGTACCATGGCCTTCTCTTTGGACCTGACCTGGCCTCTAACCCCCTCTTTACTGCTGAGCTCCAGCAGGAGGTTTCATCTCCCTCTGTGTCTGCCCCACACTGGATTGCTGAACTGCACTTCTGCAGGTGGAACCTCCATACTTTCATTTTACTGCTCTGACAGTCCAGATAGCTCTTCTTCTACTTCTTCTACTATCATCTGCACTTCTGACAAAAATGCTTTTGTCAACAGTTACTATAACTTCTATGGGTTAACCTAAACTGACCAATTCTGACCACTCATTGCCTGTTTGCCTATTGTTCCTGGCCACAACATTTTACATTATGGTGTGTGTGTGTGCGTGTGTGTGTGTGTGTGTGTGTGTGTGTGTGTGTGTGTGTGTTTTCACCCTTTTAACAATCCACCACACCGTCTTCCTACCCTTTGTAAGTTATGTAGTTAAGAAAGTGAGGAGCAGAATTGTACACCTACATACAGGCCTTTAATCAGTGTGTAAGTACTATGTGGTATTCCGGGGTCCCATGTTGGCTCACACACCCAGTCTTGGCTAACACTGATGCTAGCTTCAATGTTAGCAAAATTTTTGGTTTCACAATTCTTTCTCTGGAAATACTCCTTTCTAGTTTGGTAATGTGCTCGTTCACACATTCATTCTTGCACATCTTCTGTTATTCCTTAATTTGAGAAGCGAGTACCACCATGCTCTTGGGATTATTGGTCACATTTTCAGATTTACAAAGTTGCTATGAGATATTGTGACCTTTTTCAGAGGTATCCCAGATATAGTTATAGCATCTAAGCTATGAAGGACAAACTGGGCTAACCAATTTGCTACAGCGCCACCCTGGGGCAGGCAGACCAGTGCTGTAGCTCTAGTTAGTTACAAATGTCAAAGACAGAATCTCACCAGTTGTTATAAAGCAGCTGAAGAATGATCATAATAAAGAATGAGCGTAATGTTATAATAAGTGTATTTTCAGGAATCCTCCAGAATTTTGGGGGGCCCATGATTTTATTTAGGGGTTCATGGACCCTCCCCTATGGCCCGCTGCGTTTGTCACTCCGCCTTTAATGTTTTAAAGAGTTATTTAAAGTATTCTTTTTCTCTTGTGTTTTTATCAATCATGCTTCTCTTTCTCACTCTCACACACACACAGACACACCTTCAGTTAACTGCGGGATGTCCGATCCCTGAGCTCATACTGTAACGCTGCTTCATATAGCTCACCAACCATTTCTTGGGTCAAACTCCAACGTCTGTACCCACACACATACGCACTGCACAAGAACCCCCCGAGCTTGATCTGTTCCCAGGGATGGAATGAGGGAGCAACCCCTTTTCTCCCCTGCCAAGGTTGTATTTCTTCATTAGTTATTCCCAGAGTGGGGTGTGTGTGTGTGTGTGTGTGTGTGTGTATGTGTGTGTGTGTGTGTGTGCGGTGGGTGTTTGTCCCAGAGGAGGAGGAGTAGATTAATTCGCATCAGAATAGAGAGCTGCTGAGGTGTGAATGGCAGCAGGCAGCTGGTGAAGGTGCGTCACGCCTCCCCGTTTCTGCTTCCAGCACTCTCACACGTACACACTCAGTCGTAGTACTGCCATGGGAAACATAATGCAATCAGTTCTGTTTCTCACGTTTTAGCGCTCTCTTTCTTTTTGATCTCATTTTGGTATGTTGCACATGTATCAGATGCATATCTCTCTGTGGACACCCCTTTGTTCTCTTTGGGTGCTGCTGAATATAATTAACTTAAGCACAGTATCAGTGGTGTACTCATAAAGCTAATTACATGCGTTGTTTTATTGTCGCAAATGTCTTCCATTTGTGGTCACCGGCTCCGTCCCATCTCGCTTGCCACATTTGCATTAGTAACCCCTCTAAAGTAACATTATTACATTGATGGGCTTTGGATATCAACTGCCAAGTCAGGAGTGCATTGTAGCCTATTTTGTAAAATGATGTGTGTGCATGCATGTGTGTTTGCTTGTGTGTGGTGGCAGGCTTGGGTGGGGTGGGAGTGGGGTTTGGGGTTTAAAGCTGCGTTCTGTTACACCGGCTCTCTGTGCAGCCCATAAACACGGCCCCTTAATGACAGGCTGGCCGGAGTGGTGGGAGAAAAAGTAATCACTCTTTTACGCGGGGAGATTATTCCCGGGTCAAAGGTCACACCCTGTGGGTTCTTTTAAAGTAAATATGGAGCGTTATTCCTCCCTGCTTGCCCGTTACCGCCCCCGCCAGCCCGGCATGTAAATTGTGCATCTGCGGTAGACCCCCTCGATCGCATTAATAAGTTTAAAGGGAGTTTTTACATTATGTGGGCTTGCCTATTAAAGCCATTTGTTAGCTTTTTGCTTATGAGGACAGGCCTGGCAGGGAGCTGTATTACGAGAGTGAGGCTGCTGTAACGGCATGTTGTTAAATCACAGGCCACACACCGGGAGGATTAGCTTGAGTTTATGGGGCAAACAGCAATACACGGCCCTCTCTCCCGCCGAGACTCATTCAATCAGCCGCGTCAGATATGAAACTAGGGATGGGGGGTACCGAGCTGACGGAAAAGACGGGTTCCACATACCTGACCTCCGAAACTACCTTTGACCTGCTTTTCATTTAAAATCCTCTATGGTCATCACAAAACCTTCTGTTTCCTTTTCTTTATCTTGTGCAGCAGATGCTGTGAAAAAATAAAGAAAGGAAGCTGCTCTCAGAAATAGCAGGTCGTATGTACGCTATTTAAGGGGTAGTTTGGGAAGAAATCATATTTTTATCAAACAAGTAATGGAAGCTTATGAACAAAGAGTAGCACTGGGCTAAAATATCTGCATTTTGTTCATTTCACTAAAACTGAATGCTGCGTTGCATTAATACATACAGAAATAAAGATTATGGGGCAAATAGCAATACATGTTTTCTAAATGTTTTTGCATCTGCATCTGTATCTGCATTTGTATCTGCATGGGATATGAGCGTAGACCCACAATCCCCATATCGCTACCTCCCTAAAAAGAACATCATACACCAAACCCCAAAGAACATGTATTTGTGGCGCCAGTGCGAAATTGGAGAAGATTGGTTTGTTGTCCCTGCTTAGCTGAGTGTTTCTGTGTGATAGTGGGATTCCCTTGCGTGTGTGCTACCCATGGGATCAGTATTCTGCAGTTCATTGATGATCGGAGACATGTTCCTCTTCCATTACATGCCTTCAGACCAGAGCGTGAAAGTCATAAAGTTTAATGCTATTCACTCTCAGGTACAATCACTCCCTCCTCTTGGTGTTATGCTTCATTAAGTGCCATGGAGAATGCGTGTATGTGTGTGTGTGTGTCAGAGAGAGGAAGAGAGTGGATCTGTTTTCTAGGAAGCCATGTCTAGAGAACCATGTTCTGTAGGAGGAGGTGTGTTGCTCCTTTGGGTATCGTACTGCATTTGTGCCCTCTGTGTTATACCAGCTGAGAGAGAATAGCTGTGCAAAAAATCAAATAAACACACTTTGACCTTACACAAATGCAGTCAATCGGCCAAGGCCTGTTTGGTGTCCATAACTTGCTTTGTTTTGTACTGGGCCTATAAGGCTAATGTAGCCAGCGGAAGCTCATTTACATCAAGTAAAATTGGACACAGATATTTTTAGACAACGGTACAGACAAAATGCAGGCTGCTAAATGTTATAATGTCAGGCACAAGGGCTGGACTGGGACAAAAACAAAAATTGGCCCTACCATATTTGGTCCAGGTGCCCATCACAGTAGTTTGGTCACCTTCCAGCAGTACTTCACCCTTGCAATTTCCTTAAATATGCTCACCTACTATATTATTCCCTCAAACCACTATAAAGAGTTGTAGTACTGCTTGCTGTGGACAATTGTACCAGTGCAAGTGGACCACCATACCTGACTGACAATAAGCGTAGGGCAACTTTAGCAGGCAGGCAGGCTTTGTAGGTTATATTGTGCAGCATTTTACACACCTTTATCAAGGCATCTTTATCAAGGCAAAACTAAGCCTAATAATTTTAGTAATATTATGATGATATTATAATAATTGACTTAGGTCACTCATACCAATGTGGGCCTAGCAAACACAATTACAAAATAATGTAAGCTAATTAACATTAGAAAAGTCAGACAAAGTTGCAACTGCATTAGTGACCACCTGCATTAGGCGATGGTCTCACTTCACGATAGCTTTATGATTATGGGTCATTGACATTTGAATGAACCATCATCATCCTCGTAATGTCGTCATCATGTTGTTCACACACACACTCCCCCCCGCGAGACCCTGTTAATCAAGAAGCTACTCCATGCTTACTCCTTAAACCACACTAGTCTCCTCTTGCTGCTGCTCACTCTGTCCCTCAACTCCCCTGTCACACTCCTCCTCTGCCTGGAAGCATTCAACCACCTCTCCTCCTATTTCTACCTGTTTCTGCTGCACCATGTCGGGTGCTGTGTTTGTTAAAGCTGCCACGAGCATACGTGTTATTTTTGCACACTTCCCAGCATTTGGCACATCTGTCCACACATTTTTGGCTCCAAGTCGCGTCATCAGACATGAAAAATCGAGAGGTCAGAATGGGAGGTGTGGCACCTAGAAAGAGATTTGATTGGGGCAGCCTACTTTCAGTATAGAAAATACCCCAGTAGGCCACTGGCCCTGTTTTATAGGCTGGTAGTTGGCCATTTTTTATTAAAATTATTATTACAAATGATAAAATAAATTATATTACCCAAAGGTGCTTCATCTTACCAGGAAATGCCCGGTATGCTAGATTACCGTACAATGTAGTGAAAGGGTATATGGTCCATTTTTGTAGATAGAAGATGTCAAAAAAATCACATCAAAAATGTTTTGATGTATGTAATCCAGTTTGTACAGTGCTAACTGATGAAGAAATATCCACGTAAGCCTTACATGTCTTAGCTGATTGTCTGCATTTGGGCTAAGGGGAGATTTGTGTTATTATGGTGTAAGTTACTATTCTTCGATGCTGTTCTGGCCTTGTTAAAGATCATTAGCTACCTTTATTCTTTGGCCTGTCTGCTGAATTCGTTAACTTGTTTTTAGCCACTGAGTTTTTCAGAACTAGAACTGTGCGTATGTTCTACAGATTTCAGCTATAATTATTTAAAAGCAATACACTTGGTCAAGCTTCAGAACAGGCTTACTCCATATGCTTTAAAGGTTTGAAGGTCACCTGTGGCCAGAGTTTTTGCACAGCCTAGCTTGGTTTACTGAAACGTGTGCGCACTTTCCATACTCCCCTGCTCTCGCGCTGACGCAGACTGCAACTTTTCCTCACAGAACCTGGAGGGAAATGCGCCATGTACTCCTTTTTTTAATGTCATAGGAAAGGCTCATTATAGTAGGGGCATAACAATTCCTCCGTTAATTTTCCAGCAACCAGTTTTTAATTAATAGTGCAGGCAGTCTTAAACACAGAGTACACAAATTGCCTGTGGCCCTCATAATTAATTCTAATGGAAGAAATTAAAAATTGGTGGGGTGGATTTGGATTGTTCTGTGGCGCCACCATGGGTTCTAGATCAGTGGAGCGACTCTGTCAGAGGCGAAAATCTTCTTGGGGTTTGGGTTTTACAGCAAGCTCTCTCAGGAGTGAAGGATGTTTCCTATGTTTGTGTGGAATGACCTTGTTGGACTAAAGGAAGAAACAGTATTACAGTTTTACTCTCCTGGATTTCATAGGAAAGGATGACATCCTGTTGTGATTCTGTGTGGTGAAATAGGATTCAAACATAACACTGTGTACAATGGGCACAGTATTATTACTGTAATGTGTGTGAATAATATGTCTCATTTATGTGAGGACATGGTCTTAAATACCTTTGTCTCTTTGAGAACCTCCTAGCTGATCTTACAGAGTGGCTGCAGCTCAAGCTGAATCACAGCCCAATTGTCAGCTGACACCATTAGCAGCTTTCTCTGCCTCACGAACTTTTGTCCTCCGTGTCTTACATTTCTCTTATACTGTCGTTTCCCCCTCTGTCTGTTTCCTACAGATAATATTGTCATATTCATGTTGTTGTGATTACTTTTAAAGGCACTCTTTTTGGCTCTGGGCTCCAAGAATAATCAAGATGGTGGACAGTGAAGTGAAACAAGACTTCTAGTTTACTCTTCTTGTATAGCTCTAATTATGTTTCAAATAAGGTTCCTGACAAACTGTTCCAGCTGCACCTTTAAAGTTCTGATGAAATAAAGTTTTTTTTTAACAGTTAAAGCATCGTCACATGTTGTGCTTTGGTTTACTTAGGCCCCTGCACATACTGGTGTGCAATGCGGCAGTGTGTACACAGCCATGGCATCTGACCGAGGACGGGCTGGAATCCACCTTCCAAATCTGCCACCTTGGACATTTCTACCTAGTGCAGCTGCTGGAGGACGTGCTGCGGCGATCAGCTCCTGCGCGTGTCGTGGTAGTGTCCTCTGAATCCCACAGGTGAGAGCACGTACAACTGCAGCTTCATCTGCTCTGTGTTTAGGGCACAAGCCAGGGCTTTCACACAGATTCTGCTGCTGCCGCCAAATGTTTGGAATGGGCTTTCAGTGTACCCTACCATTTAAATGTCTGAAATCAGTCGAAGTAGTAGTATATCTTTGTTATTATAGATTTAAACCAAATGAACTAGATTGCAAAATGTTTTTTTGGATGCTTAATTCAATGTTTCTAGTGCACAACAAGAAACAGAAAAGAAAATCATAAATAATATTCTACAGTTATCTAATTTATTCTACTGTTATGTACTTTTATATTTGATCACCCCTTTTCAAATATTGGCATTCTGTATAATACATTTTATTGTTACTTAGTGTTCTGTGTTATACAGGTTTCTCATCATCTCTATCATTCTGAACACCTTTTTTTTAGCTTTTCACAAACTCTTCAAAACCACACAGTACTTACATCATATTAGAATAATTCTATAGATATCTGCAGCATTTTTTTCAGGCTAGCAATGTCTTATTCCTAATAACACTAGTGCCATAAACAGTTTTCTGTTTTGACTTCAAGCAACATATCCTGCATTTATTAGTGTCCAGCAAACAAGGGCAAAAAGTAGCTCCCGACTTTTTTGTATTACATTACAGTATTCCAACAAAGTCTTGTCACATGCAGCTTTCTCATCCATGCAGCCGTGGTGATGTAGGATATGAGCCATTGATCTTGGCCTGAGATTTGATAAAGGTTGATTAAATTGGAGCAGAATGGCTGTGATTGATTTGACCTGCTGAAATGCTTCAGTGCTCAGGCTGTAGTGTAAAGGCGTCTGTGGTGGACTGTGCGGTAGCATACATAGCTGCAGAGGTCTTTCCCATAAACACGCTCTTTTTTGGGGGAGCAGAGGAAAACAGGCACACATATGTCATATACATTATGTGAAAATTAATAGTTGAGTGAGATGCACTAGCACAAATTACAGGCGGGCTATGTATTGTGAATAGTGAAATTTAACTATTGTCTGTTTAGCTATCTACAAATAATAATCTATTCTAATATTCTATAATCACACTTAAATGCTAATAATAGAATAATCTACAGTGCCAGTCAAAAGTTTAGACATACCTAATGGATGACTAAATGGATGTTTTAAAGACTACAGGCTTAAGCTTGAGAGTTCCAACTGAGTCTAAAAAAAATAAATATCCTGATATAGCACATATACTCTTGATGTATCACAGTCTTATATTTTTGCCATATCGCCACCTCTAATATATAATTTGTTGGACAAAAAAACATTTATCTCAATTTTTCCACAATTTAAGAGCTCTAGTTACCCTTTCAATTTTGTATTTATGAAGGACACACTAATAGAATTGGTCCAAAATTGCTGAGAAAAATCTTATTATATCAAATTCCATTGCAAGTTATGAAAGCTCCTGAAAGTTGTCATTTTGGAGTTTTTAAGGTTACTGCATAATTCCATGAATACTATTTAATAGTTTGATGTCTTCACTTTTATTTTAAAGTACAGCATTAGACTAAAAATAAGGAAACTTTCTATGTGTAGCATGTGTCTACACCTTTGACCGGTACTGTATACAGTCTTTTATTTGTACAAATTCCCTCGACTGTATTGTATGCAGATGTATGACATATCCAAGTCAGACTGAGAATTTTAATGACGGACAATAGAAAAAACTGCCAAAGTAATGAGTTTCAGAAAATACATTACAGTATTGTGTTTAAACATTGATATAGATATTAAGAGATTTGCACTATTGCCTCATGATTGCCTCTTCCAGAATCTCTCCCACTCCCATATTTCATCCGCTATCCTCCTCAGAGAGAGATTAGCACTGATTGAGGTGAAAGCGAAATACACACGGGCACCTGCACACACCGACACACTTTTAGTATGTTGTCATTTGGCCTCACAGTTTAACACCTTTTATTCCAGTTACAGACAGCTCCAGTGAAACATTCATCATCATTCTCTTGGTTTTCTGTCTTTCTTAATCTCTTTCTTCTCACTCTAAGCCACTAGCTGTAATATGTGTCCTTTTGAGTTCAATGGTTTGACCTCTGACCTGGAGACAGATTATATTTTGTGAAGCTTTGGCACCAAGTAAGACCTTGACCAGGTCGGACAGGTTTGGCAAGTAGAGAAAAAGTGTGAGGGAGCGGGGAAATTGAGCTTTGGCAAAATAAAATGGTTTCACTTAAAAATTTTATCTCCTCTGTTACACTAAGGCTTACAGGGCTCAGTGACATTACAGACAGTTCCTGGACATTTCCACCACAGGCCCAGTTCTGACAGGAAAAGATTGATAGTGTGATAGAGAAAACTAATCCGACACTCTATTCCTCCTCCCTCTTTACAGCTAGCCAGAACACTACTGGTATGTGGTCATTACATACCATCCATCTGTTTCAAGATACTTTTTAAATACTGCCCATTTTTTCTTTAGCCACAAAATGACACTTTCAGCCAAAAGCATTACCTGTACACAGAGTCGCGAACCCTCTGTCCCACGCATCAGCAGAAAGGGACTATGATAAGCATTATATGTTCTTGTTTGCTTTCTTTTTAATTACGTGCAGACCTGCTTTAAAGACTTAAAGAATACAGCCTGTTTCCAAAGAAGTTGGAATGCTGTGCAAAATGTAAATAAAAAACAGAATGCAATGATGTTCAAATTCTTTAAACCCTGTACTTTACCCAAAGTAGTACAATGACAGCATATCAGTTGTTAAAACTTGCATTGTTTTTGAGAAATATATGCCCATTTTTAATTTGATGCCAGCAACACATTTCAAAAAAGTTCGAGTCTCCTCAGAAATAAAGATGGGGAGGGTTCACCATGCTGTGAAAGACTATGGAGTCAAATAGTGTAACAATTCTAGATTAATGTTTCTCAACATAAATGTAGGAAGTACTTGGGTATTATCATCATCTACTGTACATATTATCATTAAAAAACTCTTACTGTATGCAAGGGACAACTTCTAAAACCAATACTGAATGGCTGTGACCATCGGACCCCCAGGGTACCACTGCATTTAAACAGACAAGATTCTGTGAAAACAGTTCATTGCTGTATCCAAATTAAAATTCTACCATGCAAAGAAGAAACCACATATAAACAGCATCCGCAAATGCTGCCACCTTATCTTGCCCAGTTCAGTTAAGATGGGCTGAGGCGAAGTGGAAAAATGTCCTGTGATCCAACAATTCAAAATTCAAAATTCACAATTCCTTTTGGAGATGGCTGTGTCCTCTGAGCTAAAGAGGAGAGGGACCATCCGGCTGGTTATCAGCGCACAGTTCAAAAACCAGCATCTGTGATGGTACAGGGGCATTAGTCCAGATGGCATGGGGGACTTGCACATCTGTGAAGGCATCATTGTCACCAAATATACATTACAGAATTAGCCCCATCAGTGACCTTTTACTTATATGACATTTGTTTACATCTTTTGGGTTTATGTCAAATATGTCAGTCTGAACACTAAGCCTTCTCAGTCACGTCCTAACAGAGCATCCTTAACACCACACTCATGTTTTATTTTGGAATGGCATGGTGTGCATACTTACATATACATACAAATACGGGGTTGTATATTTTCTCTTATATATTTGTCTTCTTCTGGTGAAATTGCCCGAATGGTCTCTTCAATGCTGGCACCTTGAGTGGTTGACTGAGCCCTCGAGTACCCATGCACTTCTCTAGTCTCCCTGGAGAGCAGAATTTCTTTACGCTACAACTTGTCCAAAGACTTGGGACTCACACACACACGCAAACACACACAAACTCTTTACCTTGTGTTGTCAAACATCTGGCGTTTTAACAGCTCAGTCGGAGGCAATTAAAGAACATCATGTCACAGCTTCGATTTGCATTAAGCTAAGATTGGCCTGTAACTGGACCGGAAGCACAGACTGTAGCCACAGCTTTTTATTTATCCACTGGCCTCGGGTCCTGACCATTGTTCCACTCACTTAACTTAATCAGGACAGGGAAATCCCCTGCTGTGGATTTCACCAGATCCCTCTGGCTTTCAGATCTGTCACAAAGTTGCCCCTGAAGGTTAAGTAGACTTGGTGTAGAGCTTGGTGGAGACTGAGGTTTGGCCTTAAAAGTTCAGTTGCAGCCTGAAAGCAGGACTAACACACAGCTGTATTCCCTGTGTAGGCTGTGTGACTTTCCATTAGTTAAAGTGATATATGGTGTAGGGTTTCTTGTAGTTATGTTGTGTTGATCATTATGTCTGTGTTGTTGTAGGTTTACAGACCTGGTGGACTCGTGTGGTAAAGTGGACTTGGCTCTGCTCTCACCACCCCAGAAGGATTACTGGTCTATGCTAGCCTACAACAGGGCCAAGCTTTGCAACATCCTGTTCTCCAACGAGCTACACCGCCGTCTTTCTCCTCACGGGGTCATATCCAATGCGGTGCACCCAGGGAACATGATGTATACGTCCATCCATCGCAGTTGGTGGCTCATGACTTTCCTCTTCACCCTGGCACGTCCATTCACCAAGTCCATGGTAAGCACAGACTGCTTCTCAACATCTCTGCTGTGTGGATGTCACTGCCTCCTTCTCTCTTGTCTGCCTTGTTGTGTGTGTTGTTACGTCAGCAGGCTGGAGAGGAGTATTGGTGGGTTGTTGTTTTACTTGTGAATCATGTGCATGTGCAGTATGTATTTTTTAATAAATGTATGTACAGTATTAGGAATAGTTTGAGGCATATCTGCTAAGTTTTGTTATGGCATTTGGTTCCTGAAAAGGGAATAATGCCTAGAAAATGTTGGTGTTCTATATTGGGAAAAGGAAATGTAGTGGCCACCCTTCGTTTATTTCATTTACAGTTAAGGCGGCTCCAAGTTATTCATTTTTCAGCACCAGTACAAAAGCAGAAAACATACACTCATTGTCAAAAAAATAGTTGCACAAATAGCTGCACCTTGAAGGAATCAACCGACAGGAATGAAACTTGGTGGGTAAGTTTGACATCACGAGACATGCGAATGATTGAAGCTTCATGCTCGGCCGCCCATGTGACATGAGCAAGGACGGGCCTTATTGCTGTACCTGACTGGCCCAACAGCCATGATTGCGGACATTCAGCGAGCAGTAATTCCCTCCATGACACAGGACTAATTGCGTGAGAATATTCAAGCTGCATGGGAAGGATTATCGCAGGACACCATTAGGAACCTCTACAACTCCATGCCCAGACGTTTGGCATGTTGCGTTAGACGCCATTCTGAGGGACACTACTTCTGTATGTGTAGCTGATAAATATAAAATAAATATTGCCCCTATCAGTCTAAACCTATCATCATTTATTGTTTCTTCCCAATAGTATTGCAATCTGGCACTTTCTTCTGGGTGCAGCTATTCTTTTGACGATGAGTATATATTTAAAATTGATCAGAAAATTACACAAAAGCCTCAACAACTAAATATAATATAATATCAGAATTGTCAGAGTTAAACATGTCCATCCTTTGCCTTTGTTGCCATTTTCATTCTTTTCGGGAGACTCACTTTCAGTTCAGACGTAGAAGTTGGTTATATTTGCTTTTTAAATAATCCATTTCTCAGTAATGGCTTCTTGAGAGCTACACATCCTTTTAGACCCATAGTGTTGAGCTGTCCTCTCACAGTGGAAGGATGGACACATCTGAAGCAAGAATAGAACTTAATTTCCTCCTACGTGTCAAAGAAGCTGTCAAAGCTTATTTGTTTACCTGATTTGGTGGACTACCACATCTTGCCCAGTTATTAGGAGTCCCTAAGATTCTCTGCATCTTATAACCATAACCCAGTTTTTCTTTGATTTGTCTGCTCCGTATGCAGCTGGATTTTCTTCTATCTAGTCTCCTCAGAAATATCTCCTGAAAACTTAATAGCTAATAGCCATTTTGAGTGGAAATGAAATAAATGAAAGAAAGTCCCGACTTTTGTGCAGTGCTGTATGTAGACAGTGCCTCGTTTGGTCTTTTTCGTGTATTACAGTGTATAAATATATGAAGGACGCGTCTGTTTGGTTTTGCCATTTAGATGGCAATACTGTTCAGAAATCTTTTATACTTTTGGCTGATATGCTGGCAGAAATAGAGCACAGTTTAAGCTGCTACATGCGTCCCAGACTGTGTTATTGTTGTTATCTTTGATATGTAGCAGTGAATGTGATTTCAGAGGTGTATATTCGGCCAAACTCAGTGCGTGCGTGTGTGTGTGTGTGTGTGCACGTGTGCGCACGCAGCTGTCAGGCTCAAATAGCCTAGCGTGGCATAAATCAGATGAGCAGCTCTTCCTGCAGACCACACTCAGCCGTTTTAGCCAGAAGCTTGAAGTCACACACACTTACAGAGACAAACTATAAAACTCAACATCGTCATAAATCATAAGCCGTATCTGCTGCTCATACGCCTGTGGCCCTTTCTTGCTGTCATCGGTTGCTTTAGGCCACACATTGCATTTGATGTATGCTTTGTTTTAAATGTGACGACTTTTTGTGGTCCGTTCCTCTCCTCCTTTTTCATCGTTTTTTGTGAGTGCACTGAGGGGAAAGTTTGATATAGTGTTCAGCTGCATTCCAACAAAGCTCATCTGAGCTGATTATATTTTAAAGAGATGTAATAGGGGGTAGGAATTTCTGATGGCTTTCTGCAAACTGCTCAGCCATAATTTACAGTCAGCCTGTCAATGCTGGACTTTTCATTCATATTTGATATAGGGAATTTTAGGTTGGAGCTGTGTAAGCTGTTTAATTGTTAGAGACGTGCACATCCCCTATTCTTTATAAAAATTAAATTTGATATAAGATATGATTAATAAATAAGACAATAAGATTAACAAGTAATGGAATCGGACAACACTGGGGTTTCTTTTAAACACAGGAAGACAAAAGCATCATTAGTAATTAGCATCATTTGCTGACAGTGCTGTTAATTTCTTGGTGATTACGGTCCAATCCCTTAAGATGAACGTTTGCTCTTTACTCAGTCCATTTAGAGATAAGTTAAAGTACATCTCTCTCTCTCCCCTGCTTTCTCTCATACACATGTGCACTCTCGTTCTCTCTCTCCCTCTCTCTTGCCCGGACTGTGAATAGCACAGAGCTTAATATAAAACCCTGATATTATTTTATTTATTGGTTACGGTGATATGAAGATGGTATCGTTTTAATTGCTTGCAAACGCATCTGTGATCCTGGGAGACTGCTGAAGGTTGCAAACATAAGCATAATGCTGCCAGGAAGAGGCTCAAAACAATATTACCAATCTACCGAGTACAGCGCAACACGGATAAAACGCCTGTTAAAATTGCCGGTGGAAGATTTAGAACTGCACCAGTGAATAAAGTCTCTTGCTTAACATGTGAACAGAAGGCGTCTGTGATAAGTGTGGTGTTCTTGAACAAGCCAGGATTTGTTGTCTAAAACCACATATACAGAAGAAACAGTTTGAACCTATTCGACCATGTGTTTTCTAGTCGAATGCTGAACATGTCAGACAGGTCCGGGAGGAAGTGCTGAGTTTTAACAGTGGTGTGGAGACTGCTAGAAACGCTGCGCTCCAGCTGTGTTACTGTTGCTGCTGAGAGAATCTTCTCTAGTCGGAATAATGGTGCTCACCTGGAAGCTGGTGTGCTTTAGTATGTCTGTATTTGCAGAATCATGGCACCATCTCCTTTCAGTCTACAGATCCTTAGATCGAGACTGTCAGAACAAAACCTGTTCCTGAACTAAATCTTCAAAATGGTAACTTTACAGCAGGAAGGAAAAACATTCTTAGCTTTAAATGTAATGTAATGAGACTAGACTACGTAAGTGTTTCTTTTTGTCCATGTATCTTGTATCTAAATTTAGCACATTGTAAAAACCAAGTGGCATCTTTAAACTCTGTAAAAAACATTATTTATACAGTTTAAAAGATTTTAAAGATTAAAAAAAAAAGATTTTATACTATTACTATTACTACTACTACTACTACTACTAATAATAATAATAATAGTTGTTGCTATTATTATTATTATTATTATTATTATTATTATTATTATTAGTAGTAGTAGTAGTAGTAGTAATTTTAGTATTATTATGTTCATGATTCTATATAAATAATCATATTTATTTTACATTCAGTGTTACATTGCTCATTTTTATGGCTCAAGGTCAAAAGTTTGGCTAAAAGCTAAAAGTGTTGTCTTGCTACGTGACCCTCCATGTGTGGTGTGCAGGTCCCATTTGACAGCCATAACCTTTGTGCTTGTGTTGTCAGACAGCTGTTTTAGCGTGTTTGGCATGACATTTCTGAAGCGTCTGGCCATCGGTGGCACGTGTTTAATGGCTGCTGGATACATTGGAGAGGTCTGATGGTAAAGGGGGGCATTTGGACTCCATGGCCCAATCATTGCCTCCCCCACCCTGCCGCCCGCGTCACTGGGAGATCGCCCCGCGCCTCTCTGCATGCTTTCAGCATTTTAGGGCAATTATTTTCCCCGGTATTCCGCCTCAGGCTTGTAGCTACCTTTTTACATATGCACGGCCTGAACTTTTGACCACGGCCCAATAGTCGTATATTAGCCGGCGGTTTGCTCTAAAAGGGAGACTTTAACAAGTTCCTCTGTGCATTGGCACTTGTCTTGCCACTTGCCTGCGAGGTAATTTAACCAGACTGGTCCTACAGCTTCCTTATGGGAGCTTCAATTTCTCTCTCCCCCTCCCCCTTCTCTCTCCCTCTCTGGTCCCCCTTTCCCCAGTCACTCGCTCCCTCACTTGGGGAAAGAGAGAGAGGGGATGGTGGAGACTCCAGTGATGGATTTCTTTTCATGCCCAGCTAACGAGGGCTCTGCTTCTATTAGCACTCCACAGCACAGAGGCGTTCCCTATTTTCTCCCCCTCTCTCTCTTTCTCTCTCTCTCTCTCTCTCTCTCTCTCTCTCTTTCTCTCTCTCTCTTTCTCTCTCTCACTCTCGCTTTCTCTCCTGTCTTCTTTTTTTTTAATGAAGTGTCGTCACCCCGTGAGGGTGGGAATCGTCTCTGTGCTGCTGTGAGCCATGCTTTGCGTGTTTTCCCCCGGTAAGCGGGCGTAAGGTCAGGTGTTGTTATCTGGTGTTCTGTCGGGTATGTAGGTGCGAAGCGGCTGACAGGTGCTCACTGGAGCGGAGAGGAGAGGAGCGGAGGTCTGCACCCAGACCTCCCTCCAGTGCACCACTACCCAATCAGCTGTCAGCAGTCGTAATACACTCATAATTGGTGATTAGGACCTTCAGTAAGAGCAGAGTGCTTCTTGCACTCTTCATGCACTCTTACAACTCCTACTACACTCTCACTTCTTCTTCTTCTTCTTCTTCTTCTGTCATTGTGTTTGTGCGTGTGTGAAAGGAAAAAGCACCAAAAAGAACTGTACAAACCATGTAAATGTATATTACGCAACGCTATTAACATTTACAGCATTTACACAGGGTATGTCGGTTTACAAATATGTGCAATTAGTGCAAATTAATATTTACATATGATCAGGATTTGCTTTAAAAATGTATTTTAGTACAGATTACTGATTATAAATGTAACCTGCTACCTGTAAAGGATTACTGTAATAAAGTAATGGACTTATTCTCTGCTAGTTTTGGACTAAAGCTGGAGTAGGTGATTTTATAGAAGCCATGAAGTGTAAGTAAAAAATGTGCACCTTACTTTCAGCTCTCCTTTCAATTCCACTCTCCCAAAATACAGGAACGTACACGGCCTGACTAGTATGCATATGCACACATACACACAAACAGATTACACACAAGATGAACATAGCTAGATAGTGTAGGTCTACAGCTGAGCTAACGGTAGTGTTGGACTAATATGTAATGTAGCTACATAAGTAACTGGCTATGTTGGTTACGTAATTCAGGAAAATAACAAATTCCCCATAAACAAAACAAACCAGGTAATTACCTGTTCAACAGAAAAATAGCTACCTTGGCATCGCTTTCCAGGCCTTTCAACTTCTTCGGATTTCAGCACTGTTGGAAAGCAACACCAATGCTCACTCGGGTTTAACCACCTGCTTTATCCAACCTCTTTTTGTTGGAAGCCTTTTCTAATTATGTCTTTCTTTTCTTTCTTTCTTTAGCAGTGCAGTCTGTTATAGATAGCTGAGTAACTTTCTGTACCATTCCTAATTCGCTACCTTTCAGCTCTGTGTGAGTAGACTTCACACGTAATGCATCTGGGCAGGTGGTGAGGTACGTAGGCAGACAGGCAGGTAGGCCATCCAGTCATTTAATTCAGTGTGAATGAAATGATTGGACAGGTTTTTACAGCCCTGTGGCCTCCACAGATTTATTTAATTGACAGAGCATTTGAGTTATTGAGTTCTATCAGGGTGTAAAGAGTGTCCCAAGAAACATAACATAAACGTATCTGAAATAGGTCACCTACTCCACCTTTAAGAGTGGGTGCTGATTTCAGCAGTTCTCCTGCTAAGAAAAATAATAATCATAATGATAATATATTTGTGCTTATAATTTGAGCCTAACAAAGACGGAGGTATATATGGTCTCACTCCTCTCGCAAGATTTCATCCCGCTTCCACAGGAGACCTGCACCTCAGCTTTTTGGTACAACTGAAAATGTCTGCCACAGACTTGTATTCACCTACACAAAGGTCACTTTCTACAGCTGTGAGTGTCTGACTGTGTTAAGGTTCTGCTGTTTCTATAGTCGACAGCAATGTAGTTCAGGTATTGCTCATATGAATGGTTCATTTATAGCTAACATTAGTTTATTGAACTTTCAATATTTTGCTGGTAGCTTTCTGATAGATTGTTTCTACATGGTAATTAATAAGTGATTGTTATCGTATTATTTAGGCTAAGTTTTCATTTGTAGCGTGTGCCTCCATGTATGTGATGTCTCACTTCTGCCCACACTGCACTGGTTAGCTGCCCACTCCCATATGACACTGAAAATGAATGCTGCTCTGCAAGATACTGAGGTTGATGCAGATCTTTATTTTCGTCATTAAAACATAAGGAGGCCGAGCGGGAAAGGAAGGAAAGTATGTTTAAGGTTATAGGCCAGTTTTTGTCCCAAAGCAGCTTAGTGTTGTTTTTAAACACACAAAAATCTAACATAATAATGCTTTTTTAATTAACCATTGCCATGTGTGTTTTCAGTGTTTGACCATGGGAGACACACAGTCTCCTACTGTGCCACATGTCAGCAGTCTGTTTGTTTTTTACCCAGTAAATTTGCATAAAGTTTTCCAGAACAAGAGAGCAGAGAGAGAGGATGTGCATTAGTGGTGCATTAATGTCAGTTATATATGTATATATACTTTTGTCTACTACAGCATGTTAGGTCATGTTCTGTCCATTGTTCATGTCATATGTATGCTGGTTGAAGTTGCATCACATCACATTTTTCTTTTTTTTGTTTAAGTTAAAGTTATGTTAAATTTCATATTCACTTTGAGTAGTGAACTCCGACCATCCACGTGATCAGCACAGATGGAGAGAGTGTGAGAAGGAGGTGTTCCGTCTGTAGAGGAGTGTGTACTATCTTGTTCTAAGTCTGCCTTGCCTTAGCACCAAGCAGAAGCTCTGAATACACTCTAATCTCATCTCCTAACCTGGTGGGTCAGCAGTACGTAGAGGCAATATTACAATTCCCGCTCTCTCTGTCTCTCTCTTTCTCACACACTTTCTCTCTCTCCCACTTTCTCTCTCTGCCTATTAAGACTCTGGAAGACAATCTGAGGCCTAAAAGGCAACAATCCCATTTGCTTGTATTGACATGTGTGTCCCAGCACAATCCTATTACCAGGATTATTGTCTACCAAGATATAGGCTACCATTTCATTAAAATAAAGCACACACACACATACACACACTCTCTCACTCTCCCCCCCTCTTTCACTTACACGGACACGGATGCTCATCTGAACGCGTGGCTCATTGCACTGAGGGAAACTGAGTAAATGGTTTATTGTAGATCAGTTGATGTGGTCGCAAGCGTGTCCAAATCGATAAGGAGCCAATCAGAGGCTGGCAGGCAGCTTTCATGCAGGACCAGTGGCTGTCATGTTGCTCCATTTGACCCCTAGTCAAAGTCACACAACAGCCCATCCATCTGAGAAAGCAGGCCTAATGCTATCTTCATCAGACGAGCTCGGCCTGCCTGACTGATTCTGTGTGGATGTAAGTTGGCTGGCCAGGGATTTGTCTGAGGGGGCCTGCTCTGTAGTGCAATGTAGTTTCACATTTGTCCCATCTAGATAGACAGAGTTAGAACTGGTTAGAACTCTATCATCTAGTCTCATTTGTTTCTGGTTGTGTCTGTGTGGATGATCTGCATTTTCTGGTCTTGCCTACTGGTGCTTTTGTGCACTGATTCCTAATGTTGTTAAATATTACTATGCAATGTTGGTTAATTCCACTGACTTATTAGTAAGGCTGACCAAATTAAATTTGAGTATTTGTCCAATGCATATATAGAAATAGTCCACTTAGTTAAAAATCTGCTGTGAGTTGTCATCATCACATGTGTTACAGCAAATATGATACAACAAAGTATTACTGAGAAATTGTTATTTTTAAATTAAATTATTTTTACATTTTTAATTAAAGTTTTAAAATGGGACAGCTCCTTAACAGCTCTATATTTACTTGACTTGGCATCTTTTTCTTTGAATTTCTGATCTCAGTCATAATTTCAGGCATCATTTTAATACACAGTGTTTATCAGTTACGCTGTCTGGCACAGTGGATCGTGGGTAATGATGCACCTGGCTGACCAGGACCCTGGCTGACCAATTTAGAACATAGACCAGGTTTAAGACTACTCCTTACTGATGTACAATGACATTTTCCTGTGCTTTTTACATGTATAAACAACATAATACAACATATGTACATGGCACATAGACATATTATTATGACTGGGGCCCAAATTTTGGTGCTAACCCCTGCACACTGTGTTACATTCTAGTAACACATATTTGACATTCAGCAAGTGAGAGTGAAAATTCAGTGTGTGTAGTATATCAGAAAACCCTGTTTGAGTTTACAGAACGGGGTTTCATAACTCCTCCCCTCTTTTGCCTCCCCTCCTTAAACCTCCTACAGCGGCCCGGTCTGGGTATGTGACCCCCCACCCCCACATCAAAATAAGAGCAGCTGCCCAATTCGGAGTGTTGTGACACTGCAATGATGGACTATTTTTCAAATTGATTTCAAAACTGTATGTAAGCGGGCGATCTTCCACCCTAGATTACCTATTGATTTTTAATATGAAAAGCTCATTATACAAGCAGTAACTGCAACACAAAAAGCTAGCCAACCTTTGCATAAATCCTTTAATTGAATTCCCAGAGCCCGTGGTTCTACATTTTTTAATTAAATCCATTTCTTTCTCTTTTTTTTTCTTGTAAGTGTTGGTGTTTAATTTGCATGCTGTGAAGTGGGTCCTGTCCTAGATAAAGTGCCATTGATCCTTATTAAAGCTCACCTCTGGGCCTGCTGAAAACCAACTGGGAAAATTAAATGTGTTCATGGTGCATACACTTATTCCCTGCATGATCGGATTAGGGAGAGGGAGAGGGAGAGAGAAGAGGAAAATGAAGAGAGTGAAGATGGAGAAGAAGGGGAGAAAGGCGGAGGAAGAGAGAGATGAAAAGATTGAGAGGAAAACGGAGAGAATTATTATTGATTTGGCAAATATTATTATATTATTTTCTCTAGCCATAGCGAGGATACACAGTTTGCGTGAAATGAAATGCTTACGCAGTTTCATCACAAGCGGCGCTGTATATTTTTTTCATTGATCATCCAGCAAGTTATAACGGTCCTTATGAATGGTGCTATTAATTTTTCTAATTGGCTGCTGTGTGCGAATGGATATATGTGTGTGCGTGTGTGTGTGTGTGTGTGTGCGTGTGTGCGCAAGCGTGAGTGCATGTGTGTTTGTGCATGCTTGCGTGCATGTGTGCGTGAGGTTTTGCTGCAGCCTCATTTCATTTGTAATGATCGTCGGGGATCTTTCCAGACAGGCCAAGCCATAACAAGAGGTCACGACCTCCCATGACCCTGTCGCCTTTACCCAAACTGCTTCATTCATTGTATAACGAGGGTGAATAATTGTTTATTAGACAATATCTGACAAAATTAGCCCAATGATATTATGTGAGATTGATCTCCTGATTGTGTGACATTGATTAGGTCTGGTTGTTGAGATGGAGTGCCATATGCTTTGCAGTGTCTGAAGAGTTCCATGAAAATTGTAGCAGCAGCTTTTTGACTGGACACACTCTGTGGACTAAACTGTGTGCTTTTGCTTACAGTTCTGTCCTTCTCAAAGACACACACCTCTACTGGGTATGCGCTACTCTCACCATGACTGGTCATCAAGAAAAGTGTTTGTTCACTTTGTAGTGTGAATATACAGCTGCAAAGCTGCAAATGGCATGTTCTGGATTATACACGCCAGCACTTTATCCTACACAGATTTGTCTTTCACAGCAGACTGTATTGGTTTCTTTAACCCAGGTCGCACTCCGTGGAGTTAGAAGTTAGCCTTTAGCCCTTAGCCCTTAGGATCAGATCCTCGCTGTGTTTCTCCTTAGCGTCTGTGCTAAGCCGGTAGTGATCAGGGCTTGTGGACAGTAAGATTTATTGTGTATTTGTGCTAGCTGATTGCCAACAGAAGTGGCCGTCTCCCAGCGGTGCTGTATGCAGACCTGAGCTGAATCAATAGGGATTAACCTCTGACCCCTTTTCACATACTTATACACACTCTCCTCATCACGCACACACACCAACACACCTATTTCATCAGTTTCACTTTAACGCGGCGCTCACTCAATAAGGTGCCCACTTCTAATTATTTTCAAAGATGTAGCATTTGCTCCCTTTCGTTCTCACTTCCTCTGTGACGAAGGACAACACAGAGAAGCGAAGAGAGAGAACAAGGAGGAGTGATCAACTGCAGCCTGAGGTCCATGTATCACCACACACAAGGACCTCAGTCTAGATCAGTAAAGATTTAGTCAATAATGGCTGCCTCTTTCTGGGTAGACAAGACTGGAAGTGGGGAAGAGAGGTGAGCAGCGGCCTGTGGTTATGGAGGAATTCATGCCAATAATTCTGATGATGCTTACAGAAAATGAAAGCAAATTAAACCAACAAATGACATTATGCAAATGATCTATTGCTAACTGGCAGCCAGCGTCCATTTATTGTTACCCATGTTAGCATGGTGTTTGTTTTGAGAATAGCTCATGTGAAAGTAGTGGCTCACAACCTTAGTTCTGAAGTACTCTTGTTCTGAACAATGATTTTATCTACCCACCTTAGCTCAAGAAGGTCTTGTTAGTTAACAGATTTGTTGTGTTACATACATCAGCATGTGAAATGCACCAAAAGGGGATAGATCTGTGACTGGTAACATTTAACCAAATCACTGCAATAACAATCCCTTAGAGACAGTACAAGACCTATTTACCGCTATATTTACCGCTATTTTAATTATTCATTTATTTCCTGCAAACCATTAGAAAACTCGTGTAAACATAGTTGAACTTTTAAACTTTCTGGGTGAACAGATATCGTACATTAAAGGTGCAGTGTGTAAGGTGATGCAGCATGTCGAATTCATACTCCAAACAACATTGGGCAACATGCCACCAGAAAGTTTCACGTTTCTAAACACATTTCTCCTCCTCAGTGTTAACATTAATGGCTGTTTACTTACTAGTCTAAAAGAAATGTGTGTTCAGCATCAAACTACATCCGGCAGGAATATCTCAAGCAGTGGAAAGCAATTCCAGTGTTCTCTCTTCTAATTTGCTTCTATTTAAATCACTTCTCGAGTTTTGACACGAGCGAGTAGCTGTGGTCGTTATAATGGTCACTTGCCAAGAGCTTCAGCCATCACTGCATTTACTATTCCTTTGCTTGTCTTCCCTAAGTGCTCTAACTGGGAGAAGGACCTTCAGTATGATTGACAAGAAATTGCAAACCACTGCCAGAGCAGTGGTGGTACCTCACCCTCTCATGGAATGATTCAACTCAACGCTACAGCGACATATTGTCACCTCTTGTAGATGGGCCGGATCTAACTGGTTAGCATGCTAACTTTGTAGATGTCTCTGCAGCACAGTATATAAACGTCTTTGGCATACAGTCGTAACTGTAATGATCGCATTCTGTCGAATGCACAAATAATTTTGGTTAATGTTGGTTGATGTTTAAATCTTACACAATCTTTACGCTCCTTTAATACTGCATGTACTGTACATAAGTGAGAATGTTATAGAATCATCAGTGTTGAGCTGTGTTGGTCATATCATGCCTATACAAGAAAACATGCAAAGCACGTCATCAGGTTTCACACATCAGACAAAACAGCTTCGGGTTTCTGAAAAACATAGGCAATCATGAAACACATTCCATGATTGTACATCAAGTAAACAATTTTTATTTGTTCCCGCATCCGTTTCAGTCAAAAAGGGTCTCAAAATTACTGGACGACTGCTGCTCCTATGATGATCTTATTATGTGTTAAAAGAACTAAAGGTAAATCAAGGGAAGAAGTACCACCAGAGTTAATCCCACACAGTTTGACAGTTTACCACAGTAATTTACCACTTGGTTACTGCAGTATGTGGACTTGTACCGTCACAAGCCTACACACATGCAACTCTAATGCAAGCCTGATACACACTCGTTAGTAAACATTAGTATTAGATGACTACTACTAACCCATATTCCACTGTAAAAGCACTACCGTCCTACAATTAATTATCCTCCTTTAAATGCTGAAACAAATGCATTGCACAAACTCTTCCACTCGATGAACAAACCGCTTTTACCAGCAAGCTGCGTCTTTTAAAAGGTTGAGCAGCAGCACCGGGCTGTGCTTTAAAAGGTACAGCCAGCCGAGTTAACAGCAGCTGGGTTTGGAGGCCGAGGTTTGTTTGGAAAAGCAGAAGCATGTCTGAGAGCCGAACACTTTTAACGTGCATTATCGCTTTACATAATTCTCTTCGTAATGGTGAGAGGTCAGAGGTCAGCGAAAGCGATCTGATGCTGTTTGGTCCCCTCGCTCACCTGCGCATGATTCACCGTGCTGACCTTATGACCCCTGAAGCACTTACTCTAGGCCCATATAAACTAACACAGAGGTAAATGTAACATGCAGAGTGCATTTAGCTGCACTGAATCATTCTGTTTGCATTCCACCACGTCCAGACCTTTTTCTTGTGTGTTTGAATGCAATAAAGCTTTTGGATCTGAACTGAAGTGTTGTGTGCTAGTTTTTAATGCGCATACTGAAGCTCATTAAGTAGATGGACAGATAAATGAAGGCGGGGGGAGGGGTGGGCAAAACAAGTGTTTGCATTTTTAATAATAGGCTTCTTGATTTGAAATGTTCACTTAATCCAACTTCAGTGGTGCTCAAACTGAAAAAGTAAAAGGATACTTCAGGGTACAAAGCAAAAACTTGAGTGTTTTTCAGCTTCCAATAATGTGGCTTTATAAATTCAAGCCAGCTCATTGGTGTTTGCCATGCCCCTTGGGTTTACTTACTCTATATGCTATTGATTGTGTTGCTGTTCCATGTTCTGCTCAATCATCTATGCAATGCATCTTGTGCTGGGCCTCTCCACCTGGGCCATTAAGACTGGCCTAATGCATTCATGAATTGATTAGGTATTACACTTACACCTGATTAGCTGCATTCATACCTGTTCTCTCACCGTTGGAGTCCCTACACACACACACACACACACACACACACACACACACACACACACACACACACACACACACACACACACACACACACACTGACCACTGCGCCTCACGTTATCTTTGAAGTTATACTACCTGAAAGCTTGAAGAGACAGATATGGTTAATTGTCCTCAGACTGGGGCAGTGTGTGTGTATGTGTGTGTTTGTCTCAGTTTGTCAGATTCTAGATGCTCCAGACAGGACCACTTAATGTGATTCTATCACACTGTGTGTCTGCATTGTGTCTCCTTGAGAAGTGCATGCAGAAAATATTATTCTGTATAGTTCTGTGGATGATGAATCGAGAAATTGAGCAAAATGTCTTTTATTGGAGCCAGCTACACAGTGTCTGCGGATCACATTTGTGTTGGACCAGAAATTGATGGATGTGGAATTTGTTCTGAAAAAGCACATAAAAACATAATTTCCTTTGTACGATGTCTGCACACCAGGAGGACTATCAGAGCTGTGTGTTGAAGGGAGAACAGGAGCATTTGTTCTTTCTATTAGTAAACAGGGCCTATAATGCTTTTCCAGGTTTTCCCTTTCCCTTTAGTGTGATATGCAGCTTTTTGTGTATGTAAATGGTCTGCAAAGTTATACAGTCCAAGGTACATGGCAGAGGGAAGAGCTCTTTCCCACAGAAACCACTGTTCTCAGCTGCCTTGAAACGCCTCTTTGGAATTCCAGCCCTTTACTCTGTTACAAGGTGACATCATCTCGTAACACAGTCCTTATTGCCCGCCTACTTTGCACGCTTGGCACACCTTTTTATAGCTCTGTCAGTTGACAAGTCAGAACTGGGTGTGTGAGCTGACCAATCACACTGGGCTCACCAGGGGGCAGAGCTTAAAGACACAAGAGCACTAACAGAGCGTTTCATAGAGAGGGTGAATACAGATGTACAGTATGATACAAATAGTGTGGTTTTGGAACATTGAAATATGTAAATCTATTCTAGTAGACTCCAAACAATAAAATTATGGGCGCCGAAAATGAGCATGATATGTCCCCTTTAAACATATCTAAATGCTGTGTAATGGTCTCCCTTCTGTTACTGCAGAAGCAGTCTGAACATGTGCACGGGGACCAGAAGAACGATAACTTTTAAAAGCACATCTTTTCCTCCTCCTTCAGTGACTGTTCTTTGGTAAGGAGATCAAAGCGATTTTAGCTGAAGTTTTGGGGATTTTAGGAAACTTGTTTAATTAAATGGAAAAGCTGGGGAGAAAGGGGCCGGACGCTCTTTGATGCAGGACCCAGGCATATCGTGGATTCAGTGTAGTTATTATGCATGATTTCATTCCAGCTTTTTAAAGTGTGTGTAAGAGTGGTGAGAGAGGAAAAAAACGAAATTAAACATGTGAGCGTGATTGCGATTGGCCTACCTTTGCCACTGTGGGTTTTTACTGATCTCTGGGAAGGTGAGTGGCTTTTCTAAAACTCCATCTCTCTAATGTAATAGCTGTGGAGCTGCTCAGAGGTCAGTGCTTTCTCAAGGTGAGGGCCCAGGTGGGTGCTGTGCTTCAGACAGATTTGTGCAGGGTGGGAGCGTTTGTGTGTATTGGGTTTGGCTAGATGACCCCAGTGTCCCACGTGCCCCTGCCCCCACTGTGCCCCTACTATGTCCATGAGGCAGCGTGCCAGCCTGCAGCCGCATGGCATTCACTGCAGATAGGCAGGGGAAGGGTCTAGCCAATCGGTTCATACACACACACACACACACACACACACACACACACACACACAGGCACAGGCACAGGCACACACACACAGAAGGTCCAGGAACCATGCCAGGAAGACTGTAAGCATGGGGAGAGAGAGAGAAAGAGAGAGAGAGAGAGTGTGTGTGTGTGTGTGTGTGTGTGTTTGTCTTTGTCGTGTGAGAGTGCTGAGGGAAATATTGACAGGTACAGCAAGACATACAGGAAGAGTGATCATTAAATTAGTTCATAGTAGAAATAGTATTGAGACATTTATCAATTGATGCAGTCTCTATGAAAGAGGCTCAGTCTAAAATGGGGCTCAGTATCACCCACTTCCCCAAATAGTCTTTTTCCCTCTTTGATCCTCAGATAAGTACATATCTTTCTACTATTGTTGAACATGTGACCTTGTTGTCCAAATTGGGTTAAAATCCACTGGATGTCTTTTACATGAATGCAGGACAGTGTGCAGAAATGCTTGCATGAACAAGGTCCAATCATTGTCCAGTAGGGGGCATCATGGCCCAACTGAAGCCCTGTCACGAAATTACGCTGGAGGATAATGAACCAAGAGTGAACTGTAAAATATTACCCTATTCTTCCCTTTGTGCCTGGGGCAGAAGTAGTTAGGGGCAGTAATTTTCACTCGTGGAGAGATTTAATAAATAAAAAGAAAACAAAAACAATTACAGTTTACAAGAAACTTACACAAGGTGTTTAAAAAGGTTTTGGATCCAAGAGGCGATCTCTTGTGCTTAACTTCTTTCATTCATGACGTGTAATGTGCTTGTAAATCAACTTCATTGCTGCCTCGGCTTTGGTATTTGAATCGTTTTTTTCCTGCACCTTCTGGTTGAACACCCAGGTAGAACAGGCAGTTGCTTGAGAATTCTGTGTATGAAGTTTGTTGGAATTCTGCTTAATTGTAATTGTCTGTAAATAATTTGCACAATTGCAGACACATAAGATGATCTGTCCCTCACAGACATAACTATGCATTTCTAATGTTGCTTTATAGAATGATAGTCTGAGGTCGTCCTTGACCCAACAGACTTTGTAGAGCTATTATAATGCGACACCCAGGTGGGTAAATGCAACGCTTCAGAGAAAGTAGCTTTAGACTCCAACCAAGACAGTGGAAAATACCTATAATAGGGTTCCTTTCTTTTCTATTCTGCTCTCTCTGTCTGTCTGTGTGTCTGTCTCTCTCTCACTCTCTCTAACACTTTCTCTCTCTCTCTCTCTCTCTCTCTCTCTCTCTCTCTCTCTCTCTCTCTCTCTCTCTCTCTCTCCCTCTCTCCCGCTCATATTCAGGCAGACACTTTTGCTAAATTGATTTTGCACATTGACTGGTAATTTTGCACTAGATATAAAGGGAGCTCTATTTTTCTATCACAGTGAGAATGAATTTGCCCCGCAGGTATTTGGAGACACTATTGTTCAGGAATTAATTGGAGCGAATGTTTTCTTTTGAGTCGCATGTTCTGACTTTGCCTGGGATCTCTCTCTCTTTTTTTTCTTTATGATGTTCTTCTGCCATGCACTCAATACATTTTTTTTTATTGAGATTAAAATGGAGTTTATCATCTTTGGCAGAAGATTACATAGTTTTGTTCAAAGCTTGATATGGATGGTTAAGTTTAATTTCATGCCCTCCCCCATTGAATGTAATGCACATGTTTGGACTTGTATGTAGCTATTAAGACTTGAAAATATCTTGTGCTACCACATTATTTAGAAATTTAAAACTAAGCTGTCTACTCAGCTGTTTTTTCTCCTTATGTCTATGCGCAGGCATAACCAAAACTACCAGAAATGCAACCTTAAGGTGTTTAAGAGATCTGTGAAGATATGTTTATCTTCTGTGGCCTCTCGTACTGTACTCACAAATATGGAGCGATTCTCATTTACACACAATAGAAGCATATTGAATTAAGCCCACACCGATTCACTCATGCCTGCGATTTAGGGCCGTAAAGATTTTAATGGCAGCCAATAGCCATTAACGGTATAGCTGAAAATACACAGATGATTGCCCATAGATCATTAATGACGGGAAATCTATCTCTTCCTTCCTGCATCTAACTGTCTATCCTTCTCTCATCTCTTTCTCATTCAATCCATTTGTGTCAGTTCTCCAGCAGAATCATCCTTCTTGCCTGCTACTGTCATATGTGCTTCAGCCATTAA
>CM067474.1:47230969-47279699 GCA_034552555.1 Semaprochilodus insignis | reverse complement strand
TCTCTCTCTCTCTCTATATATATATATATGTATATGTATATGTATAATAAAAACAAATAACTTTCAATGAAATTGTCACCAAATGCAGTCTGAAGCTCAACCCAGCAAATCGTCCAGGAACATGCGCTGCTTGATTCCTGCTCAAGGTAAATGATGACTGATTAGAGAAACTCCACCTTAGAAAAATCTTCTGTTTTCTTATATACTCCTCTGTTTTCTTATGTACTCTTCTGTTTTCTTTTGTACTCTACTGTTTTCTTATTTACTCTGCTGTTTTGTTTAGTATTGAGGCCCAGCCAGTGTGAAAATTGTCACTGATGCTGATTTTAGAGGTTCCATATCTTTCCCTCTGAGGTCCATTTATTGAATTAGAGGCGGACGATATACCAAAATAAATATTTGTTGCTGTTTTTGTGACATAATTCATCATGATAATACAAAATCTTGTCGTATTGCCCAGCCCTAAGGTTGGATGGCCAACCTCTCTCTCCTTATCATTGTGGGTTACTGGGCCTCTATATATAAATAAATTAGCTCTGTTCTGACTGGATGTGCTATATTGTGCTTGTTTCAAAAGCAGTCCAGTTTGAAGCAGTCCTCATAACTTTAGCATGAATGGGTTGTACTAAACTGCGTTAGGCCGAATAAGTGGCTGTACGTACTGTATATGTGTTGGTTTGTGTGACATTATGAAAGCGATGAAATCAAAACATAATTTCTCACCATATTGAACTCTCAGACAAAAGAGACAAGAGAAAAAGTGCAAATTTATTAAAATGGCTACATTGTCTGTTCAACTTAACAAGTCCCTCAAGGGGATTCCCACTGATGTTGGCACCAGAACATTAAAAGTCTGTTCTACTTATCCAGTTCACAGGCTCTTGATTCTGTGCTTCATTCAGAAAGGCATTGTGGTCTAGACAGAAATCCTTTCAGATTTTCAATTCACGTTACTTTAATATCGGCCAATTTAGGTTGAATCCTAGTCTGAATAATGCAGACTTTTCTTTAAATACAAAATCAGTTGAAGAACACTAGTTATTATCGACTGTACTGAGCTATTACAGCAGTAATGTACAGTTTAAAATATCTTTTTGTGGGTTGATGTCTACATGTGTGTGTCTATCCCTCTGTGTCTCCGAAGCCGCTGTGGAGTAATCCCAGAGTGGTGAGTAATCCGATTATTTATATGTGTGCCGCTCTCTTAGAGTCACTAAACGTGTTTCAATAACACCACATGACCCCACAGCGTGGCTGATTGTATTGATTTTAGTTGCAAATTTTTCTTTTATCATTAAAGATTCTTTCTCTTTGATATTATCCGCATCCATCTGCTGGACCCCTACATCAATAAAACTTCTCTAATGTTTTGTACCTCCTACCAGATGATGGGAGAAAAAGAGAAAGATTTACATTAAGGGGTTATAAAATTGTCCTTCCATGTGATAGCTGCGCACAGTGTTGGTAAATGATGGCCATTTAAAATCCATAAAACTGTTATTGTGCATAATACCTTATTAATATATCTGTGTATAAGGCGCAGTTAAGCGCTGAACGTGTGATGGGTGAAATAAACGACTCTCTGATCCTTCTCTGTCGTTCTTCTCTTTCTCTCTCTCTCTCTCTCTCTGTCTCTCTCTCTCTGTTTTGGCACTCACCTCAGGAAAGTAGGGTGTTTTCTGGAGAGGCAGATTGTTCCCTAATGCAGGGATTTATGCAGGGGTATAAGTCTCTCTGTGTCTGTCTTTACTGACAGTGTATTCCTGCTGTGATATGATAGTACAATAATGGACCTTTGTAATATGGGTGGAATATAGTTACCCGCTTTAGAAATGCAGTCAGAGAGCAACACTGCTAGAGTGAATAGACGGAGAGTGAATAGATGGAGAGATGGATAAACATGAATATTTATTTATTTTTATTACCTTTATTTATATATATCCTGCACAATTGGGGGTTTAGAATTCAGCTGTGTTTTTGTTAACAATGATCAGGATGCTGTGTTAGTTTTCACTGATATGAAAAGTGTGTTCTGTCACAGGAAGTCAGGTTTTGGTGGCTTTGTTTTGGCTTAGATAGAAATGTAAATATAATGTAAATCTTTGCATTTTTTTTCTCCCTTTCTCCCTTTTACTGCTGAAAGACAAATTGGAAAACAGACATTATCTTGTTTTTTTATGTAGTGTCTGGCAACCCTGGTCCTATTAATAAACAAACTAGGTAGATAATGTGTTTTTTTATGTCCAATGTAAAATCCATTTCCATTTGTAATATTTATTCAGGCCTTTTCCGTGTTTATACAATCCCGATATTAAATGGAACATTCAATTTTATATTTCTGTATAAAATGCAAACAAAATATTACTCTTTCTCTCACCCTAGCAGCCTACCGATGTAGACTTTGTTATTCGTTTATAATCTTCTTTCTTTTCTTCAGTCTGGTTTTTCCCTCCATGGCTCTTAGGAATAAACTGAGCGTAATTTTTCAATTGCCAGATGAAAAGATGAAAAGGCGCAAGTGAAAGCATTTGGTGGCGTTGTAACATTGCGCTCAGTTGAGCTATAAAAACACTAAGATGTAAGGGGTTAGAACGTTGGAAGCATGAAGGAGCATACTGTTCAGGCAAGTTGGCTTGATTTCTCAACACAGATCATTGTAACTTTTCTTTGCTATGAGGTTCTGTACTGCCTTCAGTGCGGGGACGAACAGGTTAAGAGCCTTTTTTGCAACATGTTAATTTTGGCTCCAAGGTAGGTTTTCTATTGTCACATTTGAGTCTGCATATGTGTATGTATGTGAGAAGTGCACTGAAGCAGTTAGCAGTTCCCTAGGCCTGCTGGTAGGTTCCATTCCCTAGAGTATTGATCTACTTAGAATACAATGTCACTGGCGAGTTCCATGTATTTGCCCCGCTTCACATGATTATACATCTAGCCTAACAAGTCCTTAAATATCAATTTAAGGTGCAAGAATATTTACAAACATGCAACTACAGCAGCCACAACATATACTTAAAGGAGCAATATGTAAGATGATGCAGTTAATATGTAATATTTTTTAGTTTAAAACATTCCAAAATGAACTAAAATGATCAATAAACTGTGAAGAAATAGCAGTTGTGATGGTACGTCCAAGACGTCTATGTATCGAGTTCCAGTGATATTTACTGAAGTTAGCATGCTAACCGGCTAGCCCCGGCTTGTCCTTTCTTGTAATACCACTTTGTCAAGAGGTGCTAGTGAGTCACTAGAATGTCAAGTCTCCCATCAGTCCCCACAAGAGCAGTTGAAGAAGAAGCACACCTGCTCTCGAGAAGAAAACACGTTGGAAAGAAAACAAGTGATGAAAAACAAGGTTTAACATTGGAGTTGTTTTTCACTGCTGGAGACCCTCTTGGAGAGGGATGAAGTTGAACCTGTAACGACTGGTAAATAAATGGGGGAGGAGTGTTTAGGTAGGAGGAGGGACTGTGGGGAGTATGAATTTGACCGACTGCATCATCTCACATATCGGTCCCTTATTTGTTATTGGCGATCACAGTAAATTATTTAGAGGTTATATTCTGGGCTTTTTCAGTTACTCTCTGATATCTCTGATATAATCATAATAACACTAATACAATTATTAAGCCTTCCTGTTACAAATAGTTTATACATCCTTGTTATCCTTGTTTTTCTATTACGGCAGTTTCTGTGTGCAAGTGTGAAGTATGCTGGAAGTGGGCAAGTGTGCATAGGGGTCAGGGGTCAATGGAGGTGAATATGAGGTTGTTAAACGCTCTCCTCTGCCTTGTGGGTCGTGACTAAAGCCATTAGCCGTGATCCGGAACTGAGCATAAAATCCCCCCTTCACATTTACTTAAGCCTTAACTGTGGCACAAACACACACACACATACATAGTCCAGTGTGTTTATGAAGTGAGGCAGCATCCTCCTCGGTTTAATCCTGTAGGTGTTTGCAGCTATATGTTACTAACTAACATGGGTCAGTCAGTTTCTGCACTGGGGTTTACAAACTGCGTTTAAGTTTTATTATTATTATTTTTTAAATTGATTTCATTAATTGTGATGAAATAATGCAAAATAATAAAAACAAGTTTTTAAATAACCTCGCATCCTCCTCTGCTCTCTCTCTCTCTCTCTCTCTCTCTCTCTCTCTCTCTCTCGCTCTCTCTGTCTCATCTGTAAAATCTCTGCTGCGTTAATTTATTGCTGTTCTCAGCACGCTTTTTATCCTGCTCAAAGCCTGCCATGTTTTTCTATTTTTGCCGCTGTTTTGTATGTATGTTATTTTTTGCGCCGTGGCGGTGGACGGCTGACCAGCGAGGGCGTTTATGTTTCGGCCGCGTCGGGCCCAATGCCGTGTAATGCAGGGGCTTTAGAAATGCAATTTCCCCCTCTCCCCTCGCCGCATTAGAATATGAAAGTGTGTGTGCGGCTGTAGGCCGCTCTGCAGCCGACCACAGACGAGCTCTCATGCATAAGGCATGAGCGGCCCAGTCAATGCCGAGCGAGAGGGCGAGAGAGACGCATGCAGCCAGAGCAGGATATCCCGGCCTAAAACACACACACACTCACTCACACTGTAATGAGGAGGATTCGATTCTTCAAACAGCATATTCACAGGGGAGGAAGTACTCTTTAGTGTGTGTGTGTATGTGTGTGTGTTTGCACATGCTTTGCTACTCACTAACCTGTGTTGAACATCAGTGTGTCTCTCTGTTGGGAAGGATGTCAAGGCTAGGCTTTAGTGCGGTGAGAGACACTTGTTCAAGTGTATTAATGAAACTGCTGCAGTGAGTAACGTTTTGACTTTAATACTGTGAGTGTGTAGAGATGTTTCTCTTGTGTGGAGAGGTGCAAATGTAGTGGAGATTTAATCAGAGCGAATTTCCTGTCCAGGTCTGACCCAACCTGACGCACATCATTCAGAGTTCCAAACTGACCCAAGCCCAACAGGAGTCTATCCAAACCTGACCAAACACCAACCACATCTTCAAGTTTTGTGTCCAGAAGTAACCAGAGTACAGCAGAGTTCTGAAACTGATATAAACCAGTCTATCATTACCCAAAGTGCTGAAGAAAACCAGACAGGATAATGCCAGTTACTTCGTAAGTTTGCCAAACCAAAAGCAATAAATGGGATGTATGGTAGCATAGTGTTATAAGCAAAAATCGGCTTATTCCGATCTAGGCTGATTCTGATTATCCATAATTAATTGACTATCACTATAACTAACTGGAGTGCTATTGGAATCAGAAAGCATTAATACATTAATGAATTCACATATATTTTACAGCTGTGGTAGTTTAGCCATTTTATTAGTGTTGGTAAAATCTCAATCATTCTAGCTTTAATTTACCTCAGACCAACATTTAATTATTAATTATTACAAAAATATAAGGATGTTCACATATCAGGTACCAGGTAAAAAGCAGTGTTCCTAGTGAAGCACATTTATGTTGAACAGAAGACGTAGCTGCATTAGCAAGGTGAATGAGCTAACAGCTTTTTCTTAGTTCAGTAACAGTTTTTTTGTTATCTTTTGTCTGCAGAGAACTATAACTTCAAAAATCAAATCAATTGTGTATGTTGTATAACTTATATAACAAGTTAAATTAACGATAAACTCCCATTTCTTAACACTTAATGACTCCAAACCTGTAAATAATAAATGCTGTGATATGTAAGCTAGCTTGAGGATGGTGTATTAGCTGCGCTCAGTCTGGGGTAAATGTTCGGCTTGTTCGCCTGTCCTTGCACGGATTTTGAATTTGTGGCAGTTCTGTATGTCTCTGAGGTTCTGGGCCGGGTCACTCCACAATTAGTCGTAACTTGAACTGATTTATTCAGGTGTTCCTGTTATCTGGAGAGATGGTATCTAGTTCCATTTGCTTTAACTCAAGTGAGAAACTGATGTATTTGTTCTTTCCAGACTAGACTTTAAATGGTGATAGTTAGTGATGACATTAAAAAACAACTGCTCAAATAACTGCAATCAGATAATTACTTACTGATGTTGTATAAAACCAAACCTGTGAGTATGTGATTCGCTTCTGGGATCTGCCTCAGCATGCGTGTGTATGTTTGATTGAAGAATACATTGCACTGTTGTGTTTAAATATGGCTGTGTGAATGTGTGTGTGCATGTGTGTGTGTGTGTGTGTGTGTGTGTGTGTGTGTGTGTGTGTGTGTGTGTGTGAGTACAAAATGTAAAACAAGTGGCTTTGAGCTTTGCGTCTTTAGACTCACAAATGAAAGGCACCTAAACCCTCTCAGATTAATATGGTAATAAATATGAAGATGAAGTGAGGAGAGGCTCTGAGTGAGGAGTGCATGTGTCTGTGCATCACTATAGCTCCCTTATTACAGCCCCGCTGAATTACACTTTTATCCTTTTGCAGTGGCAGTGCAGCAAATATGCGTTGTCTGTGTATGGTTGGGTCATTAGGTGTTATGGGCTGAGTGGAGAATAGTTCCAACTGAGCAAGACAAGCCAAGAAGTGCTGGACAGCAAAGGGAGCGCTACAGACCGACTCAAAAACATGGAGAAGAAAGAAGAGAGAAAAAAAGAAGAATAAGATGTATCAGACTGTAATTCTCTCTCTATCTCTCCCTCTCATCTTCATGTTCTCTCTCTCTCTCCCTCTCTCTCTCTCCCTCTCTCCATGTCTGCTTCTCACTCAAACACTGGCTTGCTGACAGTACAGCAGGAGACAAGCTCTAATCAGGTGGAGAAGTGTGCACTTGTTCACAAAGTGCACACTAGAGAGTGCAGAGTGAGAACACTTAGACTGAGTGTGATTCCTCAACCTCTCTCCACTACACTCCATGACACTTCTAACTCCATATATAGACTCTGTGGTATTGGAAACCCACAGAGCCACTCTGTTACAAGCATCTATTATTTACTGCTGGGAGAGTTTGTGGAAGTGTGTGTGTGTGTGTGTGTATGTGTGTGTGTCAGAGAGCAAGGCAGTCTTTGTGCATGTGTGTCTATGAGAACAAGACAAAGAGAGAAGAAGGGAGACTGGGACTGTGTGTGTGTGTGTGTGTGTGTGTGTGTGTGTGTGTGTGTGTGTGCGTGTGTGTGTGTGTGTGTGTGTGTGTGTGTGGGACAAAGGATTGAGATTATACTGTTACGTGTGTGATATGCCTTGAAACATGTATAACCATACAACGATGATCAGTAATGTGACACGATTAAAGACTGGACTGCATTATTTAGACCAAAATAATTTATCTTTGTCGGGTTATGTGTGGCACTGCCATTTCCATATAACAGTTTAGGCAGCTTTCCCAGGCCAACCTGTTGCGCTCCCAGCTTGGATGAAGATATGTAACTGGCAGGCTGAGGTTATCTTCGTTCCGTTTGTTTTTTATGCAGTACAGAAGACTAGTAATTGTGCGTGAAGATACTACACTGACACTGCATACGCATGTCAACTCTAGTAGCTTTGAAAGGCCTGAATTTTTAATTTTTTTTTGTTGATTCAGCAAACATCTAGCACTGTGGTCAAGATGCTTGCTGCAAACAGGGCTATATCTGTCATGGAGGTCCAGACCTATTTTTTTCTGAGGCATAAATAATAAAATTAGTGAAATAATTGCCTAAAATTAACTTTTGTGCTGCACATATATTCTACAATGCAGACTTTCTGGAGTGGAGTGAACGATCTTCTTGTCTTTTCTATGAAAGCTTTACTCAGCACAGTGGTTCTTTTAATTATGTCAGCAAACTGAACAGGCAGCTGAATCCACTGAACCCTAATACAGGTAACTAAAATTTTTACTAGTGCACTGCTTAGTTCAATGCCATTCATCCCCAGACATCGGGTGTGTCCAAATTCTTAATGAGTTGTCATGAAACCAGCAGGTAAGTTACACTTGAGTTGGATAGACCAATGGATCCATTATATTGGATGTACATTGGAATTAATGTTAAGTAGCTAGCTAGGAAGGTGAGAGAGGAGTGCAATATAACTCCGGTCAAAGTTGTGAACTCAAGTTTATTGTCATGATATGGGTTAACAAACAATATAGTGTGCAGCCAATGGAAGGTAGCTCTCCAGGGCTAGGGTTGAAGACCACTGGTCTATCTATATAAAAGAGAGAGTTAAGTGCCAAGATAATTAATGTTTTTTTTTTTACTTATTAATAATTAAAATATCCATACAGTTCTAATATTTATACTTTTCCACTTATAGTAGAAACAAATAGTGTGTAGTTTATGATCTTCATACTAGCCTTACTGATTATTTTGCAGATGCTTTCTGCTGTAACTCAGTATGATGGTGGACCTGAAGATGAATTGATGGGAATGAGAAAGAGTGCAGTGAATGAAGTAGCCTGCTTGAGCCATCACTCCCTTGCTGTATTTAGTGACTCTGTGCTTCGTTTTTTCCTTCACGAGAACCCAGGAGACCACTCCAGTCTTCTCAGCTCCCCCCAAACACAAAATAACACACCACATAACCTTGCAGACTGAAAAGAGTCAGTAAGAGGAGCAGAAAAGAAAAATGGAGAGAGAGGAAAGGAGAGAGGGAGGTCTGTGTACTGTGAGCAGTTTTAATTGGAGAAAAGGTGAATTGAATAGCTGGAGTTTGGATGAGTGTGAAGGGCTCCAGGAGAGAGGCTTTGAAGGAGGGATGAACAGCGCAAGACAAAAAGACAGAGACGATCGTTGTTCTGCGGCGATAGAGAGAAACTAAGCGTGAAAAGCTTGAGCTACCTGGGGGAGATTCTTTCGTTTTGTCTCTCTCTCTGCCTCTTTACCCTTGAGGACGATGAGGTCACTGCTGAATGGTGACACACACACAAATGGGCACAGACAGAAATAAAGAAGTGGGGCTCTGTGGTGAAAGGTGCCGATTCCCGAAGTACCTAACAGCCTCTTCCGTTTTAATGTGTGTAGAAGTCTCTCTCTCTCTTTCTCTCTTCCTGTGTCCCATGTTCTGTCTTCCTTCTGTTTTTCTTTATACTTTCCCCAGTCTCATATTGTCTATTTTTATCTTATTCTCTATCTGTTCCTGTCTCTTTCTCCCCCCCTTCTCTCTTGCTCTGTCTCTTTCTTTGTTGCTTTCTCACACTCTGTATTTCTCTTGCTCTCTCTCTCCCTGTCTCCTTCTCTCGCTCTCCTGTTTTCTCTCTCCTTCTATCTCTCTCCCCTCCCCTCTGGTCATGAGGTGTGTAAGCGTTCTGCTAAATTTTAGGCTCATGCATCAACTCCCGCTTTCTGTCTTTCTGTGCCTCTCTTCCTGTCTCTGTCTCTTTTTCTTTTCTCACTCTTTTTTCTCTCTCTTTCTCTCTCTCTTTCTCTCTATTTCTCTCTTTCTTTTTGTCTCTCATGTTCTTTTTCTTTCTTTTCCTCTCTTTTCTCCCTCTTCTTCTCTCTCTTTGCCTTTTCATTCCTTAGTCAAATTTTATCTTTTTATCTTATTTTCTTTCTCCGCCTTCAACGCTCCCCCCCTCTTTTTCTCTTTCTGGTCAGTAGGGTGTAAGGGTTGTGGTGAAGGTTAGGCTCATGCTTTAACTCCCTCTTACATCATCCTGTCAGGCTTGTTGTCATAGTGATGGGCTTGAGTGCTCCTCTCCTGGCCCTTAATTTAGAACCCCAGGTTGGTTCTGCCCTGCCCTGTTCAGGCTGAACCCTTGCGTCCCTGCGCCCCTTTCCCCCCTGGGCTGGCCCAGCCCAGTTGTGTCTCTGCCCCAGCTAAAGCTCCAGCAGGCCCACAGCGGAGCTGGACTGGCCTTAGCTCAAGCCTTGCTGACCCTTCACCTGGGTTAACCCCACTGAGGACAGGGCTTACAGGAAGATTAATGGACTGTACAGTAGCAAAACCTGTTTATTTCTTTCTGTGTGTGTCTGTGTGTATGTGTGTTCAGAACACACAGCCCTAAAGCTGAGGGATCTAGAACTTAAGTGCACAAAGAACAGTAATTAACAACAGACACGTTTGCCTGGTAGCAGCTTTTTGTTTTTCTCAACATATTATATTTACAATTTTATTTTGACTGCATATAAATGTAATTTCAACCGAGATTGAGGTTTTAAATCAGTTAATATCAGAACTAGATCACGAAGGTCATATTGTGGGAAACTAAATTATCTGAACCTTTTTGATTCAAGAGGTTAATGTACTGTGTGAACAGAGGTAACGTTTCAAGGCACACAATTCACTCCCTGGTTTGTTCATATGTACATATATACACTCATCATCAAAAAAGTTGCACCCAGAAGGAAATGTCGAAGTGCAAGATAAAGATTTAAAGGTTACCAGAAACAATAAATGACTAATAATTTAGACTGATATGGGTGTCCTGTGATAATCCATCCCATGCAGCTTGAATATTTCCACACAGTTCCTGCAGGGTTGGAGATGGAGTAACATCAGGCCTTCTGGACATGTGAAGCGTGACAACAAACCGTTCATCTTGGCACTGAACACGGTGCCTCCACACACGGATTTGTTGGTTGTCTCCACCAAGACAAAAACAGGTCTCATTAATGAAGATGACCCGCTGCCTTTCCGAGTCACTCTGACAACATTGCAGTCTTTGGTGGGGTCGACATGGTGCCAACACAAGAACACGAGTCAGAATTGAAAGCAACAGGACGACCTTATATAGTCAATCAGGACAGGTTCTTGTTTCCGTCACATGCACATACGAGTGTGAAACTTGAAACATTTGCATGTCTCATGTTGTCAAACCTGCCCACCAAGTTTCATTCCTGTCGGTTGATTCCTTCTGGATGTAACTTTTTTTAATTATGATTTTGTGTGTGTATATATACATATATATATATAGCTGGACCTTTATATTCATATGTATTATATACAGGGGTTGGACAATGAAACTGAAACACCTGGTTTTAGACCACAATCATTTATTAGTATGGTGTAGGGCCTCCTTTTGCGGCCAATACAGCGTCAATTCGTCTTGGGAATGACATATACAAGTCCTGTCACCCATAATGTTGTGTGCATTGTAATATTTTGAGCAAAACTGTGCTCTTACCTGCTAACTGAACCTTCACACTCTGCTCTTACTGGTGCAATGTGCAATTAATGAAGATTGGCCACCATGCTGGTCCAATTTAGCCATGAAACCTCCCACACTAAAATGACAGGTGTTTCAGTTTCATTGTCCAACCGCTGTATATACTATATACTCAGAATGATGCAACAAAGAAAAAAAAAGTATCCAGTGAGCGAAGCCAGTCTGTTTTAAGCTGACAGAAAGACTACTACTTGCAACATTTGGATCAACCAATCAATCATCACTTCAGTGCTACGGTCTGAGTATTGTTACTGACCATGTGCAGTCTATTCATGGCCACAATTTACCATCTTACAATGGTGACTTCCAGCATGCTAATGGACTGTGTCATAAAGCAAAGGTCTTCCATAAAAATAAGCATGACAGTGAGTTCAGCGCTTTTCATTAATCTTCCCAGGTGCTGGATTTGGATTTGAACCTAAAAGAACATCTAGTAGAACAGGTAGAAACAGGAGAAAAACCTGCAGGATGGGGGATATAGGGTGGAGGGGACCCCTGTGATATTACATTCTGTGTCAGGAAAATACTAGCGTGTGTTCCCCATGTTCCACAGACGCAAATGACCTTTACTTAGCAGCTAATTGTTCAGAGCCAGTGTGATTGTGATCTCTCTTTCTCTCTTTCTCTGTCTCCTCTCTCTCTCTCTTTCTCTCTCTACTTCTGTCTCTACCTCTACCTCTACCTCTACCTCTTTCTTTCTCTCTCTCTTTCTCTCTGTCTCTGTAGAATGCTGTTTCAGCAGTAGGGGTTTGCGTTTGGAGCTGCAAGGTCCTCTCTTCATTCTCAAGGTGTCCCTTCACCGGGCCCCTTTTTTCAGCCCTTTTTAATGGATTGGCCTGATATACCTTCCAAATGGAGGACTTTGAGCGTTAATTCACGGGCTGATAAAGATCCTTTTAGCTCCTCTTTTAGAGCTCCTCTCGCAGATAGGAAGTACACAAGCGAAGGTTAGATTGGGCTCCAGTCCTCGCTCTGCCAAGACTTGGGCAGGAGAAAATAGGAAAGAAGGTGAAAAAGAATCAATTTAATTGCTTTTCATGCGTTTGAGGTGCAGCATAGTGACTATGTGCTGCTGAATGGAGGAGAGATTTTTTTTTTCCCCTACAAAAGCAGGAGCGCACGTTAGAGAAGAGAAAACGGAAGACTATTGAAAGTGCTCTGTTAGGACAGAAGGTTATCTGCTGTTGCTTTAGAGTGACAGGTATAGCTGTCAAAGCTGCCATCACCTCTGGCCCTCCGACCACACACACACACACATGGTTAACGAAACAATCTCAGGGCAGTGCAGTCTATCAGTACTCTCACTCTCGCTCTCTCTCTCTCTCACACACACACATACAGACAGAAGAAGGGAACTGTTTGTGCTTTGTCTAATGTACAGAGTGAGTTCAGTATTAAACTTGGAGCTTTGAAAACCAAACAGCTTTTTCCCCAGCGCTTTATTCAGCTCTTGTACCTCAATCTTCCACCATAAAACCAGAAATCAATTTACTGTGTACAGGAAGCCAGCGCCGGGATGTTTGTGACAAAGAGAGAGAGCGGCTGAGAGCGGAGGAGAGATTTGCATAGCTTATTACTTCTCTCCAACATGTATACAATGTTCATAGTTTACAGAGGATTTTTCCTCTCTTTTCTTTCTCCCTCTCGCTCTATTTCCTCTTTCTCCTGACTCTTTTCAGCGGCCGGTGTGTTTGATTGCTATTGAAAACCAGCCCTGTCCTTCCTTCCCAGTGTTTATACTATACATATGCAAATGACAAACAAATTCTATTGTGTCTCCGAGCTCCGGCTGTGTTTTTAGTTTACCGCATAGAATTCCTTCTTTTTGCAGTTTCACTGACTGATAGAGAGAGAACCAAAATCTCCTGCAAATATATTCTGAGTGGTGTCCCGTCCGTTGGCTGTTTTGATGCTGTGGTTTGCTTATCGTTGTTGTCGGGAGAAAACCTTGTTTTTCATGTTTGTGCACAATTTGAAGTCAGTTGGCGTTTATGTTGTGTTGAAAATGTCATGATCAGGACCAACAGAAATGCTACTCTTCTTGCTTACTTGGAAATACTTATTTCTCCATTTACTACAATTTAAAGAGGAGCAAGTTTTTCCTCGGCCTGTAAAGTCACTTGCTTTGGAGATACAAGTCTTTGTTTGCGACAGGAGCTATATATTATATCATTCGGTTGATTGCAAAGGCAGGTTAAAGGTCAGTTTTGATGGTTTTGGTTCCTGTTTTGAGGAAAAGTGGGTCCACCACATTAAAACATTATGGAGGTTTAGGGCCTTTTTTTTAATTGGTTTCAGTATTTCGAAAAGGCCTGAAATGTCTGTGTTGCTGTTTTCCTCCTTCTTGGGATTGTGCCTTGAATTGTCTGTCACCTTTGATTAGTTTGAGACGGTAGTCATTTTGATTGCCTTTAATCTGCTTGTTGTGATTTCCTTATTTTGGGGTGTTTTGATAAAATGGTAAATACTTTTTTATTAATCAGAAAGCCCTAGTTCAGCAACATCACATTTTGCCATATGTTTTGTATCTTAAAGCAGGTGCCTCTCTGCATGCGCTCCTCTGACTCCTCACTTTTGTCCCGTGGCGGTCAGGCTGCAGGTTTGATCCGCTCTCACCCCGACTCTGCCCTGCTTGCCCACTCGAGCGTGCCGCCATTATTCTACCTGCGTGTGTACACTTTAGCATTAAAAAAAAAAGTGCTCACACATCTTTTGTGGAAGACACAAATGATGCAACATTTGACTTTGCGAGTGCTTACGGAAGTACTTTCCTTTGAGTCGGCGCTTAATTCTGCACATCTGCAGTCTCCTCTCTCACAAAGCACACACACCTGCACAGCCGCGCAAAACCACATGCCGCTTTTACTAAGCCTATTCACAGTTTTTTTTTTCCCTCCCCTCGACAGATTTTCTTAACCAAATTTAAATGAAAGGTCCTGAAACAGTTCCTAGATTAAAGATGAGCACAGTGAAGATGTCTGGCTTTCTTGTTTGCTTGTGTGTCTGACTGGGTTTGTATTTGTTTGTTTGCATTGTAGAAAATGATGTACTTGTATGTACATGATCATCGAAATGTGCTCTCTTGCTCTCTCTCTTTTAGTCTCTCTCTCTCTCTCTCTCTCTCTCACACACACACACACACGCACACACACACACTTGCTGAAAAATCCTCTACTTATCATAAAAAGCGAGCGCTTTGACGTTAGTGGTAATTTAAGATCATGTTTGATGCATATTTAAACAGGCCTGGACGTTTCCATTTCTGCTGCACGTCTGACTCCATCCCTCTGATTTAATCATGTGTCTAATCACGCTGAATATTTAAATAAACATAATGTCTTACATCCCCAGTTTATCCATTTACAGCGGCCCGGGAAGAGACTGTTTCTCTGTTCTTCATCACGCTCATTTTTACTGATACACGTAGCAAATAGTAGAGATATAATAATGATTAGTATATCCTCTCATAACTTCCCACCTTTCGATGATGATATGGAGCCACTTTCTGAGTTTTTTCTTGGGGGGGAAAAAAGGAGTATGAGAAACAAATCTAAGGCTGCTGAAGACTCAGAGAGTAAAACAGGCCTGTCTGATTGGAATAATTCGCCTCAAAATGAAATTATTTGCTGTCGTTTTTGTAGCAGTTGAGTTTTGTACACAGTACTGTTTGAGAATTTCCTCATCTATAATATGACCCTTGTATATCTCGCTGTCTCTCTCTCTGACTCTCTGCGTCTCTCTGTCTATCTGACTTTTTCTGACTCACTCACTCTCCCCCCCAATACCTCTCTCTCTCTCTCTCTCTCTCTCAAACACACACAGGCACACACACACGCACACAGTGCTCTCCTGTCTGTTCTGCTAAACCTGTGCTCTTTGTGGCGAACAGTAAATAAAAGATGAATATTTATGGTGATGGCGGGTTGCCTGGCTGCAGACTTGCGCAGGTTTCAGTGGAATTGATTTTTTTTTTTACCAACTGTGTTTTGGATTTAATTCATCGCCTGCAAACATTTGCATAGAAATAATCTGTGCAGTGGTAGATTTGAAGAGGAGAGGAGAAAAGAGGAGAGGAGCAGAGAGGAGAACAAAAAGAAAACACAGGACAGGAGGAGAGCAGAGAAAGAGGAGATGGAAAGAGTAGAAAGGATAGAAGAGAAGGAGTGGGTAAGGACGAAGCGAAAAAAGAAGCGAAAACAAGTGGAGACGAGGATGTCTTACACTGCTCCGCATGCATCTCTCGTTCTCCCTGGTTTCTCAAGCCCTCGCTCACAATCTCCTCCTCTTTTGTTTCTCCTCATTCTCACTTTTACCGCAAATTGCCTCTACTTTCCATTGATCCTTTTTATCCTCATTTGCATGGAGATTTGGGTTGGCTGCAGCACTCTGAACCAGAGTGCTCCTCTGCCAGTCTGTCAGGGGGTGCTCTCAGACTGTTCGTTTCTGCGACATGCACTCCGCTCCATCCTCTCTCTGATCGTGTTAGTGGAACTATTACATTAGAGGAGCATCTGTCTTTGCTTCTGTCTATACAACAGTCTGTCAATACACTGGAGCGGAGCACAAAGCCATTCACACACACTCCGTCACACAAGCTCATCGACATTCAAACACATTATGATCAATGGGATAAACAACAGACAGAGCTTTGTCGATTTTTAGATACGTCCGTATTGTAAATGGAAGCAATACGGATATGAGTATCCTCAGTGAATGAATTACCAGTTTGGACACACGCTCATACACAGACACTAGTCTCACTTTATTTGAGTTGTCCTCTATAGATTATGTACCGATGCTCAAATCATTAACAAACTGTCTGCTGGGCTTTGTTGACTCTCAATAGAGTTAGAGACACAGGTTAGGATTACAGTAAGGTTTATGTTTAGGATTAAGCTTTAGATTATGGCTAAGGTTAACGTGAGGGTATTGTGATGTAGGTAGATATTTAGTTGAACGTTGAACGGACATTTTGTTACTGTTTGAAGTGAATAGAAGAAAGCACCATCTCTGTAGCAGCCTATTAAAAAGAGCTACTTTCTAAAATGAATAGGTACTTAAGGGCACTTTTTATGCTTTTTTTTCCCCTTTTCCTTTAGTGTGTTATATAGCTTTTTGTGCATGGAAACAGTCTGTAAAATTATATAGCCCAAAGTGCACGCCAGAGGGAGAAACTCTCTCCCACAGAAACCTCTTTTATCAACGGGTATATGGTTGTGTATGTAGTTTTTGATGGCAAATTAGGGACAAGTTAAACTTCTGCATAGCATCTAGAGTGTATTATACCATTGTATGTCGCAAAGGTATAATAATACGTTCTTATTTCAACACACATCCAACATCTAATTTGTAGTTGTACCCAACAGCCGTATGTTCAGCTAAAAGGGAATTCAGTTCCAATAAAACAGCAGACTAAATCCACAGTTTCACCTCAAGATGAGGGCTCTTTTGGAATGACATCATCAGTATGAGACGGAGCGCCACAGAAGTGCTGTACGAGAGCCTGACTATAGGTGGGGAGGGAATTTCATGCTAGGTCAAATAGCCCATCTGCCCACTGTGTCCTGTGTGTGGCTCCATTGGCAGAGCAGTTCCAGTCTGCAATTTGCAGCAGGATGGCGCTGCACTGGCTGTCTGACTTTTCCAAATGGCTCCTCTCACCGCCATTGACTCTAATGAAATCGGACTATTAGGGCCACTTGACACCATGCTAATGGTGGTGACTTTCTTTATGGAGCGGTGATAGACACCACAGGATCACACTGTCTTACGTCACACTGGAGACCTTCTTCAGGGCACACATGGACACACACACAGTCTTGTTTCTGGGAATTGTGGGGCCTTTACATAGACTTCCTTTTATTTCCTGGAGACACAAATCTAAAAAAGAACAACTACTAGCCTAACCTTCCCCTAACCCTATCCTTAACCCAAATCTTACCCTTACCCTAACCTTAACCTTTAGCTTAACCTCACCCTAACCTAAGTCTAACCAAAGGTTTAAATCAAACCGGTACCCACAAGGAAGAGAGGTCCCTACCATGTTACTGTATGAACAGGTTTTGGCCCTCACAGTGTGGCATAAACCTGATACACACACACACACACACACACCTATCCTGTATGTTCTTGATTTGCCTTCTCGTTCTTGTTTTCACTCTCTCTCTCTTTCTCTCCCTCTCTCTCTTTTTTGCGTTCACATTTTCTTGCGCTGTGATTGACATCTGAGCTCTAGTTATTGGCATGCTGCATCTTGCTTTGAAATAATCAGTTACTGTTATTTGCACGTGTTGCAGTGCTGAAGATTAAGTGGAGAATGTGTTGAATGACATTGACTACATAAGCATGCTGTGTGTACACTGGCCTTCAAAAGTTTGGGTGGTATACAAACTTAACAAAATGTATCAATAAGTGCAATATAATATAGCATATTAAAGAGCAGGGACACACAAAAACAGGACATCAGGTGTGAATATTTGTTATTGGATAGCTGGGCAGTATGATTTTATCGTTATTGTGATTAATGTCATAAAACAATATGTCACAATAAGCTTTATCTGAGTTCATTGTGGATATCATCGGCACTTATGAACACTTCCCAACTGCTTGTTTGATTAGATTCAGAGCAGCACAGTGTGTGAAATGTTGGATACAAATATTTGATGTGGCTGTACATTGTTTTTATGTCTTTCAGACATTATAAAAAAAACATGACGCATTATGTACCGTAAAAAACTCTTGAAGTAATGAGATATTACATTTTGCCATATCGCCCACTGTATTAGTGACAGTACTTGCCAAGACCCACTCGTTTTGTCCTCATATTGTGATGTCTAGACTGAAACCTCTCAGATATTTAAAGGATGTCAGTATGAGCTTTTAGCAATAGTATTTCACTTAACTGGTAACAATGAGAAAATTCACATTTCAAAAGGTGTCCCCAACATGCAGTACTCATTTTTTAAATCCTCATCTCACTGCTCCTAAGGAATGATGAAGGGGGAGCCTAGGAATATACACTTTAAAGCAAGAGGCACTGAAGAACCTTATATGAAACAGTCAACACTCTAGTCTATCCCAAGGTGAAGCAAAAGTCATGTAGCATTCTTATGGGTAAGGTCGTCCGATCTTTGTCTAGTTGACTCCTCTCTTGTTTTTTGAGCAGTAATTCGCTGAGGCCGTCATAAGGGACGGACGTGAGCACGGAGGGATGAAAGGTTGGTAATGATGAGCATATGTCAGCTGATGGTGAATAGGAGGAGGCAGACTGGGCTTCACTTCTCCTTCCCCTTCGCGCAGCCTTCAGCGGCCCTGACGCCCGACTACAATTAAACCCCGGCTCCAATTCAGCTTCAATTAAAACCACAATTAACGGCTTGACTTTCACGGCCAGCCCACTGTAGCGGGAGCTCTCGTCAAAGTCATGTTGTTCTTTTAATTGCTCGCGTGATTTCATGGCCTCCTGCCTTCCCTGCTTTGTAAATCTCCGTCTCCATAACTCCTGCGCCATATACGAATGGCGGAACAGATTGAATTAAAACAATGAAGGTCTAATAAGATAAAGCACAATCAAAATAGATTAACCTTTCCACGCCAAGACCCTTCACCTCTTTCCTCTCCTCTGGCGCCGTGGCGTACGTGGCCCCTCCAAAACTTTAATCTTCATTACCTCCTTTGATTTCTTCTTTGTACCGCTAAAGGAAATGCATAATTTACACCCTTTGAAGTTATTCCAATGGTACTGACAACATGTTACCTTTAATCTCAGGACCCCCGGAACATTAAATATTTAGCCAGTACTGAACAAAGGATGGGCAAGACCATAACAAGCTTTTTACCTCCTTGACTTTTTAAACGTCATATTCTCTACATGAAGCTAGTGAGAACCAATTAACTTCAGAGAGAGGGCTGTTTTTGTATGGTTGGATCTCACGCTTGTTTTTTTTTCCCCCTACGTTCCTATCATGTCATTACCCTTGAACAAGAGGCGGAAAAGTAAAGTGCTCGCGCTAGCAGAAAGCGGCAAAGTATCTGTTTGACTTAAAGGCTAAGTGGCTAAGCATCTCCCCGTCGCGCAGGTAATGCAGAGGTAAATTTGCTGAAGTTATTCACTTCCCCTCATCCTGCTTTAGGTTTTCAAATGAGCCGCGAGATGGCAACGTTATGTCTGGATTATGTTAAACCCAGTGTGGCTGTATGTGTTTGTGTATGTGTGTTTGCGGGTGTGTGCGTACACAGGGGATGTCATGATATTGACGCGCTAGCTCACTTTGGGGAATAAGAGCTGTAGCCTTGATCCTTGTTTTTGATTATGATGGCTTCCTCCCTGCTGGAGTGTGTGATAGGAATGCTCAATGACAATGTGTGGCGTGCTGTGGCCAGAGAGGTCCAGTTCTTCCTGTCTAACTGTCATCATCAGCTGGCACAACATCAAGCAATGTTCCTTATGCCTCATTCGGGCCATCGTGCCTCTATCTGTCCTCATGCCTCATTCCATCCTCATGCTTCGTCCCATTTCCCCTCTGTCCATTAGTTTGCCCATGGCAACTCGCACATCCAAAGTAGAGATGTACATCTCTGCCCATTCGATTCAGCTTAATTATCATTTGTTAGTAACCAATTCAGTGCATCGTGAAATCTCTGATTTTTACAGAAAGTTAAACTCCTTTGTGATGAAGAAAGATATTCCCTACACCTTTATTACGCTTTCATTGAGGGTGTCTGTCAAATCTAAATTTTATGGTTTTTCAGTTTTTGCTACAGTTTGAATAAGCCTGTTGTCCTTTACATTGTGTGTGAATTTCATGATGAATGGACCTAAAGAAATGGGAGGTCTGGTTCCACTGACTGACTTTAAAAGTAAGATATGTTTCTCCTGTAAAATCATTTTGGAGGTCTGAAGTTTTGTTCCGACAGCAGTGATATCTATGTTGGTTTTATTCTCTTTGTCTTAAAGATAAAAAGAGACTAGAGTGGATGTGTATACCTGTTTTAAGATTTGGGAATACTGTCTTTGTCCACATGCTGTGTTCAGCTGTCTGTAATGAAAGCCAGTGACATTGTGGATAACCCCTTAAATATCCTGCATAGTGCTTGTGAATGTCTTCCTTTTGTTCGACAGCTTCACTGCTGTTATTGTGGAATGGTTTGCAGGAGGTCTACTTTTATCCCAGTTGCAACTGTTCTTTCAAATATAGCTGGCACTGAGTGCCGTCCACCAAAGGAAATAAACCGAGAACTCAGTATTGTGTATTTCATGGCTGTGTAGCATTAGGTTGTTCTGCGTGGTCTGTTTTGTTGTTGTTGTTGTTATTGTTGTTATACACCTGCCTTCCATCTTTTATGCTTACGAGATCATTAAAATTCAATTAAATTGAATTATTATAATTAAATTTAATTGAATTAATGTAATTGTAACGTTCCAAAATATTATGCATTTGAATCACTGGCTCATTTTTATAGCCCTTGCCAGTAGTGAAGCTGATCTGTCCATTCCTACTCCCTACTCTTCCCAAGGGCCCTTTAGAGGGTGTTATAATGCCGATTGGAACACACTCCCTGACAAACTAGATGTGATGATACAATAGCGTGATCTGGTCTATTTTTGTCAGTGTGGCCGCTGTGTGAAGGAACCATGAATAATTAAAGCCTTCCTCTTTCTATCACTCCTGAAATAGACTATTATAACACACGCAAAAGTGTGAACAATTAGCATAGAGAGTGGGAGTATGGTCCAGCTCCTTTATGGAATAGCTTTAAGGATGGCACTACACACATGTTCTTAAATGTATTTCAGCAGAAGCTCAACAGCTCTGCTGTCTGAGGGATTGGGACGAGTTGACATGGCTGTAAAAGTTTCTTGCTGAAAAGTGTCTCGCTGGTCTGAATAGCAGTTTTATACACCGTAAGAAAAAGTCTGCATCAGATTCATGTAGTGGTCTTAAACTGCAGAATTGTTCACACCTTTGTGTTCTTGAGTGTGTGTAGGTTCTGTTTTCACTTAAGAAAACATCCGAATAAGAAAGCTTTGGTGAATCGTTGGTGAATCTTTTTGCGAAACCCATGGAGGTGAGTTTTAAGACTAAAATTCTTCTAAGTAATGGCTGGTGAATCAAGCCCGTTGTTATTACAGTGCGACTACATGAGAAGTAATGCTGTATTTGTGCAGTCGGTTTGCTTCTAGCTTTCCAAGAGACAAATCTGAAACAGCAGCAAACAATAGGTCAGAACTCTATGTTCTGAATAGTAGTACACTGGGAGTACAGCAAACATTACGCTGCTGCTCCTGTAAAGATAATGCCAGATTCTATATGTTAAAATGCTGTTCTGTTCCAGTATGTGCTTTTTCACATGCTTTTACGTTTTACTTGAAAAATGCTTTTTGTTTCATCTAATTTTCATATCATATTTTTGCTAGACTTGCATTTATTGGAGGTTTAAGAGTCTCGGGTTAGCTTAGTCCTATACTGTTTAAATGTTCTAAAGTTTTTAAAGTATAGATATGTTTTTAAAATATAGATATGAAATTACATTTAATCAACTTCTGATTTTGTGTCAGTGTCAAGAAATGTCAACAATGTTGTTACGTTCTACATAATAAAACCCCAAAACAAAGCTTGAGTACAGCAGTACTGTAAGAAACTGTGTGTGCTTTTGTCTGATTTAACTTAAACTTTAAGAGTTAATGTATTAAAAAATAGAAGACAGGTCAAATTTAAATTTTTTTCTTTCCTTTTTTCCTTTAGCTCCCTCGTGTTGCGTCCTCATGTTGAGTTGACTCAACAAAGCTGTTAAGTTGTCTGATCATTCTAGTCAGCCTGACTGTTACATTACAGTGCACAGGGTCATTAATTGTGGCAGAAAACTTAGCTGAGCCTAACACTTAACCATCATAATCATATGAGCCCTTACACTATTTAAGTGCTGTTCTGAGAGCACTTGAGCTAATTTTCTTATCCGTGCTGATTGTGGATTGGATTGTCTGAGGCTGCATGACGCGTCAGTATAAAGGGTCACTTGCTTGTTTGGAACATACGATTTTTTCAATCTGAATAATTTTTCCTATGTACATTTGTGGTTATGCTGCTACTCTTTACCTTGTGCATGTGGCCGGTGATGATGAGGTTACTGAGGAAGCTGGACCTTACCTTCCAACCACACCAGAGCTGTTCTAGAAATTTGGGCTATGACTAAATTGGGAGACTATATGTTATGTATGTTTGCATGTTTCATATACATATATACATATATATACACATGAAAAGCCTTTACAGTGCCCTAGTGCTCAATATTGTAACATCACTCTCTTTTTGTCTCCATTTCTCCCAGTCTCTTTCACTCTCTTTTTGTTTCTCCCTCCCTAACGCCTCATTAGAAGCTGTCTCTATGTGCACATTCATTTATAATGCTGCATATGCCTATCCTCAGGCGCTGCATTTTTCTGCTCTCAATAGTGCATTGATTTCCTGTATGACTTCATCTGCCTAATACCCATCGGCTCCAGGCTCCTAAAGACACATACACACACACACACACACACACACACACACACACACACACACACACACACACACACACACACACACACACACGCACACCGAGCATTCTAGGTATGTTTCACAGATAAAGCATAGGCAGTAATGCAGACTGTTTATTACGGATGAAATTAGATCACAGATCACAAAACATAGGAAATCACTAGAATACAGATATCCAGGAAAAATATTAAGTAGCCTGTGATGAATATACACATAGCAAAACTGCTGCTGTCTTTGCCACGCCTGTGTCTATTAGCTGAAGCCATGGCTCAATAGAAGAGGGCAAGGTGGAGCTTTTCCTAATGAAGGATCTGACGTTTCCTGCTGGCCCACTGCATTCATCAGGCCGCTCTCTCTTCATTACACCTCACCACAAGCTGCCAATGAGAATGCAGCAGCCCATACATTAGCCCTGTGTGATTGGCTTCTAGACTAAGGGGCCTGATGTCTTTAGAAATATAGAGGACTGATTCTGTGCTAGGTAAGGGTGCTGAAAACATCCCTTTAAAAGCCAAGCCTCTTTTCCCAGTTGTTTCTGCGTGATATGGGGAAGATGTAAATAAGCGTGAAATATTATAGTTTGTATAAACAAGTGGAAAAAAGAAAGGTATGCTAATGGTGGTTGTAGTGATGTAAAAGCTCTCTCAGGCTCTGCACTTGTGCTGCTTTAAACCAGCGGCCCTGTGCCGAACTCACACAGCCTCGCCTTGTGCTGAATAGAGGGTGTCGTGTCTCTAATAGATAAACATGTGTTTTGATATTAGGCCAAGTTGTTCTCTGTGTGCCTTAAAGCAGGTTATGACAATGCATGTGTGTGTGTGTGTGTGTGTGCATGTGGGAATGTAGAGAAAATGCTTTCTTCGTGTTCACTGATTACTCCTTCGCTGTGCAGATGAAGCATGTTTGCATCAGGTAAAATGGCAGTTCTTCCCCTGGAGCCAAATCATTATTATCCTCATTTTAAGCCTTATTTATTTTGCAGAGAAGTGGCGCGTTTTTTTGTTTTTTTTTGACTGATTAAATTCAGTCTCTAGGCGCTCAGTGTGTATGAACAGGCAGCTCAGGTAGGCTCTTCTCCCTCCTTTCACTTCTGTTTCAGCAACAGGGACCACCACCAAACTATTCCTAGATTTCTTGTGTCCCTCAGTGGGGTTGTGTCAGTGTGCGTGTCTTTATTTGTCTATCTGTATGTCTGTGTGCCTATTTGTGTGTGTGTGTGTGCATGTGTGAGGCAGGTTAATTATAGTCTTTAGATTTTCTGTAGTGTTTTTTTATTTTAGTTTCAGTTTCAGATCCTAATGTTATGATGAAAGCTGTAAACGTAGGTGTTTGATGTAAGAGTGGGAAGAACAATTCTTATAGCATTTCATGTAAACTACTAAACTATGCACTGTTAGTGAGATTTATTACTTCAGAACACCGTTTTTATACACTGTACACACTGACAAGAACTTGCTGCATTAAAGCAGTAGACTGTCCATGTATTTGCACAGTACATCTTAACAATATAATAAGGTCACAGTTACACAACATGAGTGATACCAAAATATACTAAAACATATTCCATTATATAAAATATGCTGTAAGTTTATAATTATAATTAACCCCTTTTATTTGTCCTCCTTAACAAAAATCACTATAACTACAGAATTTCATCTTATAGGAAGTTCTGTTATTGGCAGGATCATGCAACACTGGGGCTTTCAACAAGACTCGGCTACATGGGCAGACACACACAACCATCTGCACACACACAAAACCATAAAAAGGCTTTTCATTAGCCTGACCTAACTAGCCAAGAGACTAATTAACATTTTTATTTAAATGTTTTTTTTTTTTTTTTGCTTGTCTCCTTTCTGCCTAATTATTTCTGTTATTTCAGTATCAGACTTGCTTTGATGTCCCAATTCTGTATTTAAATAGTCTGAGATTTTCATCACATCCTCCCACTGTGGGCTAAGTGTGCGTGTGTGTGTATATGTGCCTGTGTGCGTGTGTGCGTGAGAGATGGAGAGAGGGAGCTGTGTAAATTAGGGGATTCCTCTGAGGCAATGAGGAAGGCTTATTTTTTGGCTTTGGAGATTTGTACATGTGTAAATGTACTTTGTTAGAGAGCTCTCGTACACACACATATGCTGTGCTTCAAGTCTGCGGATGGTTGTGCTGTTTATCCTGAGGGGGGCACTCTCACACACACACTGGACTAAGTTCCAGCATTTAACGGTATGGTCAGTGCCCGGCTTTCAAATGACCCTTATATTCCTAACAGTTGAGTATGAAACATGAAAACTGTGCTCAAATCTGTCACTAATAGAGATCTGTATACTAGAGTTTAGTCGTGGACAATGCATGTTTGGTCTGAATGTGTCTGGTGATACTAATACTCTGATGGTACTAGAGTATCACCCTTTCTGCGCTCATTTGCTGTTTACTTCTCAGTCCTTTGTACTTAACATGTGTTAATTTGTCCTTTTTTTTTTTTTTCTTCAGGCAGAGCTTTGTGTTTTAGGTTCTAATTCTGTTTGGATAAGAGCATCTGCTAAAAGAATATGAATGTGTATTTCATTGAAATGGGCTGCATATGCTCCAACTTTAGTACAAGTACATTGCCATGATTTCCCTCATTTCAGTTTTGCTATTGCTCCTTATGCTTATTTCAGTGCTCTGATTGCAGTGTTTAAAATTAAGCCAGTGGATGGATAAGTGTCTGTCTATAGGTGGGCAGCCTGGTGCTTTCTGCAGGCTAAAGACGCCAAGGCCGGTCCGTCTGTCTGACTTATAGCTCTGGGATCACACACTCGCAGAGCCTGCGAGGGCACATTGGCACCGGTTTAAAAATTATACAGTGTAAAACTATCATCATGTATTTTCATAAAGATGAAATATTGCTATCTGTGCTCACTTACAAGGGTTTTATTAATGATGGGCTGTCAGACCAGAGATGCCCTGCATATTCGCATATTAAACAGGCAGGAACAGAAATGCTCCTTTTATTGCCTCCAGACATAAATCAGCGTAGCACGTCGCCTCATCATTTACGTCCCCCCCCCCAGCCAAGTTCTCTCTTATTTAAATGAATTGGCGGAGGGCTTTGATTGGCTGGGTGGCATGGCGGCAGGTTTAGGCGGGGTGAAGGGGTGACACCGCAGCTGTTTAAATTGATATACTGTTTTTCTATTAAAATTGCTCAGGCTTCCTCTGCTCTGCTTAGCCATTCCTCTCCCATTCCTAGCATTCTCTCACTGCTCCTCAGCCAGCAATCCAGCTTCCCAACAGGCTTCAATATCACACATGCCTCTGAAATCTCAGTGCTTTTTCTCAGTGTGTATCTTGATTGCTGGCTGTTGTTAACACTATACTACAACTAACAGGTTTGTATTGGAAAGTACACCTCAGAAAGAGACTATGCATTCCAATACATACAGTAAACATTCAGTTTTAATCATTTAATTCCACTTGCAGTTTAATATTTGTGTGCAAAATTTTAGTCACCTGCAAAACTTTGTACGGTATAGATAACTTTCCATGAGATTGGTTTTAATCTCGTCAGTGTTTCCCGCTGGCGGGTTTGGAATGGACCACAGCACACTTGATGGTTCTTTCCCCTCCAGTCTGTGTGTGCAGACAGTTCAAACATATAAAGCTGCCAACACGTGTTGTTCATCATGCTCATGTGTGCTCCTGGTGGGTTGCCATGGGTTTCCCTAAACCCCTCCTCCTCCTCCTCCTCCTCCTCCTCTTCTCAGTTAGGGACTTGTGTTATTATGTACAATATTCCTTGCAGTCATGAAGCACTGTTATTAATAGCGCGCTTTTACCCTCAACTGCTCGACTTTATTAATGACACTTTTCATTTAAATCCATCAAAGCTCGTAGCAGAATGGTGGAAAGCACTATTATTTTTTTCTCGCTGGTGTGGGGCTAACACTTTAGAGTCAGAGCCATTTATCTTGTGACCTAGAATAGATTTAATTAACAGCCCCACACACAGGAGCTGTGCAGGGGCACTGACTGCATTGCTACTGTTGAAGAGCTAACTCAACCAGTTTAACACACCAGCTACTGACTGACTGCTCTGCGTCCCCACGCTAGCAGCTGTGTTTACTGTAGAGTAAATAAAGGTGATCTACAGCCGTTAAAGACCTGTTTCTAGTTCTTATGCCTTTCTTGGACTCGGTGTAAGTGTAGCTGTATTTTATACACTACAAGTCAAAACTATAGCATAGATTTCAGCCATGTTTTGACGTTTCAGCCATGTTTTGCACTCCGGGGCCGAGTTATATTTTTATCTGAAGGTCTGATCAGGTCAGAATAAGATTTTCCCCAAATTTGCATTACAGAAGCAAGTCCTAATTTTAATCTTATCTTACAGCTTCTTAAGTCTATTAAGAAATCCTAACCTACTCAATAGAATTTGACAATTTAATAGTCATGTCTGTTACCAAGCTACTGACAGTCTGCACATTAACAGAAATGTAAATGCAGTCATCATCAAAATAATAATTTCACAAATAGCTGCAGCCAGAAGGAATCAACCAACAGCAATGAAACTTGGTGAGTAGGTTTGACATTGTGAGACATGCGAATGATTCAAGTTTCACGCTCAGCTGTGCATGTGACATAAGCAAGGACGGGCCTCATCGCTGTACCTGACTGACCCAACAGCCACAGTTGCGGACATTTAACAAGCAGTGATGCCCTCCATGAGTCATCCTTTCAGTGCCAGCACCAGTGGCAGATCGCTGCACGACACAGGACTACATGCACGCAGACCGTTACGATGACTGCCCTTAACACCACGTCAACATCGCCAAAGACTGCAGTGGTGTCGTTCCAGACTGTTATTAAGTAACTCAGAATGGCAGTAGGTCATCTTCAGTGATGAGTCTCGCTTTTGTCTTGGTGGAGACGACCAACAAATCCGTGTTTGGAGGCCCCGTGGTCAGCACCAAGAAGAACGATTTGTTGTCACGCGGCACACGTCCAGAAGGCCTGGTGTCACTCCACCCCCACCCCTAATGCTAGATCTGCAGGAACTGTGTGAGAATATTCAAGCTGCATGGTATGGATTATCTCAGGTACCATTAGGAACCTCTACAACTCCGTGCTGAGATGTCTGGCATTTTGTATTAGCACTATACACTACTTCTGTATGTGTAGCTCAATAAATATTGCCCATATCAGTCTAATTTTATCATTTATTGTTCCTGGTGACTTTTATCTTCCTTCCCAATAGCATTGCAATCCAACACTTCCTTCTGGGTGCAACTATTGTTTTGATGATGAATATATGTAATCAAACTAATGTTAAAAATGTAACTGGTAGCTACCGCTACTATAGTGAAACAGATTCAAGATTACAATTTTATTAGAGCACCCCCACCTGCAGCAATCCTCTTGAGGTTCAGTTTCCTTTTGCCAAAGCTGTTCCTTTTTTTTTGCCAAAACTATGGTTAGAACAAAAGCTAGGACATGTTTAGGCTTTATCTTAAAGTTAGGACAGTATTAGGAAGTTTAGTCTAGTTGAGATCTGGAGTTTGGATAAGATTATGAACTTATGCCTGTGACGTATCAGTTTACTACGAATGAGGTTTTGAGAATGCAATCTGGCCTCTTTTTCCTGTGCATAACCTGAAAGTGTGTGGTGTTTCATTCAGGGCAGACAGATGTAGTGTGGGGACTTTGGCTAACAATGATCAAGGATCAGTGAAAAATGTGATTATGTGTAGGGAGTCTCACATTATTGTGTCCTAAATTCAGTCCTAAATGAAGTTCTCATGATGAACAAAGAGGAAAGATTTCAGAGTTAGGATGTTTCTTTTATGTGGCTGAAGTAAACCAAAGAATGTTCTACTGCACATCCTACTACCAGGTCTCGGATATTGACCTTATTGTCCATTTACATTACTCCTTCTTATGCAGATTTATCAAAATATTAATTCTGTTCAAAAAGATCTCCATTGAATATTTTAGATATGCACAAGAAAGAAATGTGTGAGATAGTTGAGGTGCGTTTGTGTGGTTGCTGGTGTGAATGTTGGAGTCTGTTTGAAGGTGAACAGAATGTCAGTGAGAGTTTTGGGAGCAGCTCTTGTAGGGAGGATACTTGGCTGTACTTGGTTGGAAGGATCAGATTGTTACACATGTGAGGAATTTGTCTTGGTGAGAGCACACATGTATGACATGTAACAAGAACACAAACTATTAACAAGTATTACGCTGAGGGAAAAGTACACAAAGATACAATAAATAGAATAAAGAATAACAATAACAAAGAACAAAAAGAGGAGCAAAAACAGCCAGGTAGGAGTGCTCCTCACTGTGGCAGCCATTCGCGACACCATCTTGTACGAAAGTAAAGAGCGGCTAACATGAACTGATAGACTGAAACTAAAAAATGAATAACTTATGTATTTGTTTAATAAGCAAAAAAATGATCTCTGGCTTTTGCACAGTACTGTACAGGAAAAGTCTACACATCCTGGTTGATTCAGTTTCTGAGTCCGTTTCAGTGGTCAAATCAAAATAGAAAATTACTACACCTTATTCTGCGAATCAAGGCTCCAGGAGCTTGGGAATGCAACAATCGGGTGAATATGATTAGAGTTGTAATAAAACTCCGTAAAAGAAGCACCAGGAGCAAAACAAGGAGGTTCACTTATACTGTGTAGCAGTATAGCCATATACTGCTGCTACAGATATTTCATTGAACTCTCTTGAACATTCTTTACTCTTAATGATACTCTTAACTCCTTTAATGGTCATCCTTTTTTCCAAATCTTTGACCTGTGTATATATGTCTATTTCTTTCCTCTCAAGATCGCTTTTCAGCAGCTGCTCCTTTTTCCTCCTGAAAATCCTGGGAGGGATGGCTCTGCAGAGAACAGCGGAAGCAAAGCATGATTTCTTTAAGAGCCAGCTTCGCCTGAGTCTGCACACTGGCCCTCTACTGCGTATTCGAACAGGTTTTTGTAGCAGGAGTTAAAGACAAAGTGCCTGGTTCCCATTCACCTCTCTCCCCCTGGCCCGAGCTGCTCTAATAGAACATGATAGCAGCCTTCCCTCCACATAAATTAATGAAGAAGCGCTCAGAATGCGTTTACACTCGCTACACGACACCGCAGTCCTCTCCCATACGAGACCCTGAGAATCAAAGCCACGCTCACTCTCCCACCCCCTTGCTTTTCTTACTTTAAAGTGCTGCTGCAATCGGAGCGCAGCGAAATGATATTAATCTGGACTGCCTGCTCCTTTCATTTAGCCGGGCCCCAGCCCGAGGGACGCAGGCGTGCTCCGAGACTTCATAAATTTACAATGAAACATGAACACGTTTCCGCACCCCACGTCAGTGTCAGAATCTGGGGCTTTTTTCCGCAGCGGGGCAGGGGCGACGGGCCTCCCCTGGACTGTTTGTTTTTAATAAGGAGGAGGAGGGAAGAGGAGGAGAGAGAGGAGGCGAGCGGGAGCACTCTTCCAAGGAGCCTAGCAGAGCACTGGGAATTTGGCAACGTGCTGGAAGTCAGGCTACATGGGGATGGGAGTGCGTGAGGGCTGGGGGGTTTAAACGGCTTTGCCACACTGGAGCTGGGGTGGGGGAGGTCCCATCATAGATGGAGAGGGAATGATATGATGGCTTTCTTTAGTTTGCCTTCATTTCTATGTGTATACTCCTCCACTCTATCTATCCAGGCCTCAAGAGGAGGCTTCCTAACTCATTCCGGGACTGGAGAGATCAGGTGTGTGTGTGCACGTCGGGGTGTGTGTGTGTATATATGTGTACACCTCCATTCGCCCACTCTTTCAGAAGAAGGCTTTCATTTTCTCTCTTTTTATCCCTCTTATTGCTCTCCAGGCCTGGGTCCCGGGTGGTGGCGGATGGAGGGAGTGAATCAGTGAGAGAAAGAGAGAGAGAGAGAGTGCTTTATTACCTCTCTCAACAACCACCTCTGTCCCCATGGTACCTTCTCCACCGCTTGTTTCTTTTTCGTTTCATTCCCCCTCTCTTTGGCGCTGTACTCCAGCTCCTTTGATAGCCGGAGTTGTGAATGTGTGTGTGTGTTTTGAGCCAGGCTGCTTTTAGCATCAGGGCCATACGCTCCCTGAGCCCCGTTTTCAAGTAGCACCGCCAGAGGAGGATCTCTCTCACCGTGCTGCTTTAATCATATCTTTAGCGCTGATAATGATTCCGACATGTTTGTGTTATTGTTCCGATCTGCAGGCGCTCAAGCCTGCGGCCCCCTGGCCGGCCAAAACAAGCACCGTTCATTTTCTGCCTATTGACTGTCTGCGCTGAGCCGGAGCGAGTTGTGCAGCCAGCAGGAAAGAAAGCGGGAGAGAGCGAAGTAGAGCGCCTTTTCCCCCTGCCGCGGCCCAGCGCACTCAAACGGCTTCATTTCAGAGCCTGACATGTTCTATACGACACGCTCCGCTCTGCTCCAAAACGCTGCACAAATTGATTTTTTCACTGTGTTTTTTTCTCCGTCTAAACAGGGAACTGAGAGTATTATCATTACTGTTGACTTCAACAGCTTCTTCTGTTGAGGTTTTTTTCCATAGTTTTTAAGGCTCATGTGCTAATAGTTGCAGCACAGTATCCCAGCATTACAGGTTTGAATTACAACCTTACCTTATGTTACCATAAGAAGATCTGCAGTGAGTGTCTTTTAATACCCTCTGTTTTGTGGCTTTCTTAAAGGAACAATATGGAGTATGATGGCATCAATATGTCAAGATTTTTAGCTTTAAACATTCCAAGAAAAAAGTCAAATTATCAACGGAATGTGCAGAAATCTATCTACTCAAGTCTACTCAAGTATCTACTCAAGTTAGCATGCTAAAAAGCTGTCCTGTCTCATAATACCGCTTCTTACCTCAAGAGGTGGTAGTGAGTCACTGTAGCATCTTTCTGCATTCATCCCCCACATGAGCGAATGACGGAAATGCACCGCTCTCTGCAAGGATACACAAAAACATGTAACAGTCATAGCAGTAAAACAAGAGATGTTGGCATTACTACGCCACTGGAGACACACTTGGCGAGTAAAGGGATGAAGTTTGATGCTGAACTCAACAATTTTTCAGTCTGGTAAGTGAACAGGAGAGGAGTGAAGAGGGAGAATGAGGGACTGTGTGGAGTATGAATTTGACAGCCTGCATCAGCTTACATATTGCTCCTTTAAAGATTGCATGTACTACTCTGGTATCTGCTACTATTCTACTATTCTGGTACCTATACTGGTATTTATAGTTTCACATATTTGCTTATATTCTTTAACTGTATATATTAACACCAGTAACACCAATTCTTCTCCAGTACAAGATCAATGATGCTATTTTAATAATATGTACCATCACTGTTCTGAAACCTGAATCCTTTCACTGAGGCATTATTGCACTATTGAAATTGACCTTTGCTTCGAATTAGAGTCATCACATTGATTGTGCCCAAATTTGGAACAGACTTTTTTTTTAAAAATGGCTTCTTCAAAGAAAAGAGTTGCATGAATGAAATCCTGCACTCACACACAAATGTGGGGACACAGTCTTGCATGCCTTTCTTTCTACCCATATTGATCTGTGTGGGTTTGCCAATTGCTGTTGGAGCAGGCTGGCCCGTGTGAGGGGGGATGGGAGGGAAGGGTGGGGAGTGGGTGAAGAGGCAGTTAACAGAGCAACGAACGCTCTTCATTTGGCCTAACATCTTAATTCCCTATCTCCTCTCAACAGGAAATGGCAACTCACTCACCTGGAAAAAAACACCATTAACTCCAATGAAGGAGTCGGCCTGCCTCTCGTACAGTGCTTGTGTGTGTGTGTGCGTGCATGCGTATGTGTGTGTGTGTAGCTGGGAGAGGGCTGAAGGTCATTAGAATCAAACTGGCTCCAGGTCAGAGGGTGTGTGTAAATCCCAGGCCCAACAGGCTCGATAAGCACACTGTTCCCTCTCTATCTCCCTCACTGCATCTCCACCATTCATCACTGACACTGTGCCTGGGCCTGCACTCTAATAGACTCACTATACTCCACTGTTCTAATGGAGTTGCTATACACGCTTGTAACACAGTAACAGTACTCACTCTGTTCTAAATGTTTTATAGTTCTACCAGAAGGACTCTGGGGGAGGGAAAAATGAAGGAGGACAATTTAATCCTTGAAATGATTTTACAATTTGAAGAATAACGATTTTATTTATATTAAAAATTATAGTCCTCGGGCCAGGTCGTAGAGCATCGACTTCTGGATAGGGATGGCAGGGGTGGAGCCCACTCCCTGGACAACGTGGTGCAGGGCCAAGCTGGTGATGGTGGAGATGAAGGAGAGGAAATGTTAAAATGTTGGCACCTAAAAGCAGCAAATGGGATAAGTGGAGTCAAGTTAAACACAAGTGTAGACTAGTGATTGGTCAGGAGTGATGATTGAATGATGTAGCATTACAGTCTTCTTGGCAAAACATTCACTAAAACATCCTTGTGAATGTGTGTACTGATTCGCATGTGCGTGTTTTGATATTATGATGCATGCAGTCCTTCTGTCTTCTACTTAAAAACAGAGAATCACAGTGATAAAGGTCATTTTGCCCAGACCTGCCACATTGCATGAATATGGCAGTCGCTGGCTTTCGTGCCTCTAAAGAAAGACATATTTGTCTTAACACCCACATTGGTTGGTGAGAGCAAATAGAAGTTGGTGATGGCTAACACGGCAGAGATTGCTGGATAACTATCTGGCCTTTGCCTCATTGACTCAAACATGTTTGTAAATGCTTGCGCTGGTTAGAGGGGGATATTAGAGGGATACTATCTCCTGGCACCACTGGAGGATAGAACGGGGGAGGGTGGGTGGTAGAGTTGAGACCTGTTAGTCAAGCTGGTGGGGCCCCAAACAAATCAGATTCCACTTCAGTGACTTCCAAAGTGAAACTACAGGGGATCCTGAAATGAGACTACAATGTGCATAAGGTCCCATATCCACTATAGAGATAAGTGTTTTCATAAAGCAGTAGAATGTGTGTTATACCACAGGGATCATACTTAATACGCATACACAAATTATACAGCGGCACAGACCTTTTTGTTTCGCATAAAAGACGTGCAGTTTCTTGTTTTCAGGTCTATAGTAAATTCATATTGTCCTGTGCCGTGTAGGTGGTCTACAGCACTGGATTTGTGAAACTCTAATATAGAATTAACTTTGTTACACCTTGTCTTGGGTAATTTCATGTTTAATTTCTTTGTCTAATCACACTTCTAAAGCCCCTCTAATTGCACTTTACCTTAATTAAAAAATAATGTGAAATGAGGGTCCCTTATCCTCTCTCTTGCACTGAGGAGGATGAAATTGAAGTCCGATAGAGGAAAAAATGGGCCCGACTTTCCAAAGAGCCACAGCATTGAATTAACAATGATGCACTTCATCCTTTTAGTGATACAAGATTCACTAAGTGCTTAGGCTGTTAACTTATTGGTAATGTTTCAGAGCAGTCTCTCAGTTTGTCTCTGTTGAAATAACATTTGAGAAAGGGAAGCATTTCACCTCCTGAACCATGATGGCTTTTACTACCTGTAGGCCTGCAGTCCTGGAGTCTTGCTCAGTTTGCTTATTTCCCTGTTCAAACACTCCAACTAAACCTGCTAATTAACTTCTGAGTTGTATCAGGTGTGTTGAGTTTAACGCTTCAAGGGCTTCCTTCTGTTGGCTATTCTCCACACTTGGGTTCACTAGTGTGCAGACCTGTGGAACTGAACTTTTCCCTTGTCCCTGCCACTTTCCCTTTGTTTATTTACACGCTTTCCCTGTGTAATAGTTTTCTTTCATGACCAAGGCGAACAGCTTTTCATTTGCTGCTCAACAAAGCGTGCAGCATCAAGAACAGAGCCTTTTAGCCCTCTGCCTGTTGAAACAGCTTTATGCAAAATCCCCTCTGGAAAAAAATTATTGTGATATGGCTGAACTGTGGAGACAGGAAGACCTGGGGAAGGGTGGGATGGATTGTGTGTGAATATGTGTGTGGGTGATTGTTTGGGAAGGGAAAAAAAGCTACGTGGGTGAACTTCACTATACTGTTGTCACGCCTCAATGCGTGTTTCTGTTCCTGTTTTCTTGTTTGTTTCTGTCTATCTGGGCCAGATGTATATACGCTATATTTCCATAGTATCCAGGCACACCTTCTGATTAGTGAGTTTGATTACTTTAAGATGCACCCATTGCTGGCTCTGCACATTCACAGCTTGTATAGTCTCCATAAAGAAGCACTACTGACAGAATAGCCAGTAGAATGGGCAAACAGCTGCACATGACCTCAAGGTCACCATGTCCAACGCTTTGGCTAGATTTGGATATTGTGCTGTGGAGTAGTGGAAGTGCCTTTTTTTGAGTGACTGAGCACCACTGAATGAGTTAGAGTGATACAGAACTAATCATCCAACATCAGGACCTGACCATACTAATGTTCTTATAGCTAAATGCAATCAAATCCTCACATCAATCTTTCAACATGAAGTGTAATGTCTTCTTAGGAGAGTAGAGGTTACTGCAGCAAAAGCGGGGACAAAGTCCCTATTAGTGACCATGATTTCAGAATAAACATTAGATGAGCCAATGTCTACAAACATCTAAAATGCTTTGGTACACTTCTGAGTTCATGGTCCCATCAACGGATACTAGCTCACTGACACCACTGTAAGAGAAAGTGCCTCAGACTTTGATGTTTCCATCTGTATCCTGTGCTTATAGAACCTCTAATGCAGACTGGTAGGAATTCTACCAGCAGTTTAATGTTGTAGGTGCAGTAGTGGAGCCATCAACATGCTTGGGCAGAAACAGGAAATGCAACATCAGTAATGAATAGATCGTGTTAAATTATTGCCTATCCAAACATTCTACCAGAGCCTAACGTTAGTCTGGCACAAAATGGAAGCAGTAACACTCACTACTGTGGGTGCATGTTGTGTGTTTAAACTCCTACGGCAGTTTTGTACATAACACGTGAGCAGAATGAGTTCTGTTTGTGCTTGAAACTGGCACAAAAACCTTAGTACATCATCTCCACCCCCCCCCCAACACACAACCTAGTCTCTTTCTCTGTCCTGCTGGGATGCAGATTGTGTGTGTGGTTTTTGTGGTGGGCGGGTAGTTGGTGACCTGCGCAGGCCGGGCCTCTCCTCAGTCTGCTCAGGGTCTTTTTGATTGACTCTTTGACAAGCTCTCCTTGCCCTCTCTCCCCAGGCCGCGGCCGCCTCCCCACGCTGAATTATTAACTAGATCCCCTCGCCTCTCCCACCACCAGCACTGTCCTTCACCCCTCACCCCCACTGGGAGAGCTCAGAGAGAGAGTCTGTGTGTGTATTTGGGTGTGTGTGTGTGGGTGCCAGTGTCTCTCACTGCAGGTTATCTGAACTAAATAATTAGCAGACAACAGAGCCCATGCTGTTTTCACCGAGTGACCTGAAAATGTCAGGCAGCTGTACACTGGAAAGAGAAGCGAGGTCAGCCCTGGACTGTTTAGCCTTGACCTCATGAGTCACACCAATTTGAAGACTGTCTGCAGACTATGTTGCCGTAACCTATAAGGCTGTTTTCTTTCTTTCTCTCGGGCACGGAACTGATCCAACTATTTCACTTCTGATAGCAGTTCCAGTATGTGCTGATACTGAGTACCAGTCCAGTACCAGTGCTCTGTTCACATGCTCTGAGTAGCTTGTTTAACCAACATCTGATCAATTTTATAAGATTAGTATATGTGGCAGCACCTCACTTCCCTCTCTTTCACTTTTTCCTGACCCTAAAGTTGTGTATTTTTCAATACACCACTATGATGGGATCAGCATGATGTCATTGCACTTTGCCCATGCGATCGTTAGAAGCAGGCATCAATTCCCTTCACCTATAGAAATATCAAAGTGATTAAGCACTCCGTCAGCTTCCCAAATATCAATCCATACTTCCATTGCCAGGCCCAAAGCAAATGGCCAATAAAGCTATGGCCATTCCCATGATGCATATACTAGATCAGAACTAGGGTAATTAACATAGTGCACTGAGAGCTATGTTATTTTAACACATGCACTGACCGGGACCTATTATGCTCTTCTGTTTTTTGGGTTTTTTTTTTTTTTGCTCTTCTGTTTTTATTTTTCTTCTTTCCATTAGTGTGTCATGCAGCTTTTTGCACATGTAAATGTTCTGCAAAGTTACAAAGTACCTGCCACAGGTAGAAATGTCTTCCACAAAAACACTTTTCTCAGCTGCCTGAAATACCTGCCACCTTTTTCTCTGTTACAAGGTGACATCATCTTATAACACGTTCATTATTACCCACCTATTGGCAAGTTTGCCGCACCCTCACACACTAGCTAAAAGGTAAAAATGTACCACTCTGAAACGCCCTGCTCCAGTCTGTCTTACAAAGGTGGATCGGGTTTACCAAATTGTTGTACCTGACTTTCTGCGTCGGAATCTGACTCAAACTGATATGGCAGGACCAACAACGATGTAGAACAGCCACAGCAGTGCCGGGGCAAAACTTGTAGTAGGAAGCTGCTCTAGTGGTTGACCATTCAGAACAGAGTAGGTGAGCTGACCAATCAGAGCATGCTGAGCTCTTCAGGAGGTGGGGCTTAAAGACACATTAGCTCAGACAGAGGGTGAATACAGATGTACAGTACGAGGAAAAATATTGCGTTTTGGGAAAATTGAAGCATCTAAATCTGTTCTAATAGACCCCAAAATAGCCCCCCTTTAAGTATTTCAGTACAATGAATGTATTTGATAAAATGCCATTGCAACCTCAAATTGTGTTCTCTTTAGCGTTTGTGTGCTGTAAGGTGACGCAGGCTGTACTATACTCTACTAAGCACTCGTGTCACTGTAAAGTGTATTTAAAGGGTCAGGTGTGCTCGTATTTTTGGACGTTGTTAATCCTGATTGTCATATAAAGGCAGCAGTGTGCTGCTGAGAGGGAGTGTGTGAGTGGGTTTACAGCTTTAGCTGGTTTGCTGTGAATGGACGCTCTCTGGACATCCTAGAGCCAGACTAAAGAACCAGCCCAAGCCTCTTTATTGTAGGGAAGAAGTCTCCACAAGGATAGGGATACTACCTATATTGTCTGCAGCATCTGAAAACTGGATGAGAGAGTGTAATGCTAAATGCTGATTGTTCAGCTGAGATATTTAAATCATGGTGATACAAACAGCCTAATTCAGCATCTTACCCTGGCAGACTTGTACAACAGTATCCAAGTGTACAAAGCACTTTAATCCAATGGAATTAGGAAATATTACTTGATATTTAAATGTCATTTATAATCCTTTATGTAAATGTAGCTGGTTTTAAATAAAAGGTTAAGACTACTGAGGGTGTGAAAATAATTACACATTAAATCCAATTAGCGCAGATGAGCTCTCGTTATGAAGCCTATCTCTGTGTGATGCTGCGCAAAGCCTTTTGTAATTAATGTGGGAACAATTACGAACTGTTAATTAACAGAGGATTCTTGAATGAAGACAGTATGCTGCTCAGATGTCTATTAGGGATTATCAGCTATTGTTTCATGTTATGTTTTGTTTCTGTGCTTCTTATACGCATGTAAATGGAAAGGTTTATGGAATACAAATTGGAATATAGACTGAAAATGTGTATGTTTTCAAAAGACGTACTAGTGTTAGATAGCTCCAGACAGCCTTGCGTGTGGGTGGGTGGGTGTGTGTGGTTGCATACAAAAAGACTGTATTGATTAGCGAGGCGGCTGTCTGCCTAACCTGTCTGTCTCTCTGTGATCACATCACGGTGATTCTTTGAGTGAGTGGAGGTTAAAGGTCGTCTGGGGTGTCGGTGTTTCGTTTGACACAGGTGTGTGTGTGTGTGTGTGTGTGTGTGTGTGTGTGTGTGGGTGTGTGGGTGTATGGTCTATGGGAGACATAATCGATCAGAAAGACTGGACTGTGTGTCAGATGAGCTTTCAGACAGCAGGATGACCTGCAGATGTTCACATGCTGGACATAGTGGAGCCCATAGATAATTACAGGTAGATGGGTTGTTGGAATGAATGGTCTGTGCTTCAAATCATTGATATTGTTGATACAGGTTGTTAACAGGATTTAAATGCATTTGCTGTAATAATTAAATGTAAATAATAATAATAATAATAATAATAATAATAATAATAATAATAGTACTAACTATAGATTTCGAAATAGCTCGGTACACTTCAGGCAGAGGTGGTGTTTGCCTGGCAAAGGAAACACTCTGTTAGATCTTTAAACCCTGCCTCCTGATGAGCCCAAAGCCCAGCTCTGATTGGTTGGCTTGCCCATTTTGTCCTAATTGGTCAGCTCGCCCACATTCATTGGTTCTGATAGGTCAAATGCCAGATAAGTTCCGGCCCTACATGACCTTCAGTAGTTGTATGCATTGTGTGAGTGCATGCTAAGCTTGCTGGTAGGCGGGCAATAAGGGTTGTGTCAGCTTGTAACAGCAGAATGGGCTAGAATTCCAATGCAGGCAGCTGAGAAAAATGGTTTCTCAGAATTGTCTTTGAAGACCGGGCATTTGAGGCAGGTTTCATATTAAAGTTTGCACTTTTAATCAAAAGGAACCTGATGCCATGTTGATAAACTGATTGTTTTAGCCTGTCTGCCTTTAGCTGAATTGAGAAACCCCTTGGTTTTAGAATAAAGGAGGGAGGTGGAAGGAGGTGGAGGCTGGATCAAAGATCAATAAAGCCGAAAAGACACCTCACCCCTGCTTTTCCCCCACCTCCCCCAACCCCCTCGACCGTAAACACATGCATATAAATCAGCCGTCCACAGCTCCACCTAACAATGACAAATGATGTTGTATGTAATTTTTTTCTATTAACATAAAGTAATATAAACTGAAGGACACTAGTCTACAGAGAGAGTTAGCGGCTAATGTTGCGTATCAGATGTGGACAAAGTCAAGACTGAATACAGATTACGCAGTGTCCTTCTAGCCCTCGGAGTATTAAGCTTTGACACAGAATTGGCTGCCAAGTGTATTAGTGCATCTTGCTGGTGCCAGGCATGTCTTCCCTGGACTATTAACCCCAGTGGTCAGCTCAGACCCCAGCCCCAATTCCTCATCACACGCACACGCACACACACAGACACAGACACACTACCGTTCCAGCCCTGCTCTACCTTTCACAAAGGGCTACATATCCACTACCCCTACATGACCTTCTACCCCTGAGAAAGATTATAAACTCCAGACACAGTGAAGTGCTCGGGTCCTCCGGTCATGTTCCACAGTAAATGCAGCCTGCTGTTCTGCTCACATTCCTACTGTATAACCTACAAAATATTCATGTTTGCCACCTTATTCATAACTGAGCTTCACAGAGTTGAACTCTGAGGTCACTCAGCAAATTGAGAATTGTGAAGAGTTGAAAATTTCCAAGAAGACCTTGATGTATCTTTTTTTTTTGTTTTCGTCAGTAGTGTTGGGGGATGAGGGAGGAAAGGGGGACACAAAGGCTGGGGAAGTGGAGACATACGTATTCCAGATAAATAAGATGTTGCTGCCTTTCAGATGAAAATCCTTCACACACTGAGCTGATATGATGAATGCAGTCTTCATGTGCTTTGACAGACTGACAGTTGAGGAGAAATGCACTCTCTCTCTAATCCACATAGAGGAGTGCACTGAGAGTCATTCCGCACCTGCAGGCTAACACGCCTACCTTTCGGTCTCTGAGACTTCATCACTGTCACACTATTTTTCATATTGTATCTAAATACTGTGTCAGTAGGTAACTCTGATACAAGGTGTGCTTTTAGGAGTTCTTGACTTTGAGGACTACAAAATGGAACATGTACATGGGAGTAATATAACTGAGGACCCAAAAGAAAAAAGCCCCCCCAAAAAAGGACCAGACATCTTAGTTACTTTTTGAACAATTAAAAAAGTTTTTGGAATACACAATCACAGCATACTTTGCAGTGTGAAGCTGTGCAACCTCTTGCATTGGTTGAACTCTCATTGGTTTTCAGTGAGTTCTGAGAAGGTAGGGAAGAACTTGGGTACAGTACCTCAGAGAATAATGGCTCAAAATAATAGTCTACTCTTACCAAAAGCATTTTGAAGCAATGCTATTCAAAAGAAAGATAAAGTTTACCAGGAACAATAAATTATCAATTTAGGCTGATATGGGCAATATTTATTGAGTTACACTTACAGAAGTGGTGGGCTTCACACTTCAGTATGGGGTTGGGCTGCCATGTTTGCTAACACAACATCCCAGACATCTCAGCATGGAGTTGTAGTGGTTCCTAATGATGTCCTGTGATAATCCATCCCATGCAGCTTAAATATTCTCATGCAGTTCCTGCAGATTTTGTGGTAGGGGTGGAGGTGGAGTAACACCAGGCCTTCTGGACATGTGACGTGGGACAACAAACTGTTCATCTTGGCGCTGACCGTGGTGCACTTCCACACATGGATTCGTTGGTCATCTCCACCAAGACGAAAGCGGGCCTCATCACTGAAGATGACCTCCTGCCATTCTGAGTGACTCCATGACAGTCTGGCACTGCACCATTGCAGTCTTTGGTGATGCTGACGTGGTGTTAAGAGCAGTCGTCTTAACAGTCTGCATGCATGTAGTCCTGCGTTGTGCAGCCATCTGCCCATGGTGCTGGCACTAACATGATGACTCATGGAGGGCATCACTGCCTGCTGAATGTCCACAATTGTAGCTGTTGGGGCAGTCAGGTACAGCAATAAGGCCCGTCCTTGCTTATCTTTCTCACATCCAAGGTCGCTTTACACATATGAGGCTTGCTACAGGATATTATGCTATAAATAAAAAAGATTTTAAATTTAGAATGAGGAAGCAATGATAGAACAGGACGTTTTTAAACTGTGTCTTAATGGCTGTGACAGAGGTGAGATCACAGAGACTTTGAGAAGTTTTAGAGCTGTTTGGCTGAATGGCCTATGATAGGCTGAAGACAGCCTGAACCGGGGCATTTCGAGCTAACAAGTACCAGAAGACCCAAGTGTGCGGGCTGAGGTGTAAGGATGCAGAAAGTCAGCACTGTATAATTGGGTGAGTTCTTGTATGGCTTTGAAGGTTATGAGGAATAGTTTGTATTGTATCTGGAAAGAGACAGGTACCCAGTGCAGTTTGTAGAAAAGAGGTGTATTGTGTGCATACCATTTTGCGTCAGCGAGGACTCTAGCTGCTGAGTTTTGAACATGCTTTAATTTGGTTAGGGAGACCAGAAAAATTACAGTTACATTATTACATTAGTCTGGACGAGTACTAATAAAAGCATGAACCAGCATTTCTGCATCACTACATGGGCTGCAGTCTGAAGATGTTACGGAGGTGATGAAAAGCGGTCTTAATAAGTGAGCTTATATGGTAATCAAATGAAAGTAATTACGAACAGTTTCTGAGGGTGTACATGTACTCCCTCAGTGTTATAGCTTATGTCAGAGTGACAGTAAGTGTGTTGGGGGCAGTTATTAGGGCATCACTAAAGGTTTGAAAGGTTGTTGATAATGATAAGTGGTACAAGGTTTAAAATAATGGCTGATGCATCTTTATTTGAAAAGCCAGGTCTCTTGATGTTAAATGGTTGGTGACGTTTGCAGTGGAATGTTTACCTTTGTTAGTGGGCACCAAGCTGTGCTGTGTGAACTGCATGAGAGCTCCTTGAGATGAAAATGGATAGCGGTGAACACAGATGAAGGGATTTCTATTCATGCTTCTTATCTTTTTCACCTGTTCTCTCTCTCCTCCTCTCCCTCTCTGTCTCTATCCCTCTCCCTCTTCCTATCTCTGCATGCCTTGAGGGTTCTTCTGGATATCTTGTTTTTTAAATGTTGCTATATCTTCTGTGCCATGCAGCTCTCTTGGGCCTGTTATATTTGCTGCTGATGAGATCAGTTCACGGTGCCTGAACTTCTGAACTTTAACTTGTATCATGGCAATATTCATTATGATTGTGATACATTCTATCACAATATGTCACAGTATATTGTGGATATTATCAATATGTAATAAAACACTTACCATCTGTATGTTTGATTACAAAGAGGGCACAATTAGCCCTGTTATTTAGATTAATTGCAGCACATAGTGTAAAATGTTGAATACAAATAATTAATTTCATAGATTTCATAGATAGCATTTTTAAGACTGAGTATATTTAGCTTTTAGGGAGCTTAATTCTTTTGCCTAGATATGAATTACAGTCATAGGCTGGTAAGCTTGAGCCAAGGCCCAGGTAACCCCACACCTTCCTTTTTACAGTCCATAGCTGTGGAACCTGGTCTAGAGATCTATGTGGTTAAGAATGTTAACATTTGCCAGAATCTACAGAAATATTGTATTCTACACGTAGTGTGGATGTATATGCATGTCTGCATGTCGTTACGCACAGAGAAGAGTAGAGGCCCAAAGTTCAGTAGCTGCCTTTCAACACCCCCCACATTAACAGTGTCTGCTAACCTTGCAGCAACATGGTGACATCCTAATTTTTCAGCTGCTTGCACCTGTCCTCTTTTCCCCTCCTTCCCTCATTTATATTTTCAGGCCTGTAACCCAGGCCCTCTAATCAGAGGGCTAGCCATGAGTTTCTGAGCCGCTTGAACTGGAGATCTGTACTGAGATCTGTACTCATGTTGTGAATCCAGTGATAAGACTCTTCTGACTCGACTGGCATAACTATGCTCTCTACAGCTTGTCCTGTTCTTTAAGTAAGCCAGTTCAGTTCTTATGTGACCTCAATATATTTTGAGCCACTCTGTGTGTTATGGCATGTGTTATGGCATCAGTCAGGCTTTGTGTGCAGGCTCTGCCAATGCTGAGCACTGCCCTCTAAACACACCTGAGCACTTGTATTTGTATCTAATAAGTTTTCACTGAGGTGTACAATATCTACATTATAAGTCTACATTAATTACTGCAGTTCATGTTGCCAGGTTGTGCTACTTCATTCAGAATGTGTATATGATTCATCAGTGTACTCTGTGATAATTCCCCATGTCCTTCAGGGGCTGCAGGGGCTTCTCTAGCACACACACACACACACACACACACACACGTGCGCACACACACACACACACACACTCTCAACATTTTGTGTTACGTTAGCAAAACACTAATGAGAGTAAAATGTGTATGGGAATGTGAGTATGTGTGTGCTGATTACTGAATAATTCTATGTGATGTATTCCCCCTGATGTTATTTGGGGATTATGCTTTAATTTACTGGACACATATTTTATCACTACTTGGAGTGTCCTTGTGTGGACAGGCCAACCTCGCTTTGGCAAACAAATTCGTTTTCTTCATTAAAAATTAAAGTAATGACAAATTGAGCACCAAATGGATGAAAAGAGAAGAAAATCCAATTTCAGAGATTTTGTTTGTATTACCCAAACATATCATTTCAGTTCAGCTATTGCATAGATTGTACGAATTTACATATATTCATATACATTAATTATCCTTGAAGTATTTTTGATTTGTACTTGAATGCATGAAATGCCATATGTATATAAACACCCTCATCGAGATCGGGTCACTCAAATGACATTCAGTGGTGATCGGATATAGATCTTGACTGGTCTTAACACAAGTATAAATGGAATTCGCTTTTGTTGTTCATACACAGTTATGTATGTGTCTGCTGAACATTGACTAGCAGAGGAGTAATGGAGGATACGCAAGGCTGAAGTTCCCTACACCGGCAGCCTTGTCTCAGTTAAGGCTGATGAAAGAGTCTAAGCTAAGCTCATCCCCTTGTATCACAACATGGAAAAAACAGGTATATCATTTAAAACGGAAGCAACTTATGGTCTAATGTTCTGTTTACGTTGCAAGATTACACTTGGATCTCCTCTGCTCAAACTGGGGATCCATTTTAGTGAAACTGGAAGCCAGCCAAAGTTAATCGAGATGCAATTTGGACATGAAACACATGCAAGGTGTAAAACGCGCTTTAAATGTTGCTTGTAGTGCCGCAGTTATGAAACCCATGTCTAGCAAAGATCGGCCATAGAGAGGAGAATCTAACACGGGCTAATAGAATTCAGTACAATCTCTATTCCTAAAATATCCATTAAACTACCGTTTAACTGTGTCAAAACTACTATGTAGCTATTTAACTATGATGAAACATAGATGAAACCATATGTAACTGTGATGAAACGTTCCAAAAAGGAACATTTCTTCTTTCTTTGTGACTATTTTTATTATCTCCCTGCCTTTCCATCTCTCTCTTTCTCATTAAAAACTCTGCTGAAGACGTATTGACTAAATATCAACCGATTCTCACTTGGAATCATCACGAAAAATAAAACTTTAAGTGCTGGATCTATTTCGGTTTCATTTGTTTGGCATTTTCTGCCATTAAGTCAGTGCATTAGCAGTTTATGGCTGGAAGGAGTGTAGTCAGCAGTGTATTCTCTGGAGAGGTACAGAAGCGGGGAACTGAAGGCAAGCACAGAGATACAGTCCCAATACGTTCATTGACAACAGACCTGTTTACCAACTCACTCTGTCTCTGTCTCTGCCCTTTACCACATTACCTTTATTAGAGCAGGCTGAAATATGCTATCTTTATATTTGGAAAGGCCTCAACTGGTTTCTTTCCTGTTGCTAATGACAGTCTAATATTCATAAAACATTTGCCACTGAGATGATGTTCACAGCAAATATAAAATTTCCACCAGGGACTCACTTTACAGAGGCAGTCGGTTACATCTAAAACTTCAAGGACACCCGTTAATTTAAAGATCTATTATAAATGATTAATTCAATATTTATGAATATTTTAGATCTCCTAATAAATTATCATGTATGCCATTAAGTTCTACATTTATCTGCAGATGCGAGGAAGAGGAGCAGGCTACATGCAGATTTGTCATATTCTGCATTGCGTGATGGTCTTGCACGGCTAGTATTTTGACGTATGATTTATCCTACAATGAAACCATTTTATGCTATCCATTATGCAATCTATAAAAAGGTGTGGATTTTTTTGTGAGCCTGGATCTGATGCGCCACTGCCGGCATACAAAGTGGCCACTCTTCATAAATCCCATTATGACCATGCTGTTGGTAGCGATACTCTCCCTGTCTGCCCACCATGAGACCTCCGAGCACTATCCCCTAACAAAGAAATACGATCTGCTACAAGACCCAGTCTGCAGAGGAGTAGTAATATGCTTGAGACAAACTAATACTGCCTTTGATCAGGCACCATGTAGCCTGTGTACTTCAAGTGTGAATGTATTTCTTCTTTTCTTGTAGCTACTTGTTTTTTTTTTTCTTGTCTTTTTTTATGTTCACTTACAGTCCTCTCCCATTAAAACTGTGCAAATGCTACAGGCAAACCCAGAGCCTGAGGCTACACAGAGCATAGATGTATCGGAGACTCGTAGTGTGTTTAAAAAGACATCCCACCACTTCCTGAATACAGGTCTGGCCTACAAAGGCTATACAGGCACTCCAGTGATGAAAACAGCACCGCTAAATAATACATGAAAGGAACATGTGAGAGTTAGCAAGCAAAGATTAGCATAGCATAGTTTTCTCCTTTATCAAGTTGAATCAGAGAGAGGGGAGGGTCTAATTGCGACACTTCTGATCAAGCTGATATGGGAAAGGAGGAGGAGGAGATAAGACAAGAGGAAGAGCGCACACAAGTTTCATTCGAATCGCATTTAGTGTGGAAGGCAGCCTGGCGAATTAGGCTCGACATGCAACCTACTAGTCCGAGTATGTTTTAAAGTCTTTATCATCTACCAGCTTAAAATTGTGTCATTGCCTTCCTTCTGTTATGGTGCAGATCTAGCACTTCATCTCTCAGTGTACAAGCTAGGAATGAAACAGTTACCGTTTTCTCTGATTACCTCACTTTGGAAAAACTTGCTTTAAATGCTCTCCCAGATACTATGATGTCATCTTTGGATGGGCATTTACATTATTTAGGTGGGCAACAACAACAACAATAATGATTTTCCTAAATAGGGTATGTAAACCAGGGCATTCTCAAAACTAACTAGAACTGGCTGGGGACTATCCATATTTAAGTCAGGAGCAGACACAGGAGAGCTGGAGGATGGTGTTTCTGGATTCTGTGCTGGACAGACATTTGCTGCCTGACACTGAAACAGTAATGCTATGTTCTGAGATGGTAGACGTGCTGGGGTCGACAGTGAAGGTAGCATGCACTGGGGTTGAGGGTACCTGTTGTTAAAGAGAAACCTATCCATAGCTGGCTAGCTAGCTGTCCTATCACCATTCCAGTCAGTTAACAAAAATCTGATGTATGAACAGTTCAGCATGGATTGCTGGGAGCAGCTACAAACAGGTATATCAGTTCAGTTAATCATGTCTGCACGGCTTGTGTGTAAAAGTGTCATGATTTGGTGATTATGCAAAGGAAGAACACTGACTAAGCACACCCACACTTTCAAAAGGAACACAGTGCATTTTTTAATGCTCAAGAAATAGCTAGAATGATGAGCATTCATTGCATGGGCAGACCATTCCTCTGGAAGGGTAAGGCTTCTCTCTGGGTGTGCACCCAGCCTACCTGTAGACACGCCCCGCCCCAGATACAGGCGCGTCGCCAGAGCATGTAGTGTGTGTTTGTTAGTGGCAGCGAAATAATGGTTGAAGTGTGGTTTTTGGGGTTTTGAAGTGTGGTAAGTGTGGTATTTGGGTTTTTTTTTTTTGAATGCAGAAGGAAGTTTGATGGTCACATTGTCAGTAGAACATTGCTGCAAAAATGTTTTCACTTTGTGGATCAGTACTTTCTGAACATGTTCAGCACGTTTGAACAATACCGTGGTAATACTGATAACCATGATAACTTAAGTCACTATATTCATGATATTATGTGTTCATAATGTTTCATCTCTATAGCTTAGATTTGTTTTTCTGTAATGCAAATGTAACATTCGTTGGACCATTATACCAAGTTTGCCTTGTATTCCTGCCTGTGTGCTGAGAAGCAGTTGCTGGGAGTGTTCAATTAATCTTGATTTTTATTAGCTGATGTTATTAAGTGATGTTTGTAGTAGATAGAAATATGTAGCCATCATACTGAAAGGAAAATAAGCTTCGGATGACTTGAAATATCTGCCCTAGGAGAACCGTTCCAATCTCTCACCGTGGTCCAGCATGTAACTATGAGCTTTGAAGAAATAGTGATGTTACAGAGCCTCTGGGATGATATTCCTCTGAAGGGTCTTAAAGAGGCTGACAAGAGGATGTAATATATCTCAAAACAATGGATTCAGTTTAAGAGCCATATTGATTCAAAGCTATCACTCTCATCATCATTCTCATTATCCATACCATAGATTGGCCAGACCTACACCGTATTGCACTAAGTGACGGTCCATATTGGACCACTGTGTCCTACACTCTCCAGCCTAACCTCCTGCTCTCTCACACTGTTTTAATAATGCTTTAAGGTGCTGCATGGGCTTTTAAAGGAAATGAGATGGGTCTGGCGAGGAGGCCTTTAACAGGAGAAGAGCCCATTGAAACGCCAGCGAAACGGCCCTGCTAACGCCCAGGCTTCCTCCAAGCCGCTCAATACCATCTGCAACCTTTTAACTCACTCAAATTAAGTTTAGGCGTCCTTCAGAATGCCTGACTCTATTCATCTCCCATTTAGGGCCCATTGAAAAGCGCGCCACTGCCCGTGCATGTACTGCTGTAAGCAATACAATATCTATTAGATTACAGTGGCAGCCCTTTGCCTTAGCGGCTAGCGAGGTGGGCCACCGCTCAATGATATTGTGGCTCTTTCATTGAGGCCTCAGACAGGAGGTGAAAGAGCCGGATGGGGCCTTTGAGTTCTCTGTTACGTGAGAGGCTTTTAATATGAGGTTTTCATAATCTGATTTGTTAAAGAGAGTTCTTCTAGATAATGCAGTGCATCAAAGGGAGGGCTCTGGTGATGTTACAGATATTTATTAAAGGGCTGTAAAGGTCTTAGCTTTGTCACTGCATGCAGTACCAGCTCTCTAGCCAGGAGACAAAAGGCCATGATAGCGCACTTATCCTTCCCTGAGGATTTAAAAGCAAACTCTAATGAAGTAAAAACTCACCCAACCCCTCCCCACCCAACACCCCCCCCCC
>CM067474.1:47165283-47230642 GCA_034552555.1 Semaprochilodus insignis | reverse complement strand
GCCCATTATCTCTCACAAGGCTTTAAAACCCATGTTGAGAAAAACCAAGCGAAGGTTTTTGTGTCATGGCCACCGCCTGTGGCCTATCCTCTTCATAAGCAGCCTTCAGCGCGCCCGTAGAAAAACAGCTTGACATGCCACGGGTGATGGGTGATTTGCAAAGAGGACAAGTGCATTAGAATAAAACCTCAGCGGTGATCCTTCAAGCTGTCAGCCGTACATATTTCATTATTTTCATAAATCAAGGTGCTGAGATGGCTCACTCCGGCGCACCCGCAGACTGATGGCTTCCACTCATAACCGCCGCCGGCGGGAGGCAAACTGCCCTGTGATCCAGTCACTGCTAAGTGTTAAAGATGATCTCCAGCCCCCGAGCTCTCCTTTTTTTTCCCACTCTCCCTCCATCTCTGCCTCCTTTCATTGAAGGACATTCTTCAGAGGTTCATCCCACCATCCCTACATTAGATAAATAGAAGGAGAGGTTTGATGGAGCAGAAGGGATCTATGACAGGGTTTGACCCTTTTCCTAACATCTCCCACCTTCTCCTTTCTGGCTCATTTTGATTCATTCATCTTTTCTTTTGCCTTGGTGGAAGCAGATGGGTCTCTAGATATGGTATCTTTTGAATGGATATGCTGATCGAGCATGCCACTTTCACACCAAGGAGATTTCTGCTGTAATGCGAGCCACTCCGTAATGGCCTCTTTCATGTTCGGCCCATAACCCCTGTGCTCCAGTGATATGAAGGTGATATGTTTATGGGTCATCAGGTATGCCTGACTGCTCTTAGTTGTTGTATATTAATCAATAGCAATATGATTAGGCCTCATGCTGCCAGTATGCATTATTAAAAGCCGGGAACGGTGGATGGGTGTATGTTTGCCTTTCAAATTAAATTTAGTGTCAATAATTAATGCATGGGATTAATGTGTGAGGACCTTGCTCCAGTGGTGCAGGAGAGCCTGATTCAGTATTGACCAGCCGTGTGTGTGTGTGTGTGTGTGTGTATATGTGTGTGATTACTTTGGCCTTGGGTGGTCACTTAGTCATTCCCCTGGAGACAGACCCAGCGAAGGGGACAGATCCGCACTGGCCAGAGTTTATCATTAATTTCGCCCTGCATGTTAAATGACTTCAACTCGTAGTTAAATATGTCATAAGGCCTCTAATTGAATCAGACTCTCCATATGAAGGTCGGCGTTCCAAATTCTGAGATTCAGTTTTAATGAGGGTTTTGGTGTGAAAGGGTGTAAGCCCAGAGTGATGTAGTGTAAAAAATGAATTAGATCTTGCTGTATGTCTACAGTTTTGATGTGATGGTGGTCGTCGTGCTCCACTGAGGACGCAGTCATATGATCTCAGAGGTTTGGGATTTGATTTTCATCAGAAGCAGAGCACAGCCTACATTTGAACCTGGAAGGATCTTCTCTTTACTTTACCAAAGTCAAGCTAGGAGTGTGAAGAAGTTAACTATTTGTGGATCTAGTGACCTCAGTGCTCCTCTATCCACCTTCAAGGTTGTGTGTGTGTGTGTGTGTGTGTGTGTGTGTGTGTGTGTATATATATATATATATATATATATATATATACGTGTGTGTGTGTGTGTGTGTGTGTGTGTGTGTGTCTGTGTCTGTGTGTGTGTAAGAGTGTGTCTCCATGAAGGAGAGACCTAATCTTACCTGCTATCATTTCCTGAATGACCTCAGCTTTCAGCTTGTGATGGATTATATTCTGCACACGGACATTAATTTTCCGGAACAAGAGGGCAAGCAAAAAAAAAAAAACTTTGCTCACCAGAAGACTATGCTGGTGCAAGGGTAATTTCATGAAACAACAACGCGAGGTTTATGAAGCAACCTAGCTTTACTCTATATCAGGAAGGGACTGCATATGAAAAATTCCGGTCACAATATCAGTGATAGGAATTCTGAGTAGTTTAGTTTTAGTAGAATTGTTAAAATATGCTCAAAATGTTTTACGCTAGTACACATTCATTTCATTGCAGGGATTATGTTAATAGATTTTTAATTTATTCATTTATTTAATTGATTATTAGACTTTATTATTATTTATTATTTGATTACATTTTTTCCACCTGAAATAATAAATATATAATACATACAAGATTCTCACCAACACCACTTCTGTTTTCTGTTCATGTTATAACTGTAAACCAAGGGTGGAAATTAGCCCCACAATCTGATGTCAGGATACAATATAACTGTGGTTTTAAAAATCTTTCAGTATGCTGAGTATTGTGACAAATTTTGTCCCCAAATTAAAACAATATCAATATCTGTTTTATCTAATGAGAGAGTTTTCAGTTATATAGAAAGTTTTCTCAATATATCACAATTTTATTGCAGCAAAATGTGATTGTCAAGCCGACAGACTGACTATCACTGTCATAAAAACCCTGCTTAAAAATGATCAATACCTGGCAACTGTGTCAGGTAACATACCCACCTCCCCCCACTATAAACATGTTGTCCTGGTATGTTTTGCAAGCAGTAACACTATTCTATTAGCTTCCACAGTGACGTGATAATCGTACATGATAATCATAGATAATGAAATCTGCAGTGCTAGCATATTTTTTTTAAGGCATTGAAACCCATAACGTTCCTAGCTCTGTCCCACTGTACCAGCAGTCCGGTGTTTTAACATTAGGCTACTTCATGAGGAAAAGTGGAAAGCCAGTGTCCTGGTATCAGTTTAAGACTTTGTTCCCTTTGATTATGGCTGATGCTCAGATTCCATCGTTCCATCGTTCTACACGGCGCTTGTTCTCTTTCTCATCCTTTTCAGATACTCTTCTTGTAGTAATGAATTCCCAGTAATTATGTAATTATCCTGAGTCGTGTTCCCCCATTCTGTTCATCAGGAGTGGCTAGGTAAGCTTTCTCAGGTGCTAACCCCCCCACACACTTGCACACACACACACACACACACACACACACACACACTTTGGGAGTATTATCATAAATACAGCACATTAACACTTGTTCCTCCCTGTCAGCGTATGAATTAAGACTGCAGGTGCCCCGTGGAGCTTTAGCCCCCACACTAATTAAGCGGCGGTAATTAGGCCTGGGCTGCTCTCTCCTGTGCCTACTCAGCTCTAAAGAACAGAACAAGGGAGGCTCAGGTGCAGCGCAGTACCTGTGAGAGAGATTGTGCTCTATTATTGACTGCACAGGCCCGACGATTGAAATATCTCGCCGCCCCAGCGTGTGCGGATGGCTCTATTGGAACGAAATAAGCTGTAGGTGAAGAGGAAGGTGGAACGGTGGCAGTGCTGAGGAAGATCAGAGTTTGAACTTGCATTTACAGTTACATTTATGCTGTTTGACAGATGCTCTTATCCTGAGCAACATACTGAAAACTAGTGCAAATAATCCTTAAGCTGTCATTAAAATAGGTACATTCTTTTTGAAGCATTTCTTTAAACAACATTTAATGTTTACATTGTGATCGCTTGCAAGTATGATTTCATAAGTTTCTCTTAGTGTAGATGCCAGTGTCTGCACCACTAGGGGCCTTCATGAAAATGGCTGTTCTTGCTGGAGAGATTGCATAGACATTTCCTGAATTTGAAGACAGCAAGTGGCTCTGCTTTTGGAACAGTGGTTAAAATGATCTATGCAAAAACCCTGGGAAAGTGGAATCTACCTTCCCTGGGGCTTGAAAACATCTCATGCTGTCAGTGAGTAGGCAGCAGTGTACACAAGCATTCGCTTTCAGCAGAAAGGAACAGGATCCGAGGGGTGTAGGAGTGCAGACAGCAAGTTGTTTTCCAGCCCAGAGTAAGTGCAGCTGATGCTCTTCCGTGTACCTCTGTTGAGGTTCTAGGCAGCTTGGCCGATGCCAAAAGTGACGTAAAAAGGCTATGGACCTACTGATTAGTCTAAGACAGTCATCGAGAGGGAGAAGGCACTTTTTAAACTAAACACATATGCTAATTGTAGCTACCAGCTTAGTGTTACAGTTGAGGAACCAGAACTCTCATCATCTGAACTCTAGTTGAACTATGTAGTATTTCCCAAACTCTCCTTCTTTTGTGTTTTGTCTTATCAACCTCTTCTGAACAAAATGTGTCTCTTTCATGTCACGGTAATTTGATGCAGCATTACTATGATGACAAGCTACATTGGGGAGGTACTGTATCTACAGTGGAAAAGTAGCTGGTACTGAAAAGCAGGTTGGGTTGAGCCGTACCATGCAAGTCCACAAATCACTCGTAGTGTTCCTGACTGGCTATCAATCAGCTAAAAAATAAATGTATATATTTATTTTGCCATCTACTAGTTAATTTATTCATTTTTTCATATTGTTAAATAAATTAATTTTAGTAATTTTGCAAATAAAAGTTTGGACTTCAGGTTATTCGGCTAGCTGTTCAAAATCAGGTTTTTTGGTCAGCTGAGAAAATCTATAGTAGCCCAGGCCTCTGCTCATTTCCCCAGTCTGGAAAGGTGATGGCTGCACACATTTGCCTCACCTTCATTTTGATGCCACATAGCACTGCTTTTGGACCCGCTTGTTGTCAGGTTCTTTAGCACACTTAATGCAGTCATGTATGATTGGCTGGTACATGGTTTGGCAGAGGGGATGAGTAGGGGAACACATTCTGAAAGACCCCCAGTCTTAGACAGTGCATGGCACAGCTGGAATTGCAATTGTGCTGTTGGAAAGAGAACGTGAAGCTACCCTCAGGAGAGTTCTGGACCGTCTTGTACTGTTGTTCATCATTCCATCCCAGGCGACTGTGTCTGTGTCCTGACCCTGTCGCTGTAGCAACACATAAACTAACAGCAAGGTGTCTCTAGTGCATCCTCTCCCTCTCTCTCACTCAAACACTCACACGCACACACACTAATCTGTACGGCCATAGACATAGCATCTGGCTGCTGTCCACAGAGACGAAGCTGTATCCAAACAGCAGTAAGGGCTGCTCTAACAGAGACCAACGTTTTACCTGCAACCCTGGTCTGAACGACTCAGCTGCTCAACTTACAGAGTCCAAATTTTTAAAGAGCCTGTAAAGAAACGTTAGTCCACCCCAGCATGTGTGGTCTGTCTGTCAAAATGGAGGGAGATGGAGGTGAGGAAGAGTGGAATATAAGAAATGGTAGCTGGAAGTTGAGTCAAGAGTTAAAACTGCTATTAATTTCTTCGGCAGATGAAAGAAATGCTTTGCATCCTAAAAACTTTTTGTTCTGCAGCTCTAGGTACCTGAATGAAGAGGTTTGTGTTTACTGAAGACTAATATCCTCAGAGTGTGGAGATAGCCAGTGGCTCAACTGCTGGGACAGTGGTTAAAAAGGGGTTGGCGCCTAAAGACATCTATGCCGAAGCCTGGGCAGGTGGAATTTACCACCACAGTTATTCACAAGGAGCAGTGTAGACCTTCAGCAGGAAAGAAGCAGGATCTTAGGGCTGAAGAAGCGCAGGTAGCAAGTTGCTTCATTGGTGGAACCTGTTCCTACAATCTAGGGTTGAGTTAAGTTGGAAAAAGAACTGTTGGGTTCCAGCTGACCCGTGAGTTTATGCATTAGTTAGAGTTGCCTGTCCTGTTTTGTCCACTTGATACTGTCACTAAGATGTTAAAATATCGAATGATATTGCCCGGTCTGTGTAGTCCATATCTGGAAAGTAAATTGCTAAAGCAGCCCCTTCTGAATTCAGTGTAGTTTTGATGTCACAATGATCTAACGACCCATTCCACCTTTAGTAGTTTAGCCCCTCCCACCTACATACTGTATACGAGGTAAAGTACCAAAAACCGCCTATTTAATATACGTTATAAGTAGAAGTTGGAAAACTATTAGTGACAATGAATTATGGCTGTTTGTGATATATAATCTACAGAAAATAAAAGCTGGGGAAAGTGTAAGGTATGGGTCCCTTAAAGCTGACAGTGCAGTGATAATGCAGACAGTAGTGCTTTTTCTAGAGCAGCTCTTGGACGTTTGGCTCAAAGTGAATAGCACATGTGGTATGCAGTGATTGAAGATCAGCTTGTCTGTGATTTACTCATAGCCTCTCAAATCCATATAGATCTCAGGGTAGGCTAATGAGTGCGTTCTCAGTGAGGAAACCTTCAAAAGAATGCTCTCACAATGGTACAGCCATATAAAGAAAGCTGACTGAACAGAAAAGTTCTCATTGAACTAATTGTAGCATCGTTTCTGCAGTACTGCTGTGAATGTGTTTACAGTGTTTTAGTTTATCTGGTGGTGTTTCTGAAGTAGGGATGTGCATGTGTACCCAAATGTTTTTAAGCGTTGCAAGTGCCAGTATTATACTGAAATGAGTATGCAGGTATTCGTTACATTTCATCACGGGAAAACAGAGAAAATATACAGACAAGTAGTTCAGTGACAATGAGCTGTTTTTGTAGTATTAATGTTAGACTTTACTAGCATACTATACTAGTTTACTGTATCACTCAAAAGGCTAACTGCTCTGGTTGATGTTAGAAACAATGAAGTCCAGTAACAAGGAAAATCTATTCATCTGGGAAATGGTGCCACAACGTTCACTAAGGAGAACATACTGAGTCCTCAGTTACTCATCCAAGCATGAAACCTTCAGCAGTTCCCGTCCGCTTTCTCGAGTAATAATGGTTGTATATTACTCTGCATGCTGCTGTGTTTTTGAGCGTTTGAACTCTTGTGGATACTCAGATTTCAAAATTAGTCGGAATGTGCATCCTTAGCCTGGACAAACCCTTTACTCGGCCTGTTTTCAGTGTTTTCATGAAGAGAGAGAGACACAGATACTGAGAGAGAGGGAGAGAGAACAAACACGATGGTCCTGGGTTTAGGGCTCTCCTGGGGGTTATAAAACAGGTACTTGGAGAGGCTCTCTTCTGGATTCTTCTCCATTTTTATAAATATTTTGCCTCTGTCGTGTTAAGGCAGTGATTTACCTGAACTACAGAAAGGACACTGTCTCAGACACTGAACACATTTTAACAACTGCTTTGTGAAAATGGTTTTTGCTCTGGTTAAAGAAATCTGTCTTAGAAAAAGAGAGAAATTCTGTTTAAACCTATTACTGTAGATTTGTCTGTGGCTGCATGGCTCATACAGATGGAATGCTTTGCTGTCTAGATGGAAAAGGCTGGAAATCCTGTGGAAAGCAGAAGTGATCTAGTTTAATTCTATACCATAATAAGCACTGAATGAACACTAACTATAAAATGAATTCATCTCCAAGTCCTTATTTAGTAACCGGCCCAAATGCCTGTGATGATTTTTAGTGAGAGATATACACAGTATAAATAGTCATTTTCTTCCTTTAGGAAGACAATATGGTCACCAAGGCAGCCATTCCAGTAGTTATCCCCGCAAGCCATGGTTTGTAATCGTCTTGATTGGTTGACCCCACTCAAAGCAGATGTATCATCTGTAGGTAGAAGGAGGGGGAATTGTTGCATGGTTTATTTTTCACACATTATTATTTCATAGAGTGACTGTTCAATGCGTGGGAATCTTATTGGCTGCCATTACCTCAACTCTCAATGGAGTAAACTAATTTCACCACCTGCCCCCATAACAAAAACCTGCCTGAATTTAGTCCCAGAATGGATATTGGAATTATTTCTGTGTTGAACTCATGTTTTACTTTTCTCCCCCGCCCCCACTCCTCACTTGCTCCCTCGCCTCGTCTGGGCGGCTTTAATGGCCTGGGTTCCAGGCCTCACTGTGTTATTAATGGAGGCTCTGAGCTGGGAGGCTATTGGCTGTGTGTGTGTGCAGCAAAGGACGGTGGGGAATTGAGTGTTTGTTGATTATTCATCCGCTTTTTGTTTATACAAGTTCCCTTGTTTGATGTTGCTCTCTCACAGCGTCTCACCTCTGCTTGTTCTCTCTCTCTCTCTCTCTCTCTCTCCCTCACCTTCCCTCTTTCTCTCACTCGCGCTGTCTCTCCCCTTCTTTATTGTCTCTAGCTCTCTATGTCTCTCAGTCTTTTGTAGCCATGCCTTTGCTCCTTGTCTCTCATTTTCTCTCTTTACCTCCCTCTGTGGGCCTTAGTGCGTATGTAGGTGAGTGTGTGCAGAGATTCAGGCTTCTGTTCTTGAGTTCTTGTGTTCTGTGTTACTTGCCTGCTAGAGAGCTGTGATTGTGTGTATGTGTGTATTTGGGTGTCAGTAGCAGGTGAGATTTCAGTGCTTCTTCCACTGGCTTTACTGATGACTCGTCATTCTAGGTGTGAAACAGGGGTTTGAGAATAGATTTATGAAATGAACCATTTCAAATTGCATTTCCCTCCACCCCCACCATCCACACCTTACGTAAATCAAAGCCTAGTCACATGCAGTGGAACGTTTGTTTACTACCTCATTTCCTCTCTTTCTTTTTTGGATTCATATACTTTCTGTCTCATGTATTCACCTAGATGCTCTCTCTTGTCTTCTTTCTTTGCACTTTTGAAAAAAGGTTCTTTGTAGCAGTTTCATAAGAGATACACCTTTGGTCCCCTAAAGAATCTCTCCTTATTTGAGTGTCTGCAGAATATTTTGTACAGAGCTCAATTCCAGGAATATTAGGAGAGAATTGTGCTTACCGCTGTGTGGCAAAACTTCCCCATTTACTTAAATTCATTTCAAAAAATGTTTTTGGGGGACAAATGTTTTGCCTTAACAGTGTTTGTAAATTTCATGATGAATGGACCAAAAGAAGGGGTCAAAATGACTTTACTGTTTACTGGCTCTGTTGATTTGCATTAAGAGTAAAAGTTTGTTTTCATTTTCGTCTAAAGTTCACATTGTGGAGATGCCAACAGCAGCAGGTTTGTTCGAAGGCGTTTGTGTATATCTCTGGCATTAGCAGTGCCAAACACTGCTTATTTCTGCCATTGTCAACTCTTTGTCAAAGTGTACTTGAGCCCATGAATGATATCAATCACGGAAGCATGTTGGTTTTTAATGCAGTGCTGTCTGAAGGCTCAATGTCACCGAAATTCAGTAGTGATCTGCCTTGCCCTTTTCACACACTGTGCGAAATTCCTCTGGATTCCCTGAGTCTTTAGATTATGTTATGCATCATAGGAGTTGAAATAAACTCAGCTGCTTATTGAGAAAAAATGTTTTTAAATTGTGGATTATTCATTTTTGGTGCAATTTTTTTCTTGCTCAATAGGGACCAGGCCTTTCTTAGATTAGTTCCTTCTAAAGTCAAGAATAATTACACAAATATTAGGATGTTCACCTCATTCCTGGTCTTAAATTACCTATGTCCTAACTTGGAACGTGTTGTAGAATGAGGATGTATTTACAAAAAATCTACAGATTATGAGACGAAACAAATCATTTGTCTTTGTACTGTTTTTGTTTAAATGGAGGTCAGAGAGAATTTACACCTAGCCACTTTCTTGGTTTTTATTTACATCTGTGTGCTGCCCCAGTATTTTTGATGCTTGTACATTGTGCATTGATATGTGACTGTAACCTTTTTAAATTTGAAATAGCCTCCACATAATATAAGGGTTCTATAGTAATTAAAGGTTTGGCCTAGAACCCTGCCAAGGAACATTTATATTGAAGAGTATATAACAGTGTCTGTGTCTGCATGTCTGCACATACACAACCTCAACTCTGAAACTGCTCAAATGTGCTAGTAGTACATAGCAGATAGTCACTTACTCTGAACAGGGCTGTAACTGCTGGATCACTCTGTAACTGACTGTTCTATTGACTGTTATTCAAATAATCAATCAATTGATCCATTAAGCCTTTTGCCATTTTCTCTCACTTTGCCCCGTCACAGCATCATCATCTTTCAAAGATCTGTTTGATGAGCAAAAATCTATTATGAGCCGTGCAAAGAAACAATGATTTCTGTAGCATATTGCAGTCAGTCAGAGTGACATTGTGTATCATATGATTTGGATTTGAATTTATTGTGTGCTAGATGTTAGAAATATCATTCTCACCATTCACGCATAGATGTCATATACAGCATAAAAGCATGTAACACAATCCAGAAGGCTGGCCGAAAGCTGTTTATGCGGTTTGTATATGGGAATTACCTGCATAATTAAACAACCCACTTATCTACTGAAAGTTTTTTTACATGCCCCCCGCATCACTGGGTATACCCCTGAGGGTGAAGGTTAGAGCTTTAGAGAGTGTTTTTGTTTTTAAGTAATGACAGCATTTTTTCCATAATCAGGGTTGTTGACTAATCAGTTTGGTTGACTTAATTGTTTAAGTGTGTGCATGTGTGTGAGATTAGGCAGTGGTTAGAAGTGCTGGATGGAGGAAGGAGAAGTGTCAGGGTGACCTTATTCCCTCTGAGAGGATGCTGTTGGCTGGTCGGAGATGTTTGGAGGTGGTGGTACTAGAGAGAGGTGTGTGTGTGTGTGTGTGTGTGTGTATGGCACAGGGAGTGGCTGCCTGAGGGAAGCAGGCTCAGTGCCACCCTGCCCACCAGCCCGCTGCTGCCCCACAGGGTGGAGAACAGCCTAATGAGACTTTGTGTGTATGCATGTCTGTGTTTGTTGTCTATCCGGAAGTCTCCTTGCCCAGGGTCAATGTCCTTCAACTCTGGCATCTGTCTTTCTCTCCCCTACTGTAAGACTGCTCTGTGTGTGTGTGTGTGTGTGTGTGTGTGTGTGTGTGTGTGTGTGTGTGTGTGTGTGTGTGTGTGTGTGTTGTGTGTGTGTGTGTGTGTGTGTGCGCTTGAAAAAGTAATAAAGCAGTATTTTTGTTTGTTATGAGAAAGCTTTAGGTGGGCTCTTGTGTGTCATTAAATTGTGAGTGTGGGCTGCAGTGTGTCTTTGGTCAGATGTCACTGATTGTAAACAGCTTTGTTGGGTTTATATAGAGATCAAACAGGAGGAGTTCACTAAAGCTGACATTGCTCCATAAGGGACCACTGAACAGGTGTTATACGGACAGGAGGAAGTTCTTCCAGGCGAATGTGTGTGTATGAGTGTGCGGGAAGGAGAGAGAGAGAAAAGAGAGAGTGAAAGATAAAGAGTGTCCCATTAAGGCATCTCAATTATGTTCAGGCTCTGGAGTCTGACCTATTGGCTTCTGTGTTCATTACTCTCTTACTGCTGAAAGTTTGATGCTTGTTCTGTGTTTGGATATATATGCATGTTAAAGGCTAAAGAAATAAGGAGAAGTGTTTTATTCAGTCTCAGCTGTCATTCCCCCTGGGTTTATAAAGCTGTCAGAGCATTTAAACTGTCAGAACGTTCTCTCTTTCTCTTTCTCTCTCTGTCTATCTATATCTCCATTTCTTTCTTTTCTCTGTCTGTCTCTCTCTCTCTTTATGTCTCTCTCTCTGTCTCTCTGTCCCTCTGTCTCTGCACCCTCATACATACAATTTGTACTCTTCATGGAGTGGATTCCACTACATGTTGGAAACATCTATGAAAACATTCTGGTCAATTTCCAAATTCCTGCAGATTTTTCAGGGTAATTTTCCTACTGTAAGTCTTTCATTCTTTCATTCATCCCGACGTGTTCTTGTATTCAAATTCGGTGATTTGGAAAGCCACAGAAGAACATTGAACTCATCGCCATGCTCATGTTTGATATGACATTTGTTTTATGACATGAGCATTATTGGATTGTGGCCATTGAAGGGCGTTCAAGCCATAATTGACTAGAATTAACAGGCACAAAGATTGGACTGGTGGCAGGTTGGATCCGTGTATTCATTCTGTGATGTAGTGCCAATTTCCAATCATACCATCTGTGTGCCTTCTGAGAAATCAAGATTCATAAAATCGGGCTTCATGTTTTTCCAGTCTTTAGCTGTCCAGTTTTGGTTGGCCAGTGCCTGCTGTCTAATGGAACAGCGTGGTCTTGTGCTGTTGTAGCCCATCCACCACAACGTTCAAAGTGTTATGAATTCTGAGATGCTTTTTTGCTCATCACAATTGTACCAAGCAGTTATCTGAGTATCATTTTTGTATTGTAGCCTTTCTGTCAAAACAGACTGGTCGTTCTCTGTTAACGTCTTTCGTCAATAAAACGCTTCTCTCTGCAGATCTGGCGCTCACTGAATTTCTTTATTGTCTGAGTAAACTCTAGAGGCTGTTATCCCAGAGAAAATCCCAGATAAGCAGTTATATAAATACTCAAACCGTCCTTCACCAACAGTCATGCCGTTATTAAAATGTGATGTGAACATTACCTGACACTGCTGGTCTGTATCTACCAGCACTGCACTGCTGTCACATGATTGGCTGATTAGATAACTGCATGAATACAGGTGTTCCGAATAAAGAGCTTGGTGAATGTATATTAGCTTTATTTTTTTAACCGGTTGCTCAAACAATGTTCATTGGTTAATGTTATATAGCTAATTATGTACATACATATAACAAACAAAACATAGGTATGTATTTGTAGGTGGTTGATGCAACGCTCAAATATGAGCACAAATGCACATTTTTAAAAATGCTTTAAATGGTTGAAAAATACAGTAAATAAATAAATAGTTGTTTGATATTCTGTTTAAAACACTCTGTTTAAAACAGCACTGTTTAAATACAGGATTAGGACAAGGCTTTGAGGGTTCTGGGTTGAGGTTAAGGTTATGCTGAGTGTTTGGCTGAGAGTGAGGAGTGTCAGCTGACATTGCACATTTTATTAAGTGTACTTTATAAACAAGACAAGCATTTACAGAGGCCAATCCAAGCATTCAAACCTTTATACACACTCTGTTCCTTCTACAGCACGCTCACAGCTGAGTGTGTGTCTGAAGAACCTATAGTGTAGTGTTTCCACAGTCTTCTACAAGATGAACGCTAATATTACTAGCAGGTTTCTTCTTTTCTCTTCCTTTGTTTGATCTCCTAATTCCTTCTCTTTACACTTTCTCTTCGTGTTGTCTTTACTTGTCTCTCTCCAGCTCACTCTTTTCTCTCATCTATGTGCTCTGCTTTGTTTCATTGTTTACATACTACGTACAACCATACACCTCACTCTTTTTTTACTCTCCCTTCCTCCCTCCCTCAATCTCTTTCTTTACTCCCCCCTTTCTCTTTCTCCTCTCTGTCCACAGCTCTTTCTCTCTATCTCTCTCACTCTCCCTTTGTCCCCTCTTTCTCTTTTCCCTCACTGCTTGATGTGACAGTGGTTATAGTGGTGTTAGTGGGTATAGTGGTAGAAGAGTAATTATGGTTCACTGGTGCTGGAGGCAGTGATAAATGGGTGATCAGGAGGTAAGGGGTTGCTCCTCTCTCAGTGGGATTCAGTGCTGGAGCTCCATCAGCTGCAGCCCAGCCCAATACAGGAGGCTCCAGCAACCCCCTCCACGTCCCACCACTGTTCATGACCCTCTACCCCCAACACCACTGCCGGGACACCCGTCTGACCCCATCCAGGGACGGAAGAATGACCCCAGCCCTGCTGCTGGCAGACAGCAATGTGCAGGGTGGTCTTCTGCCCCTTTGTATGAAGCAGTGAGGGATTCTCTGGTAGTGATTTGCAGGAGGCATTCTTTTAGAATCCCCTGTTAACTGTGTGTATACCTCTGAGGGTTAGCATGAAGGCTAGTTTTGGTGAACCATGCATGAAAACGTTTGAATACATACTACATACCTTGATTGCAGCATGTTGAGAAAACAGGAGAAAGGGAGGAGGAGAGAAAGAGAAGGGAAAGAGAAAGAGATGAATTAGACTGATAGGAACGTGGCCTCTGAGGAATGCTTCACAAGGACAAACACTGGTGTTCTCTCTATCTCCCCCCCCCCCCTTTCTTTCTTTCTTTCTCTTTTTTCACTTACTCTCTTGCACTCTCTCTCCACAGATATTCAGCATTCTCATCCTGCACTCTCAATGTCTTCAATGTCATTAAATGATATGACTCCTTTTAAAATCCTTTATATGGTGTAAAAGGCCTGTTGTAAGCTTGTGTTATTGCTTATAAGTACTTATAGTGACATGCAAAACACTTTAAAAAACAAGAGTATGTGGCTTATCAATCAGGTGTTATAAAGCATTATAATATCTGTTCATAAGAAGATTGTAAATTTAAATGGTTTAATACACTATAACATTCTATAAGGTTCTGGTATATTTTCTGCATCACTGTAGACCGAGGCATTTATCCAGGTCAACATTTGTTCTGTATAATAACTTCCCAGGCAAGAGAATGTGTGGAGTGAGAAAACAAGAGCGTTAGTGCTGGATCTTTCTGTTAAAAATAAATGCTTTATGTGTAAAGCTATTGTAAAGCTAGGCTACTCGGCTAGGAAATTGTAAAGCTAGGCTACTTGGCTACAGGGGCTAGAACTTGAGCAGTTAGCAACCAAAGTTAAATAGTTAGCGGCACAGAGAACTGCTTTCTGTTAGCTAGTTGATAAGAGGAGTTAGTGATTCATAGGAAGTGTTACCAATTATATAAATGATTCTTTATTTGTGTTATTTTGGGGAAAAAGTGTCTAATTTCCCTTTTTTGTCTTTCCCCCCATGTTTCTGTACCCTGGACCTTTCTTCAACATACAGGTAAGCATTGAATGTTTTGTTTTCGTCATCTTTCAATGTGCACATGCAAAAGACAAATCAGCAGATTTTACAAAATAACATCAACATATTGGTGCGGTGGCAAACCAGTGTTGCTGGTCTAAGTTAGCTGAGTAGTCTGTTTCCAGACGTTCCACATGAATGTATTTCTTCTTTGTACATCTTTAATATACACATACTCACAGAACCACAGTTTAGGTGTCTCCTGTAATAGAGATATCTCAGAGCAAACATATACCCGGCAGTGTCCTCAGGCATCCAGTCAAGATGCTGAAATTCGTTTATTGAAATCAACAGTTTTCCACTGATTTCATCTGCATGGTGATATCTCCTATTACTCTGTGCTAATGTTTAGAGTCATCCTGAGGAAAATCACATTTAAAAAAAAGTAGGTGATTTTTAAGTTTTCTCTGCGTAGCTGCCAGAGCCAACAGCTAGTGGTTTAGCTCGTATGCTGGCAGAGGTTTGCGTGTGTCATTGTTGATAAGGCCTCGTGAAGGAGTTAGAGCAACTGATTAGCCTTCTATCTGAAGCAGTACTGTACGGCTGGCTTGGAGATACTAATAGGGCCTAAAGAGCTGTGTGTGTGTGTGTGTGTGTGTGTGTGTGTGTGCAGTCAGAGTGGTTTGTGAATGGTGGTGGGGAGGAGTTACACTCTGAAATATTCCATCTGCCTCTATAATACCTATCACACAGCAGTGACAGTGTCATGAAAGGTCTTATGTAACATACAGAAGAGATGGGGATCCTCAGTAAGACACGGTTATACGATCAGCTGTGGTTTCAGAGGTGCCCTAGTGTGTATTTGAGGTACATGATAAAGCTCTGCAGGTGGCCATCTCATGCCTGACTGCAGTAGGCCTGCATACTGGACAGTGACACACTGACTAATGTGTCACATAGCCTGACAGCTATCTAAACTCTGGGTTCTGTGTAGTGTATGTGTCTGTGTGCATGCTTAAGTGAACCCCTTCCAGAGATCAGAGCACTTCTCTCTAGAGAATAGGTCGGCATTATGAGTGTCAGGTAGAACCACTGTGTGTATATTAATATGAGGGTTGTGAGATGAAGCACATTATGAATTGAATACACTAAAATGACATGGCAAAAATCAAGACGTGTTGCAAAGGCAGCTTTAAAAGTATTCAATAGCAAAATGTTTGACCATAAATTCTGATTTACTCAAATTACTCAATAAAGAGCCTTTATTATGAAATGCTATTAACAAATGACTGACTTTCATGGTGCAATGCCAAGGTCAGTAGCCTGTTCACAAATATTGAAAGTGGTTTAGCTGGTTCACTTTACCAAACCAGGTATCCTGACTAAAGGAAAACCATGAAATGTATTATTATACTGCTTATTTATTCGGAAAACAGTGTTTAGTTATATAAGTTCAGGGATGAACATATATATGAGTGTCCAAATACAAAGATATAAAAAATATCAACACACTGAATAGATTCTTACATATTTAAAATTGTGCATAATTTCTTTTTTTTAATTATTTTCTCAGTTATTTTTTAAATTATACTGTATATCAGTTTAAAATCTCATATTTGTTGCTGACCCATATACAAAAATAAGAAAAAACAGTTTTCTGTCCTTAAAATGTCCATAGCACATATTGTTTTTTTCTAAATAATTCAGTCCCTGAGATGTAAACAAAGTCATTCGGAGTGCTTTAATATACAGTTGTTACTTAATAGTTACAAAGAGAAACTTACTGACTCTCATCTTTTTACAGCAGTGGTGAGTTTTGATATGTTAATACTGGTAAAATAATCATAATTCTAAAATAATTTGTAAGAACTATTTTGTGTCAGACCTCAGACAGCATATAATAATTCTAATAACTTTCTGTGGGGTAGATTTCAGAGTTATCAAACTTGTGACGCGTCTGGCCACCGTAAACAATTCAGACTCAAACTACTGTGAATGACTTTATGTAGATCTCAACCATTTAATTGTGTTGAATTATTGAAAATGTGGTGGAGGTCCTCTTTAAGGTTTCTGAGAGGTCATTGTTGCCTTATTTACAATGTGTATCATCACTCTTGCTCAGAGTGATTGCTCCCTGTCTGTCACTCTTTCGAAGAAGGCAGTTAAACGTGGCAGTATTTTGCGAGTGTCCATCAGCACAGATGTGACAGCATGCATGTAGCTGAATGGAGCGGAGATACGGCGTGTGTGTGTCTGTGTGTGTGTGTGTGTGTGTGTGTGTGTGTGTGTGTGTGTGTGTGTGCACGCCTGATTCTTCCAGCATATGTACACTAGCAGATGAAGTCATCTAACTCCGGGCACTGGCCCCACTAATGAGCCCAACAGTGGACCATGCTGGACAACACATACACACACTCCCACACAAGGAAACCCCTCCTTTCAGCTACATATGCTCACACACCTGGTCCACATCGTTACCTGTTTACAAATGACCAGCAATTTTCTGCTTGGTTCAGCAGCAACTGTTCCTCCTCCCTGGTGCTATCATTAGGGCGTGAGCGCTCATGTTTGGTTATTATGCTCGTCTCTGGTGTTTTGTCCCTCTTGTTTTGTACACATAATCACGGCCTTTCTCTCCCTCTCTGCCACCTTTTCTGCTAAATTATGCACTCTGGGCCAGATTGCTCCAACCCAGCATTTGCATGCTTTTATTTGGAGAGCTGCTGAGGTTTGCGTGCGTGTGCACACTGGGTGTGTATATGTGTAAGTGTGTGTATTTGTAATCACATGTGATTTAGCTAGAACACAGAGGGCGAATGCCCACACGTTTGTTTGTTTCAGAGCATACATTGTTGTATTAACCCATGTACAGTGGTCTCGTTGTTAATCCTCTCTCCGGATGTTCCTCTGGTTAATTGAAAACCCGGGCGACGGGGCCTCCTCTGACATTCTGGCTGTGTAAACACGGCAGCGATTTTCACCGCATCATGGCCATTGCACTCGCAGCGTCTCATACATCTCCCAGGCGTGACAGCTTTGTTTGGTGCGCTGGCTGCAGAGCTAACCGAGCTAACAGGGACAGTGATGCTGGCGTTAGCAGCAGTCCAGTGAGGCCAGGGTACTGTGTGAAATATGGACACTGCGAACAGGAGCTAACAGGAGACAGAGAGAGCTGAGAAGAGGACGAGAGCAGATCACTTCCATCAGAGTGCAGAGGGGAGAGCTATCAAGTCAAAGTAGAGTTTATGTTGAGCACCAAGATTGCATGCGTGTGTGTTTGTTAGCTTTTGGCAGATGTGGATGCAGAAGTGTGTTGTAATAGTCAGGCCATCTTGTGATGAAATGCACTGAAGGAACAAACCAAGGATTTACCATTAGGGCCACATGCCATTACTCATGCAAAGGCCATTTATTGTACCCTTCAAAAGTTTGGAGTAGTTCATATTAGAGAGAGAACACATTGTGATATGTGTTAGTCTAGAATGAGCCCTTCAAATCTGCATTCCAGTGGAGGCTGCCATGTAGAGCCACAGTATTGTTTGTATTTTTACATTGAAGTGACAGAATTTGGTAGAGCAGCAGCTCTGGCAGGAAGACGTAGAAAGAAGACGTTTATCCTTGTCTAAATGTCCTACCGTAGAACATATTTATCGGTAGCTCAGAGCATAAAACTCCAGGTAGAATATTTTAATAGCTTAAATTAAAACTGTGAGGTTGCAGTCAGCATCTTATTGTGTCCCTGAGCTTGCCCTCTGCATGTCTCAGCACCAGTGAAGATTCATCAGAGCAGGTGATGTTTTTTCTTTCCAGTTGTGACAACTGCAGTCCTATGCTATGGCTGACAGGAGAGGAACCTAATGGGTTGTTCTGCTGTTGTAGCCCATCCTCCTTGACTGATTCTTATGGTTGCGTTTGCATTTTGCAAGCAAGACGAAGTTGTTAAATTATAGGTTTTAAATTTAAAAATTTAAAAATGTAAGTTTTAAAGTTTAAATTTTGTACGATTGTTCTACCTGGACATTTGGTCAGTACAAGGTATTGTACATAATACTTTTATTAAAACTTAATTATTGAGGCTATACAGCTTTTTAAGGCATCATTTACATATGTAGTGCATCTTTTTTGTAGCTTACTACGAATTCATTATTAGCTCATTAAAATAATTGTGTTAATATTTTGCAACCATGTTTCAAAATGTTTAGATCACTCATTTATACAGTTGTTGCTTCAAGTTTAACATCTAGAGTCTTTTCTTTTATTCACTGGTGTTCATAAACAGGTCTCACTCCATAGACATCCATTCAGTTGTTCTCATCCATTCACTTCTCTCCTGTATGTTACCAACCCCCCCCCCCGAACGCACACTCACACACACACACACACACACACACACACACACACACACACACACACACACACACACACACACACTCACTGACTCACTCACATCCACCCCCCAAGCTTGCAATGCTTGCAAATTAGACCCAACTTATGCAAATGATATTATCTTCTAATGCCTCAGTATTGGAGAGCAGAGTAAATCAGATTTAATTCTAAACTGTTGAACTCTGCAATGCCTTGCTGCTGTATTAAACATAGATCCAATTAGTTCATAATGCAAATTCCAGCTAATTGCTTTTCCATTTCATTTCATGGGTACAAGCAACACTTTGACATTATTTGCATATCTGTTTAATTCTTTGGGACAGACCTTTAATCTTTTCATTTTTAGTTTATCTTAAAAGCCTAAATGAAAACAAAATGTGAGAGTTTTCATTTGATTACATTTCACAGGGCATGTGTGCTTAGTAGTTCTGCATGGACTCAATTGCACTGGTTGCAGTATGGCATCATAAATACCAATTTTATACTTGTGTTCCATGATGGCTGTGATTTGAGTCTTCTTTGAGCCCTTACCTTTCACCGACCGTTCTTTCATATTTCCAACACAAGGGAAAGAGTAAAAAAATGGCACGTCAATTTCAGGATAATGGTCTGGCTGTGAGGCTGCAGTGGTGAAGATTTATGCCAGAAATTAGTCAAATGTGATCAAATAGGCCCCCAGTTAATCTTCCCAGCCTGGCCACGTCTGCCTTTATCTGCAGGCATAATTAAAGACAACTGTTCGTCTGACAGAGTGCCGAGGCCCCAGTGGAGTGATACTGGGGGCTTCGCCTGCACCCCTGTCACTGTGATAAATGTTTATGTGGTGACACGCAGGAAGAGAAGATTGTTTTAAACAGGTACACACTTAAGACCCCCGTGTGATTGGTTGGGGCCATTTGACTGATTGGATGTATACCGTGCTTTGAAAACTGATATTAGCTCATTTGTTAAACTCAACTCCTTCAAATGGGTCCAATCGCTCATCTAGCGTAGAGCACTATGTGTTTTATGTGCGAAGAGGCCAGCAGGCCACAAAACACCACCAACAGGGTTTACGTATACCTGCACACTCCGCACTCACAACTCGACACACACTCCCATTGCCTAACCATTTAGGCTAGCATTAGACTTCTGCTAAATTACTGCAGTCTAATTTGAGTGAATGGGATATATTTTGACAGTCATTTTAAGGGGCTATTTATTTGACCTTTTTCATACTGAGAGTGGGAGGAAAATCGTGTCCTTTTTTCCCTCCCATTGCTTCAGAATGGCTGGCCTTCCACTCGCCTGCATGACAGACTCAGGCAATTATGTCGGCATAAAAATGTGCAAGCTGTTTGGCGTGTGAGAAATGATAATGGTGTGATTTTTAAGTGGTGTATCTCCCAAGAGCATAATGAAAACTCCTTTTTAAATGCAGACCAGAGAAATGGAGCCTGTGGAGAGCAGGCAGGGTACTGCTAGCAGAGTACAATGGCCTCCTCCTGCACCTCCTACTGCTAAGTTACACAGTCACATAGCTGACACAGTTCACTAAGAGGTGGTTTGGTTTTGGACTGAAGTGTCATCATAGTTCATCAAGGTTCTGCTCATTCACAGGTTTACAGAGGCTAAATTTCAGCTGAGAGTTGAATGTGAGGTTTCAATAGCAAGCTGAATTTTGTCTTCATCATTGTACTGTAATCTCACACACTGTCATGTGTTTGCTGATAGACGTTGCACTTGATAGAGGACTTCAGAATGGAAACAGAAGCTTGTGTTGCATAAACATGATATTACAGTTTGGTTTTCACTGCTATAAATCCCAGCACACTATATACTGTATAGCTTAGTAATGATGATATGTTATCTTTATTGTGAATATTTACATCCCAGTACATTGTTCTGGGTGTAGTGGGTATTGTCAACACTTCTACAACACTGAACAGCTGTGTATAATAAAACAGTTCAGATTTAGATCACTTATACCGAACCTGTAAACAACAACGACCAGAGTATAGTAACTGCATATCATCACTGTGGAATGGAAAAACACGTATCTCCATTTTTGTCCATTTTTATTTGTGTGCATCATTTGAACAATGTAGCAGCTGCCGTTTACATTGTGTAAACATTTCATGATGAATGGACCAGCAGATATTGCTCAGAATTGCTTGGAAGAAAGGTCTGGTTCCATAGACTTACATTCAAATAAAATGAGGTTTTCGTCCCTGTAGAGTTGACTGAATGGCATCTCATTTTATTGATTTGTTTAGCTAATTATTTTGGATGCTCCTGCTCTTTGTTGAGCAAATGCTGAATTAAAATGATCACTGTGCCAATAGGCTTATGGGCTGTTTTTAAATGTGACATTACTGTTTTGCTGACATATTCCAGCTTGATTGCAAACCCTGGAAAACCTAAATATTGTGATGAAATGGTGTACTGTGAAAATAAAAAGTATTGTTAAGTTATATTTTTGCCATGTGGTTCACTCTTAGATGACATTGTAAGGATTTGCCATTAGGGCCACACATAAACACTGCAATTAGCCAATTCAGAACAGAAAGCTGCTCACAGTGATGGGCTGAGAGCCTAATGGCTTGTTCTAAGAATACACATCTTGGGACAGCTTGCAAAACTTTGGTTCTGGATTGAGGTGGAATCTGTCACTAACAAGGGTTTCTTGCCTCCAAAACATGCCCCGAGATGTCCAGAGTACAGTCAATAGCACAAGCAAAACAAGCCTGCTGAGTTTTTTTGGGGGACACTTTTGCCATGGTAAGTAGGGCCAAAACGATTCCCTATAACTATAGAAACTATAAACAGCTCACTTCTTTTTGTATGGATGATTACTACTGTTCCATAGTGCACTTATGTGAAGGGCTTGTGATGTGAAGAAGACATGGCTTGATGGCATGGATTGCAAAATGGAGAGAGAGGGAGAAAATAGCAATGGGCAAACAGAAGAGACAAGGCAGAGAGACGACAGAAAGCATCCAAAGTTTGGGATGATTTCAAACTGTAAGACACAACTCTGTACGGCTTGTCCAATGCTTTGACATATTGTCAGAAAGTTTCCTGTTCACAGAGCAAACCCAACACACAGTGACATTCCTATTCATTCCTATTCTTTCCTGATTCCTACTTGAGATGAAGGCTACTAAAGAGTATATGTTAATTATGGCTGAATACTAGTTCCTGGATCTTACAATGTACAAGTCGAGTACAGCAGGTATATTCAGTTTGGGCAGTGAGTAGAGTTAGCAGGTGTAGGGCAACCTTTCAGCATGTGCTTTAACCCAGAATGTGATATGGCACTTAAATGCACTAAATGGGTTTACTTTTGTACAGCTAATTAGTTATTCGTTTCAAGAGACCTGTCTTTTTTGTATATTTACTCCAGCTCTTAAATAATACTAAAGTATTTCTTATCCAGTTACTCCATTGGGAGTTACTCCCAATCAATGGGATAATCAGTTACATGCCCAATTACTAAAATACCTAATAGCTACAGTCTTAATACTAACTAGTCTTACATCAGGTGGGCTAACAACAGGCTTGTTTCTCTCAGACGGTGCGCATCATCACCTCCTACCTTGAGCTCCGCCTTCACAAAGCATTGGATTGGTTTAAAACTGACATGCTTAGCTAGGTGTCCATTATAAAGTAACTACACAATTACAAATAAAACACACACAAATACAAATACAAAGCATCACACTTGACTTTGTACATCACGTGTCAGTGAATGTGTCAGTTGGTCATCTCCTTCAAAAGCCCGCTCATACTGCTCCTGAACCTACACAACAGGATTAGCCACACACAGTATTACACTGAAATCTCATCAGTGGAGCTCTCTAAGTGTTAGGCCTCTTCACCCACAGGACAGCACAGCAATCACGAATAGAGACATTAGCGTGTGAGTGAGTGATGTGTTATGTTTGATAGATAAACACTGAGTGGTGATGAGAGAGGCTGAAGCTGAAGCAGCTGCAGGCGTTAGGTGTCAGTCGCTTATTAAATGTGACAGTGAGGCTTGGAGTCATGAGAGTTTAGAGGCATTTTCACACAGAGGAGCAAAGACTGGCTCACTAAACACATCACACACACATTGAGGGCTTACCAGACACAGCCAAATCCACACACGCAGCAGCGCTAGTGCAGAGTATTTGTCTGTTTTACCTGAATGAGTCCTGTTTGTGTGTGTTAGGCATGTATGTGAGAGTGTATTAGAAAGGTACTGAGAGGCTCTAGAGGCTTTAGCAGATGTGCAGTATCAGTGTGTTTGCAATGGGTAACAAGGTGTTGCAGCCTGCGGCTCTCCATGTGCTCTGTGTGTGTGTGTGGTGTGGTGTGCGTGTGTGTGTGTGTGTCTGTGTGTGTGTGTGGTTTCCAGCGTCTCTTTATCCACTTCTCATTGTGTCAGCTGCTCCATGATGTGTTTGCATGTGTTTATTGTTGACAGTTAGGCTGACGTATTGCTAATAGATAGCAGATAGCTGCTGAATGATTTGTCTTGTGCACCGCTGTACATCACTCTGTGTTTGTGTGTGTGCGCTAGGGGTTGCGAGATTTAAGTTGATGGTTATGTGATGAAGGTTGTGTCGAAGTCAGTTAATCGCTAATGATGTCATGAATAAAACTATAGCAGCACCATGCAGCAGAATGACTTTGAAAATCAGTGAAAAAGCCAGGCTTCACAAGTGCGTAGAGTGTGACGTGCCCTTTACAGTAAATTCCAGATCATATTGTAAGCCTTCAGGGAACCAGGGATAGGGTTCCTTGCTAATTTGTATCCAACTTTGCCAAGACGGAGGTCCAGAGAGCCAGAGAGCGCCATAACTTGGCAAACATAGGAGTAACCATCTTCATACTTGACAGGATTATGGGGTGTTAGATAATGCTTTAAGCAGGCTTGAATTTTGGTCCAAACTTAAAATTGCAGTCCAAGAACTCCCCGACCCAACTCGGATCAGAGCCTCATGTTTTACGTCTGAACCTGACCAGAGGTTCAAAAGCACATCATAAAACTTTAGGCTGACTTAAGCACTATACAGTTACATAAAGTCGGCCATTTGTCACACAAGTGATGACTAAAGCCTGATATTTCTTGGAGGGTTTTGGCAAAAATGTCCATGTTTATTTCCACTCTTTTTAGGTTAAAAAAATAATTAATTAATTAATAAATAAATGAATAAATAAATAAAAGTAGTTGCTCAAAAAGTTACAAATAAAAATGTAAGTTTTAATAACTATTAATAGTGGTATATGGCAGATAATGTGACAGTGACTCCAACAATAAGACATTTGGCATCCACACATCCCAAAAAACCTCAAAACCTGATTTTCTTTTGCTACTACAGTTGAAATGATGAAATACCTGATTTGCCGTTGACTGTCTACCACCATAATGTAAATGCAGCATAAATCAGGAGGAGTGGGAGGTAAAATCTGCTAATAGAGCGAAACGGGCTGTGAACCCGAACCTTAACCCGAATGTGAGTTTGGAACCAGAGCCCAAAAGACAGGAAAAAGACATCTGATTCCAACGTGAGCAGACGAGTCTTATGTGTGTCTGTGTGCGTGTGTGTGACTTGGCTGCTAGATGGGGTCTGTGGATTTTGGCAGGAGCTCTGAATGATTATAATAATTAAGAGCACTGGACAGACTCTCTCTCTGGAGTAGAGTCTCTATAATCAGAGAGGAAATATTGTGAATATTTTGACTCCCAAAATATAGTATACTGTGTTGGTAACCACTAGAATCTGTTTTGTCTCTTTCATCTCAAACTTGCTCTGCAGTTGGAAGTGGGGAATGAGGTTTAAAAAAAGGGGTTAAATAACCAAAAAACACAGGACACACACTACAGTGTTAATGTGTACATATGATGGGCTGCATTTACAGATATTTAAATATCCCTGTGTGTGTGTATCTTAAGATTCTTCAGCTCAAAGGTTAATCAAATTATACTCATGCCATCAGCCAGTCAAGAGCCAGTGAGAATCAGAGAGAGAGAAGACGGAGAGAGAGAGAGATACTATACAGAGAGTGAGAGAGATTATACAGAGAGAGATGGAGGAGGCCGATATGGGCTGTTTCCTCCAATCTAAAGCTTTTTTAATTGCAGATAATGTGTGTAATATGTCATAATTCATGGAGAAGCAGGCGTGAGGCAGGCAGAGGGGCTGCAGTGCTGACTGGAGCACTGCCTCTCTCCCCTCTCATCTCTTATCTCTCTGACATTGCATTAGCAGGCTTTTACAGACTGGTCTAATAGGATAACGCACAGCGCAGCCTGATCGGCCCATCACAGCTACACACGCTTACGCTTACACTTCTTTAACTGAGAGGGCTCTTGCTTTAAACATGCTTCTGACCTGATCTAGAACAGAAGCTCTCTGTCAAAAGGTCATCTGGGGTGATATGACAAGTTAATTTTGCTGTGATTTTGGCATTGGGATTGTTTATGGGTTATTTGTTATTTGTCACTTGTTAATCCATGAGTGGGGTCATATTCAACTCAACTTGGGTTTGCCACTGCACTCATATAGATGCATATTAAAGGGACAAAATAGTGGTTTTCTTGCCACAGTGTAGTAGTATGTTATACAAACAGTACAGTAGACCTTTTCACTTCTGCACAACAGACAGAGCAAGTAACTGTGTTTAGTCAGAGGTGCTCATGTTACATCTTGCAATAAGTCCATTGACTTACATTAAAATTAAATAAGTTTTTTCCCTTTCCTGTAAAGTTGCTTTTTTCTTTTGGCAGTGATGATATATATTTTCATATTATTTCTCACCACTATCAGAAAAAGATGTCCATTTTTCTTTTATTCTTTTCATTTGTTCTTCACGTTTCATGAATACAGACATTGGCATTACATTCAATCTACATTTCCTGAGGAATATACCAGTGGTACAAAATACAAAAAAAATCCTGTTGCATTGACAAGAAAAAATGTTTCTTTAACTTTTAAAAAAGTATTCAGGCTGCATTACTTGTATTTCCAATAATGCCTAGAAATATGTTTATTTATTTATTAATCTATTTACTGAGTTATTTTCAAATAACTCAAAATGTTAAGGCAGCCCTGAAACAAACATTTTTAAGTTAAAATCACCATATTTTTATAGTGTATTATAATACCCATTAGAATGCCATTGTGAGTATTAAAATAGTTCATGTATTTAGTTCATGTAATAACCCCATTGGCCTCTATGAGAAGCCGTATTAGCAGAACATAGGATGGTATAAATGAGTGAGTGAGATCCACTGACTATAGAGTGTAATATAAATTGAATTGGCCGGGTTGGCCAGTGAAGTCAGGGCAGATAGCTGATACATTATGAGAGAACTGAGGCTATATCGCATGATATGAATGACAGCCGTGTTTACAGTTTCGATCATGCATTCTATATCCGTCTGTCTCTCTCACTTCCGCTCTCTCTCTCTTCCCCCATTCCTCTTGTGAAGAGATGGAGGACTGATGGATGGATGGCATGGCACAGGGTCATTCCTCAGCCTGCCCCTGCTCTCTCTGCCTATCACTCATAGTCCAGAGAAAGGGAGAGATGGATAGGTGCACAGCGCTGAACAAGAGGGCTCTGAAGTCAGTGAGAGTTCAAATGAAAGAGTGGCTGTTAGAAAAAGAGCACACGTCCCTCAGCTTTAGAATGCTTTAGTGATTATAAACGTTGGTGGGTTGGTGGGTTGGTAGGTTGGTTGGTTGGTTGGTTGCATGGTGGGGATTAGTCATGATATCTAGGGATGAACTGATGCACAGTTTTTTTCTTATACAAATCTGCTGCTGTCCATACTGATTCCAGTACATGTATATAACATCAAAATTGGGTCAAGATCTCTCTGCCTTGATGTTAAACAGAAATGTAACACCTATTAGAAATGCAGTTAAATTAAGCTACTATTGATTATGGTTTATACCGTGGTATACAGGGTTTGGTGGTATTGGAGTACATGTAACAGTGATACAAAAAATCATAGTAATGAGATTACAAGTATATTATAAAAACAGGGGTACATTCAAATCACATGCAATCTGTAGAAAATTAGAATGTATTTTGCGTAATTAAGAAATGTTGCATTTTTTCTTTCACGAATGCATTTTCAGTCATGCGTTCAGCCTGATTATGCATATTGCCTGATTCTATGGCAGCAAACTGAACAGTTGATTTGAACCAAAATTTGATACAGTTGATTGGATATAAATCAAAATCTTTGAAACAAAATGCTGGTATGTGTAAATGATAATTACTAAGACAATCAGCTCCTGCTTAGTTTTCATGTGAAATCACACGTTTGTTTGGGCTGCTGAAGCTGCAGGAAGTTACGGCATCTATGAATGACATCTTAAACAATGTTCAAGCAGAATGCACTTAATATGATTTCTTATGAGGCACTACAGGCCTCTTAGCAGACACAAATGAGGCCCTGTCAGAGTTATTAGAATGGCCTGTGTTTATAGTTACAGTTAATGAACTTGACACCATTTTCACTGCTCATGAGTAACTCTGATGTTCCCATGTATTGCTCCACCCATATATATAAACCATTACAATTCCTAAACATTTCTTCTCTATTACAAACACATTTTAGTTTACTTACACAGTGCTTATAGAAGACCTGTCCCAAAACCAGTTAGTTGAAAGTGTGTGTGTGTGTGTGTGTGTGAGAGAGAGAGAGAGAGAGAGAGAGAGAGAGAGAGAGAAAAGGAGAGAAGGAGAGCTCTAATGACTTCACAGGCCATTAGTCTCTCTGTGTGCTCTGTCACACCTCATTATCCACACACACACACACCAACACACATATACACGCTACCGGAGCAGCAGGCTGGAACACAAAATACTCTCCTCTACAAACTTGAGTCAAACTCTCACCTTCTTGTGTGTGAGAACAAGATGGAGAGGTCAAGAGGTCATGCATCTGCTCATTCGTCTAGTCAGCTATTCTACCAAATCTGCTATAATTCAATTTTATTGGTTCATTCTTAATTCATTCTTTACAAAAGATGCTGTCTAAAAGCAGGTTTATGGAATTCTGGATACAGGCTCCTAATGAGCAAACCAAGGGTGACAGTATTCAGCATTGGGAAATACTCCTTAGGGAATAAACACTGCAAGGAATCCAAAATTCAAATGAAAATCCATCCTCCTCTGGACTGTAACATATAGAATTCTGGGACTGTAGTCAGACAACATAAGCAGCAATAGAGCCATGGAAAGGAGAGGTCTGAGGGATAGAGTGACCAGTTATCAAGTCTGTCAAAGATGTGGTGAGCTACTAACAGTGTATGACCTGCACAATATGTTGAACACCAGGGCACAGGAAACACAAAGTTTAGTGTCTAACAAATACAAAAGACCAAGAAGCAGCTTTCATAAGGCAGCTGACCATGCATGAGTCTGATTAGAGACCACTGAGAAGTCAAAGTTAATGAGGGATGTGAAACAGTCTATTGATTAAAAACTTGGAGTGTCCAGAAGGTCAGTAATCACCACAGCAACAAGGTGAGTGACACCTTCACCTTCTTTAGGATTTTGTTGTTAAAAAGAACATTATGATTGACATAACTTCTCAGCTATTCACAGTCATCTCTAAAAGCTAATTCCTCGATTAAAGGAAGGAATAACTCCTTAGAACAAACCTCATATGAGCACTGGCTGTAAATCAGCCATAATTATTAGGCTTAAAAGATGGTGTAAAGATATTCCCTGGGAACATGTAATTTAGACACACTGTCCTGATCGTCTGAAGGGGGTGATGTGTTTATTTCATTTCTGAAACAAAAACAGTTTTGGATTAAAGTAATTAAAATACCACACTCGCACCTAGGTGTGAAAACTATTATCAGGCATGCATGTTTGTTCTTAGGTAAGTCAAACTTTATCTAGATTACTGTGTCTGCTATCACTCGTGTCTAATACCCCGTTTCTAACACTCTGTTGACAGTTACATTCTCACTCACACTTCCACCTAATTAGACAAGAAACCCTACCACTTAACAATCAGTGACTGCAAGATACAACGTTGGGGGTTAGGTGGCTTGCTTAAGGGCTCTTCAGTCATGTCCTGTAGGTTCAGGGAATCGAACCAACCTCCAGCCCACAACTACCCCACGAATACTGTATATCAAAGTGTCATTGCATCCCTAACTAATCTTTAGGTGTCATTGCATCCCTAAAACAAAACTTTACTATGAGTAATAACACAAGATACGTTTTTAGCAACAGTGCTAGTGAAGTCATAGAAGCTATTTGTCATCACACAAATCTGCATTAATTATAATAATCTTAATAACTGACATTACAAAGTTGTGTCTATGGTCTGTTATTAGAAACTCAGAAGAATCTGCACCTGTGACCTGTTTGATTGCAGATTGTAATCAGTGTATGTGTATAGTCAGTTTGTCTCTTAGTTCTTAGGCAAACCATTGCATTTCATGTGTGCCTGCATTGAATGTGCAGGGTTTTAAAATAGGGGGTAAACAAAAAAAGTACTTCAACACTATCAATTAAGAAAAGGTTTTAAAAAGATTAGAATGCTATTCAGCACTGTTACTGATAAAGAACTGGAAAACCAGCAGTGGACACCAAGTTAAGAAACATTTCTGTGACAGCTGCCAAGAAAATAGTGCAGAAAGAAAAGCCTACAAGCAACTTACACTCAAAACCAAAGTTTTTTTTTTTCACAGCAAAGTGGTTTGGCTGTTCGGATTGTAGAATAAGAATGTTCTTAAACAGAAATGAGCTGCCTGCTAGAATGTTGAAAGAACAAAAAATCTCTCCACCGACACCACCAAAACAGCCTGCTTGCAATATGCCAAACAGCATCTAGAGAAACTTGAATTAAAGTAATTTGGAAAGAGGAGACAAAACGTAATGGTAACAGTCATGAACATTGTGATTGCACATTATGATTGAACACACCATCCCTGCAATTAGGCATGGAGGCATGTAAGCTACAGCAACACACGAAGTTTAGAGAACATGGTGGCTTTTTGCCAAGAAGAGTAGACAACAAATAAAGACATTTACAGCCATCAGACAAGACTAAAAGCTCTCCTTGATTTTCAAGATATTCAAGATTCCAAAACATGATATTAAGAACCAAAGGTATGTGAACTTTTGACAAATATATTGTTGCTGTCCAAAAAAAACAAATATTTCCAAAATGGCAACTTTATAGGAGAGGGCAAAAAGGTCATTTAATTTTAATACAAGTCAGTGGAGCCAGACTTTTTTCCAAGTGTTTTTGGGCCATTTCTGTTGATCCGTTCATCATAATATGATGACACAGTGTAAACAGCAGCTGCTGTGTTCAAATGATGCATAAAAGTAAAAATTGACAAAAATGGAGACATGTTTGTCGTTAGACAGCATCGACATGTAGACACTGTTTTGTCAGTAATTAATATGCTTAATATGATACATGCACATTTCTGTGGTGACAAATAGCTTTGTGAGTACTATCTCTAAATAAAACATCACATATTTTCAGTTTTGAATATGCAATAGAAAATGATTATGGATATTTGCATAATCTGTATAAAAAGCTTGAGATGTATAGTACTTTAACATATTACTAGATAGACAGCTCACTAACCTGAAAGCTCTCATTTATTCTTGGAAATAAATGCAATTGAGAACATGCTAACTAGCAATTGAGAGTGTGATTCTAACAGACTTTAACCTTTAACGCCTCAAATTAGAGCTCTAACAATAAGCAGTTAGCAATGTCTCAGCAGCCTTACCTCTGACTGCTGCTGAGGTATCATTGTGGCTAAGACAGGAAACGACTGTTCTTTTGACTGACATAAAAAAGGCTAATCATAAATCTTGCTCTGTTTAGAGATGTGCTCTGTTTTGAAGTGCTGCTACGGCAGGTTGCTGGTAATCCCCTAACATCAGCATTCTGCACAAAAATGTGTACCATCAGACTGCTAAAAACAATGCACGGACGTACGTGCTTTTGCCTCATTTGTACATTTTAACCCATTTCTGCTGTTGTGCTGCTTTGCTTCCGTCTGTATACACCTCCGCCTCTGCAGTGGGTTAATAGTTTAAGAGCAGGACTCGTGATCTCACCCCACCAGCTCACCCCTCTACACTTTTCATACATCAATTACTTTAAGTGCGGAGGCCGTTTTATTGTGGCCGTTAAACATGCCTTAACAATTTCCAACAAACAACAAATACCTAAAGTTAATCCATCAGGAAAACTGTAAACAAATGAAGGCAATAGGGGGAAATTCATGACCGGTGTGGTGATGCAGTGTGATTATTTGTGTGTTCTGTTGCCGCACATACTCCCAGCTCTGCTCTGTCCTGCGTAGCATCCATTAAGCGCTTGTGTAAACAGTGGACCCTGGTGGGCTAGGTTGCATGTTCTGCTTCCTCGCCTTTTAAAAAATATGATCTTTTCTGCAGCGTTTGGCGCGACCTTCCCCAGCCCAGCGGGGTAATGTAATCATGGGCAGGGAAGCACGTCTGTCAAAAGCGCGTAAACTGGGTAATAAATGCATGCTACGTTAACATGTCTAACACTGCAAGTAACACACACACACACACACACACACACTGGCGCGTGCACACTGGTGAATGTGTGGTTTGTGTCCTCTGTTCTGAGGCAACATAGTCAACATATTAGAAAGTATTTTTTTTTTACTTCCTTTCTTTTTTAATTTGTCTTTTACAAATAACATTTACTTTTGTTAGTGTACTCGACTACATTTTTACCTGTAATGGTACGTTGAGGCCTAAATACTAATACCTAATGCTTTTGCTTCAGTTCTAATAAAATTATTTTACTTCAGTGCTTTAGTTTTATTTTTCATTGCAGAGAAAGCTAAATTAAGAGAGTCTCCGCTCATAAAGCCTTTGGAAAGTTGCCCTATTAAATTTTCTATTTGTCGCTTTCCGTTCATAACAAAGCAAAACTCCCAGCTGCAGAAACTCTACAGATGAGTTCAGAGACATCAAGTTTATAGGAGAAAGAAAGAAGAGAATGTTAACAGCACACCCAAAGACATTCTTTATCTGAACTACTTCTTCAATAGATTTATCAGTCGCCACCCAAAACCTGCCCAAATCTCCACTGTCCACAGTTCAACTTCAGCCTGACTGAGCAGCTGCCTAGCTGTCTAATCCTGGCTAAACAGGTAGTGAGTTTACTAATTTTTTTTCTTTGATGTTTTAGAATAAAATGGCAGCTATTTTTTAAACATAAAATCTGCTATATCCGTTTAATTTCAAGTGCTCGTTATTTAGCCACTTTATTGTCAACTCATATGATTTTCTATGTAAAATAGGGCTTTGTCACAGTTTTGGAGGTAAGCAACTGCTTAATGCTGATCATTCAGTCTGATTCTAGAATACAGTATGGTTACAGTGGGCTTTCAGTTACTTACAAATGGATTGGTAGTAGTACATCATCACAGACTTTGTTTATTAAGTTCATCACTGAACACACCCCCCTCCCCATCTCCCTCTCTCCTGCCCCCCCTTGTGTTTGTATGTAACTGTGTGTGAAAGTAAAGTTTTGCTGTCAGAGGAATATATCACAGTAAAGAATCTCAGTACTGGATAAATTGGTGTTCTAAATGGTTATCAGTGAATGTACTCACCCATGGTTGTAATTGATCTAGCTATGCTATGTCCATTCATGCTTTTAACAGATGATGTTTGTTTCAAGTTGTGTTAAGTTATTAAAAACTAGTTAAGATCTAAAAGGCCATAACGTAAAATATACCATGCTGTTGCACCCAACCCTGTTTCCTTTCCTGCCTGTTTCTTTGTTTATCTTGTCCTCATGTTTCTTCCATGTGCTTCTTCCTTCTTTTATTATTGGTTTCTAGCTTCTCCTTGATCTCACCATCTTGTTACACCCCGACCTGTTGCTAGTTTGTGGCTCCTCCCCTTCCCAGTTGTTCCTTGTCAGTCTTTGTGTTTAGATATCCCTCTGTTTGTTGCTTGTCTTTGTCTTGCATTGTGATTGTCATGTGATTGTCATGTCATTGTGATTGTCATGTTCCTGTGTTCAATTATGGTCTTTGATGTTCTTGCTTTCTTGTTAGTTTTCAGTTAGTTTCTAGTAGTAGTGTTTTTGGTGTATTTTCATGGACTCTGCTGCACTGTCCTGCTGCACTCTCCATCTCCATCAGCACTCGTAACTTCAAGATGGACTCTAATAAACAGACTCTGTATTTGTATCTTGCCTGTTTAACCATCCCACATGTTAAATGGCTCTCTTTAGAGACTCTTGTGGCACTGCTGGAGAATGCATTATACAAAAGTGGTTAAAACTGATATGGGATCTATACTGAAAGTAGAGACTTGCATCAATATTACTCCAAATGAGTAGTGCAGATTAAATATGCTGCTGTTTCTCATTGGGTTGAATAGGTGGCCGGTTGCCACAGTGATACAGTGTGTAGCGCTGTCACCTGGGGGGTGGAGTTTGCATGTTCTCCCCTTGCCTGCATGTGTTTCCCCTGGGTGCTCCGGTTTTCTCCCACAGTTCAAAGACATGCAGTCAGGCTGATTGGAGATGCTAACTTGCCTCCTGTGGGTGTGTGTGTGCATGTGTGTGCATGTGTGTGCATGTGTGTGCGTGTGTGTGTGTGTGTGTGAGTGTATACATCTGCATATCTGCCCTGTGATGGATTGGCGACTTGTCCTGGGTGTTTCCTGCCTTACGCATAGTGAGCGCTGGAATAGGCTCCAGCACCCTCCATGACCCTGAAGGATGAAGTGATTAAGATCATGACAATGAGTGAGTGAGGAGTGAATGTTCTGTAATGGTTGTCCAATCTGTTCGCTACAAAAGAACGTATTTATGGTTAAGTCAATTAAGATTTTCATATCTGTTTACCACTTATTTCATTCTTTTATCAGAGAAAGAGTGATTGTGTATGTGTTTGAGAGAGAGAGAGAGAGAGAGAGGGAGGCTCCCTACAAGGTGCAGTGACAGCCTATTCAGAGTGAGGGTGGCTGTTTCTGTGTGTGTGCGTGTGAGTGTGTGTGTGAGAGAGAGAGAGAGACACTCTGACCCCTGCTATATCACACTGAGAAAAGAACTCCTCTCTGACAGCTTCTGGGCCCTTCAACTATTGGCCATAAACACATACACATACACACACTGTCACACACATGCACACAAACACTCACTCCTGACCTCAGTGTTAAAGCAGGAGCAGAAAGGGTATAGCCAGCTGCCAAGAGAGGAAAAAACAATCCATTTGCCCTTGCCTAGACTATACACACACACACACACGGGCCATACAACACGTTTCCCTACCTGAGCATTCAGTGTCAATGTGTTCCTCTAAACAGCCAGTGTAACACTTCAGGAAGTGAGGTGAGAAGGAAAGACTGGTCTGCTAAACAACATATTCAAATCTAATTATGTTTTTTATACATATTCTGTGTGTGTGTGTGTCTGTCTGTCTGTCTGTCTGTCTGTCTGTGTGTGTGTGTGTGTCTGTGTGTATGTGAGTGAGATGAGGAGTAGGAGGCAGAGGTGAGGGTGTAATTGTAAGGTAAAGGCGGAGCTTTGACAGTGATTACCGCTGTTAATTGGAGGGAAGGGGCAGCTGGAAGCGGGTGATTCACCATCCAGCAGAGGCAGCTTTAATGAGTTTGTTTAGGAGAGAGAGAGAGAGAGTCCATGTCCATGCCTCGTTTTTCTACTGTGATGAGCTAATGGTTGAAACCCATAAACATACTAATGAAGTCAGCACCAATAACACTGGTTCCCTGCCTGCACTGTTCCCTGTCCTCACATGGCAACAAATCACAACTCTTAAATGCGATTATCTGGTCAAAAATCAAAATGGCTGAAGTATGAAGTATGAAGCTTCTTGAGTTTTGTACTGCTAATGTAAGGGTACCACAGCTAATGCAGTTAGCCTCATACCATACTGAGTAGTTAGGAGTAGTCAGGTAATCTCAAAAAGACTTCTGACATCATAGTGTTAACCATAAAAACGGGCAAAACCATTGCATCATTGCAAATCATTACATACCTACAAACAACAGTAGCAGCAATTATGATGCCAGTTTTTTGTCTGTGCCATGTTCTGTTATTATAGATTACAGTATATAATAAAGGGTCAGAAACTAAATGTAGCAAATGTATGATTTAATTAGCCTCATACACTAAATGACCAGAAGTGTATGGACACCCCAACATCATATATGCAATCATACCAAAACCATGAGCGTTAATATGGAGCTGGTCCCCTCTTTGCTGCTTCACAGCCTCCATTCTTGTCAGAAGACACTGCAGATTTGAGCATGGCTGCTTGATTCTCTTTAATTCAGCCACAGGAGCATTAGTAAGGTTGGGCCCTGATATTGAGCAATAAGGCCTGGCTTACAGTCGGCATTCCAACAAATTGCAAAGGTGGTGGATGAGGTTGAGTTTTTAAGGCTTTGTGCAAGCATTTAAACTATCACTTTCCTATCAGGGCCCCTTCATGGCAGAAAAAACAGTCTATTTCTTGCTATGATCCAATTACATTGTTTGACGATTACAATTCAGAGAATGAGGTGTGATAGGAAATGTCAGTGAAGCAGGAGTACAAAACAAAGCAAGTGAGAAACTTTGACCCATTGTCTGTGAGGAAGTTTAGTAGTCTTTTTTAAAGAAGGCAGACAAAATCTGAGCACTGCTGTTTATAACCAAAACTCAGTATGAAAGCTTTTGAAGTAGTTATGAAAAGTCTCTCTGGCATCTCGCCTGTTTAGGTGAGTTTATACAGTAATAGTTTTAATTAATAGTACAGATATCCAGATAATACGGATAATACAGGTTTCTGTTTTGAGTTTTCCCATTCTACCTTGAATGGTTCAGCAGCTCAATTCCTCAGCTTCTTGTTCAAGTTTTCCAATTCCATTTTAAATGGTGCGGTACTTCCATGCTGGTGCCTTAGTCGTTAGTCCTTGTTCGACTTTCCCGTTTCAACAGCTAGAGTAGGCCTGCTTTACAGAAGGCTTTTTTTAAGTGCGCAATATAAAGGGCTGAAATACAATCGTTTATGTAGTTTTGTGTCTTTTATTTTTCTTTCCAAAATAAATTTGACACCAAACTCCAGAATGTAACTGCAGCACCATTTAAGGTGGAACATAACATTTTGACCAAGAAGATGGTGAATAAGAAAGCTGACTTCAGTCTCTCTGAGACTTCTTCACCAGTAAAAGGCCTCACTGACGTTAATTGCCATTGCCATTCGCCCTTTGCCTGATCTAAAAACTTAATTCACAAAACTTATTTTAGCTGATTGGCTAGAAGAACGTTGTGATGTTCATCAGTCTGAGCCATTTTGTCCATTTACTCATCTGCAGACATAGGACTGTGTAAAAACATCGCACACGTAATGAGCATATAGAAAGGACAGTTAGAGGAGTGTGAGGAGATGTTTGCTGAATTCATAAAAAGTGCACTGGATTTTAATTGTATGGCCTGCGTTTAAGTGTAACAGCCATTATGGTGTCGGAAATGTTCAACTGATTTGTTGTTAAGGTGCCGTGTTAAAATTCACAGGACTCTTCAGTAAGACAAATTCTACTGTTACTGTCTGTCTATGGGAATTGAGATTGCATGCTTAATTTTATGCACATGCCAATGAACGAGCTGACCTTAGTGATTAGAAATATACTTTTGGTCAAGTAGTGTAGCATAAAAGCAAACATTTTTTTGGCTGACAACTACAAACCCCCACTATCCTTTTTGCTCTAGACTACTGTTCCAGTTGTGAAGCTTCTCCACACCTGGCTATAGTCTGTTCCGCCTCTGAGGTGGTTGAGCTCTTTATTCACTCTGATCTACATTTCCGTATTGTAATAAGGCTTAGCCGAGGTTGACCTGCCTTTCTTTGGGGCATGAATAGTAATGTAGTAAGGTGTAGTGAGGGATGGCGTGAGGAGAGGTCACTCTAAGCCTGAGGGGACATAGGCAGCAGGGTTAAGGCACACATTAATGGGCTTTTCCTGCTGCACTCCACTCTAAAGAGACATGAACCTACGGAAAAATCCTATTTATGTTCCCCTCTGTCCAAAGGCTCCTATTCACACAAAGGTGGTGTTGAGTCCATTATGTGTATGTGTGTATGGGAATGAATGCATAAGTCAGTCTGCCGTTTGTGTGTTGGGTATTGTAGCTCTCCTAGTCTTTGGTTAAGTATTTGGTTCGACCAGGACCCGGATTCACAAGCAAGATTAAATCTTCTCAAATGTCTTGTCTTATGAAAAAAGATTATTTATAATTAACCATTATGGGAGAAAAACATATATTTTTCAGAAATAGTGATGTTATAATAGGCTCACGTGAAATTCCCAGTCTATGACTTCAGCTCCCCTGAGTCTCTAGGTAGCAAGTCAACTGAGGAATCAACTCAGATTGCATCCTCTGTGTTCTTCTCATGCACAAATAGCTGTGGATACTAACTTAGACCTTCACCTTGGTTTTCTCCTTTAGCCAGTTCTTAGAGCTCTCACACTTCATTACACTGATCACAGCTCAGGAGCCTTTTCTATCCACATCTATTTCTGATCAGCTCTAACGCAGCTGATGAAACTCCTGAACAGACTTTTTATGTTTCCCAGCCCTTTACACGCACACAACTCCCGTTAGATGAGCGCACGTTGAATCTGGGGTCGTGTCTGATTTGTTGCCTCTAGACAGGCAGTGCTTTTATACTCCATTTGTCGTTTTAAAGACTACAAACCACCTGGTCATTAGCCCAGCAGTGATTGTTATTAATGCTGTTATGAAAGGGCAGAAGATGTGCTTTGATACCGGCCGATGAAAGAGGGTAGGGGCCCACTGGGACCTGCTGTCTGGATCTGGATGACAGGGGCCTGCTGGAGAGCCGGGGCCAGACCTATCAAGCCGTTTACATTCAGCCGGGCCGCAGCCTGAAAGTCTGCTACAGCTTGGAGTTCAGTGTATGCTGAAACAGCGTTCAAACACGGTTTATAACACTATTTATGACTCTATTTGAATAAATAACAATGGGACAGTTTACTGCATTTAAGTAACACATTTGTTTACAGTGATTTAACTGTTTTAGACAAATAGAAATGTTCCTGTTTGTGTTCATGCGACTCTGTAGTTACATACAAACATCAGTAGCTGTTTATTTCTTTTAACAAACTACCAAGTATATGTATACGTATATGTATTGGATGGTCTAACCTGTTGCTTGGTGCATGTGGTATATAGCTTGGTTTGGTGTATATAGGTTAGTTACATCCGACAGATGTGTTAGTGATGTTAAAAATGATGACTTGTTTTGTTTCTGATACTTTTGACTCTGGTAGATCGTTAGAGAGACTAGAAGTGTGAAAACTGCAGCCATTTTTGCTCTCTGCTGATTGAAAAACAGTGAATTATGACTGAAAGGAGAAGCTTGGTTCCAGTGATCTTGTGATTAAAAAGTGCAAATAAAAGTTGCACATAAGAGTTTTTTTTCTTCCTTTTGTTCATTTGAACTAAACAAAAATGTCAAAAAAACAACTTCTGTTTAAATGATATCTACTGATGACCAAAAAGCCATTGAAGCTTCATAACTGAGATTAAATGAAAGTGCATAAATAGAGCCCTTCAGTGACGCCATGCATTTGCATACGTCCAGTTACCTGAGCTATCAGTCTTCCATCCTCTTTGTGTGGCCTACTCTTAAATTAATTCTCAATGCTCACCTGTTAAGTAAATATGAGATACATCAGTAATGCAATCAACGTAACTAGGCATTCTTTCTAACTGTAGAAAACAAATCCTACACACACACACACACACATTTTCTTTAGAGTTTTTTCTTTCTTTCTCAGTCAATCTTTTATAAACACAAACACACATAGACTTCCGCGTCTTATCCCAGATGTAGTAACATGATCCCTGTGTTCCTGTCAGGCCCTACTCTCTCCTGCTTTAATCTCTGTGTCATGAGGAAGAGAATTAGGAACAATGGAAAAGGTTGCTCACTGAATATATTCCCCCGGTATCAATAATGCAAGGTGTTTTTAATGAAAGAATACATTTTCTCTGCTGCTGTTAATCTCCATGTTAGGGTGAGGGCCTTTCCATCTAATGGAGGCTATAAAGACATAGAAAGGTCAAGGCGGTAATAGACTAATCTCAATTATCAAGGGCACTTCACAAAATCTTTCACACTATAAAGCTCATGAGCGCCTGCGTTCTCTCATAGGCGTAACATTCCATTTGAAACACTGAAAAGCTATTAGCAAACAATGTAAAACATATTAGTCACTTGCTAAATGTTTTCTCCAAATGTCATAGCAGCCACTGTTTCACCTGCCAAGCGCTAGAACATCATCATGCCCTTTTTGAAAATGCTGTTCCACACTATGTGCAGTTTGCTTTTCTATCATTGTAAGTATTAAAAATTTAAGTATTTTCATTTTTTGTGATTTTGATTTTTCTACATCGCTTACATTTACATTTATGATATTTAGCTGATGCTTTTATCCAGAGTGACTTACAAGGTTATTCATATTACAGATAGGCCAATGTAGTGTTAGGAGTCTTGCCCAAGAACTCTTATTGGTGTAGCACAGCATAGACCAGGAACCCCCAGCTCTCTGGTAGGTAGTGGTGTTATCTGCTCTGCCACACCAACATCATTTGACCACAGCAGCTATTCTTTACATTGTGGGGAAATGATAATTAGATCAATAGAATTATGATAATTAGACCAATAGAAAAGGTTCAGGATCTCTTTACATAAATTTACATTTATTTATTTAAGTAAAGAATGATTCTGTCTTCTCCTGTAAAGCTGTCATTTTAGTGATACGTGTTTTTCTGTGGGTAGTGATGAGTGATGAGGACAAACTTGACTCAAAGTGAATCAATGCCTAATATGTGAACCCATTTTTAATTTATACAGAATACCGTAGACCCTTATAAAGGGTTTATGATTGTTTTGAGAGTTTATTAATAGTTATTAATTAGGACAAAAACACCATGAGCACCAACACTGACCAGTTGTTTGCTTATTACATCCACATGACATTTGTACTGTGAAAGCTCAGATTTTAAAGTTTGCTGATCTTAATTTGATGTTCTTAGTCTTTGAGCTTCATGATCTATGACAAACACATGCATCAGACAGAACAGCTCACTTTTGCCCCTTTTATTAAGGTGTCATGACTGCTTACTAAGATCTTTGACCTATGAAGGTAAACTACTGTACTGTTACCTGATTTTGTACTACACTCTCAGTTTAGTGTGTTACAACTAGTGTGAGAGATTCCTGGTGTGGCTTCAAAGAGAGATCATATCAGAAACACCTGCACAAACCAAAAGATCTGTGTTGTCACTCAGTACAAATTGGGCAATCCTGCTGCTTTTCATCGCTGGCATGGGTTTTTGATGGCTGCTTGCTCAACCACACACAACCAGTGAAACTTACTGAGGTTACTCCTCCTCAAGGTGCCTGTTTTCTTCTCCCATACGCCTCTACCCATAAATTATTAATGTTCCTACTTTTGTGCCTTTTAATAGACTGTGATATTAACCAGTAAACCCTCTCATAAACATGCAGTGGTTTATATAGTGCTGGTGGCTCAGAGAGTGTGTAGGCCAGTGAGGAGCTGCCTGTAATGGATGACTCTCTTAATTAATTAATCTACACACCTGATCTTAATGAGCTGTGTCTTCAGGCTGTGGGTGCTCACTGCTGTAACTAATTAAGTTCATCAACGAGTTCACCATCACTTTCACTTCAGAGAACACTCTCTCGCTCTGTTCTCTGCAGGCTGAGTGCAGTAGGGAGGGGAAACACACACACGAGCACACACATACACACACACACATACATTTGTTTCTTTGAATTGTGGAGACATTACATAGACATCCATTAATTCCCTGGAGACTTAACCAAACATTAATCACAGCCTCTACTAGCCTAATCCCAACCCTAACTTAACCTTAAAGGGAAACTTTAATATGTGAACAAAGTCTTTCACAATGGTTTGGTGTGAAATGCTCCGATCTAGAGAAACAAAATTGTTCGCAGTGGTGATGATGGGAACCAGACATCTGAGTGTAATGCCTCTAAAAGCTCCCTCACAGAAAGTCATTACATGAAATGGTTGTAAATATACTGCCTGATGCCTCAGGCATTGTTTTGCAGTAGTTTTGGTTTAAAAGAAATGTACAGATTGAGATTTCTTTACAGTGGTGGTGATTGGAGCCAGGGGTCCTGACGACTGCTATGCCGATATATGTAAATACATTTTATTTACTTTCCCACAGCACCAGTGTCCCTACACACGTCTTCAGAGTCTTTATATGTAATGTTGTTGATGGTGAAATACGTAGTTCTCAGTCTAAACATTTAGACAGTTTTCTTTCTTGACTATTTTGCTGTAGAACTTTGCCTTTCTTGTATCCCTCCACAGTAGGTGAATTGCATTATTGATTAAAATATTTTTTAAACCAGAACTTTATCACACATCTACTGTAAAGCAATGTCTCAGACACCAGGCTTCAGTATTTATAACTACTTCATATCATAGTCACTTTCTGTGACTGAACTTTTAGAGACATTCAACTCTTCAGATATCTGGGTCCTATCACCGCCTTTGTGAAACGTTAGCTTTGAATTCTGTTTGTTGAAATGTGTTTTATCATTCTAGCATGCTTACTATGTTTTTACTTGCATAAAAAAGCAAAGATTGAAAGAATAAAAATCAGTAGCAATATTTTGTGTATATATGCGTTTGTGTATACATGTACATGCATGTTCGTGTGTACGTTTGTGTATGTTTGTGGAAGTATGGATGAGAGAAAGAGAGCAAGTGAGCCCTGAGGGCTGGCACTGAAGGTGACTCCCTTAGCAGTAACCTTGAGAAAGAGAGAGTGAGAGTGTGAGAGAGAGAGAGAGAGAGAGAGAGAGAGAGAGAGAGAGAGTGAGAGAGAGAGAGAGAGAAAGCAGAGAGAGAAAAAAAGTTTATGAAAATGAATTTGAGGAGAGGGGCAGTGGCTGACAGCAGCATAATTAAATGTGGAGTGTCAGCAGTAATGTATGCTGCACGGCAGGAGCGTGTGTGTGTGTGTGAGAGAGAGAGAGGAGGCCAGGCTTGTCGGCACAGGGGTCAGCAGGCCAGCAGGAGCAGATAAGGACAAAGCAGTGTCTGGCCCCTGTCTCTGACGGAGACAGACGTGTGTGTGTGTGTGTGTGTGCGTGTTTGTTTGTGTGTGTGTGTGCGTATCTGCCTACGTAAAGAAAGGATTGTGTTTATTATACTAATAGGATGGTGCAGGTATGGGCAAGTAGATAAATGCACATTGTCTATGAATGTAGATAAAGCACATTTTGAACTGAGGCTTGTCGTATGGCTTGGCCTTTGTGCTGTGTGTGCCTTTAAATTCCTGTCAGGTTTCACCTGAAAATGACTTCTGTGTTGTACATGTGATTCATTTCTGTGATGAACAAAAGACCAGAGAAATATAGTGTGTATTTGAAGGCAGACTTGTGTGCATGTCTCTCTGTCTCTTTTCCTTGCTCTCTCTCTCTCTCTCTCTCTCTGTCTCTCTCTCTCTCTCTCTCTCTCTGTCTCGGCTCAGTGAATTTGTCAATCCATGTGGTCATTGTGGTTTAAGTTCTTCACCCCACCCCTCATCAGTGTAATTCTGATGAAAGATGCAGGGGTGCAGAAAGATGCAGAAAGGTGCTGGGTCTGATTACCAATCTTCAACTCATCATGCCGTTCATTGTGTATACTTTACTTTCATTGGTGTGTTTCATTAGTTCAATTATTTTTGATAATATGATTTTGATTTTGCTCATAGTTCAGACAGGCTATTCAGAAAGTTGGAGTATCAGTGTTCTGTCTTACTCTGAAATGATACCAATATTGGTGTATCCCATGAGCCATAAATATCATAAAAACATAAATATCATAAGCATGTCATATGGAGAGAGTTTTCTATACAAATCACACTCTCCTCTCACACACTCTAGTCCATGCAGAATGGGAAGCTTGACCGTTTTGAGCTGAGTTGCAGCCTGTAAAATCAGTGTCCTATCATTCACCAGAAAATGCTAATTGGTAATGGTAAATGGTAATTACTGCAGCAATTGTTACAATAATAATTAGTTTCAAAAGATAACGTGGCAACCCATTTGCACCTACGCATGCACTAATATATATAACCAGTAACAAATGGCCATTTCATTCTTCTAAATCTAAAACAGACACCGTAGTGGATAACTTTGCAGTACTGCCCACAAGGATCGAAGTTCCTCGCCAGACAGGAAGGCCACTGCTATGTAACTAAGAGTTCCTGAGCAAGACACCCAAAGCTTCATTCACCTACCATTGTCAGTGACTTTAAATGAAAGTGTTTGTTGAATAGGTAAATGTTGACTGTAAGTGTCATGTCTGATTTAGCTGTCTCATAGCTAAACCTAGTCTTGTACTCCCTTCATAAGGAATATAGTGTGAACTTATGTACATACATTAGTATATTAATCAGGTATCAGGTAAATTGGTTTTGTCATTGCCTGTAATGAGTGTTATCAATTCATATATTGTACAGTGTATTGGTGCAACCCTGGTGTCCTGCCATAAAGCACAGTGTGACTTGATTAGACTATACCCACAAGAAGCGGTCAGTAATGTTCCATGATCTGTTAAGTATTTGAGACAGTTCTGGTCTCTCTGCATGTCCTGGTTTATGTAATGGAGGCAGAGGTGGTAACTGAGGAGGGTGGACATCACCACATTTATTTCATTAGCCCATAAAAGCAGTAATAGAGGAGAGGACCTGGATTTGTTAAATACCGCGCTGAGCTGTTACAGTCGGGGTTCTCACAAAATAACTCCGACCTAAGACTGCTTGCAAGTGTGTATGCGGAGAGAGAGAGACAGAAACCACAAACACATCTCTTTGTGTGTGTCTGTGTGTGTGTGTGTGTGTGTGTGTGTGTGAGTGTGTCAGTGTCAGAAGCAAGTAATGTAGATTTAACTCGCTCTGTGCGGCTGTACTGTAATATGAATGATAAACAAAAGGTTGAGAGTGAATTCTGTTTGAAATGTAGCCTCTGGGCTTCTTTCTTCTCTTGGTTCTCTTTCACCCTCTCTAGCCAGCCTGCGCTCTGTCTACTCTAAATGCAAAGCCTTTTTTCTGTAGAATTGGTTAATCCAGTGCCGGGCTGGTTTCTGGTCTTGGCGGGCCGCTCAGCCCCGCTGCTAGCCCCCTCATTACTCTCGGGGAAAAAAGTGCTAAGTAGCACGACAAGCTCGGCTAGTCACGGCAGATCACTCTGTCGGAGTAGGAGAGCGCCGCTACCAGTCATGCTGCAACAAATAGCCAAGCCTGCTCCTCGTGCACTCACACACACACACACACACACACAGAGAGAGAGAGAGAGAGAACACGCGAGGGGTCATAACTCAGGCCCCACGCTTCGTTCACTCGCCCCACTATTACCTTCCCTAGCAAGGTCACACTAATCAACTCAATTACCAGTCCTCTCGGACATTTTCATAATGTTTTCTGCTAGTTGCTCTCCTGTGAAAATGACACAGTCTTGGCAAATTAATATCATTACTATTCGCGCTTAATGGTGCAGCGATACTTTTTTATTTAAGATCGAGTCCCGCCAACGACCTCCACCGCTACAGAGTGAGCGGGGAGGGCCAGAGAGAGAGAGAGGGAGTGAATGAAATAAAAGAAGAGAGGAAAGACGAAACAAAAAGAATCTGAACAATAATCGAGACGTACAAGATTAGTAGCATTACTGCAGATCATTTTAGTGACTTGATTTAAGAATCTGCTGTTATTCTTATAACAGATTTGAGTAATGGTATTTCAGTACTGGGTAAATGATTTACTTTAATACTGTGTTGTATAGATATGTAATTTAAAGGGCTTACAGATGTGTTGAGGAAAACAAATAGATGTTCTTGCAGTTCCTTGCTTTTTTAATAAACACTATGTAAACATTGTATTTAAAAGAATCATTCACTCCCCCATCTGTACAGTCCATATATACAAACTAAGCAAACTCAGAGCAGAATTCCCCAGGACCCCAAGCAAAATTCTGCAGAGGGGCCCTCTTACCTGACCCCTGAGCCATATAAACCATTTGCAATTGCCACACAGACACACCTGATACCCCAGTGCCCCCACTACAGTCTTCTGGGCTGTGCTGTTCAGCATAATCAACATTTTAACTTATATTTAATATCTAATCATCTAATTATATTTAATATTTAATCAACAGTCAGAGTCAGTCCAGAGTGCATTAACTCAGAGTTGTAACTAAACCGTGACTAAGAGGAGAAATAATCATTGTCTTGTTTTTAAATGAGTGTACCATTACACCTGTATATTGTCTGGACAGAACTCCACAGAGGTCACTACTGCAGAGCGTAAGTTTTGTTTTGTGCACATGCATATGAACTTGTTACATGTGACACTGTTAGCTGCAGTTTGTTGCCCATTCGAGTTCATGAAGTGTAACAAGCAATTGTATTCCACTGTTTTTATTTGGTGACATCAGACTTTGAGAGAAGTGAACACAAGTTTACCTGATTGCTGTCCCCCAGTTAACTCTCATGGTGTTTTTCCTTGTGACCGGAGGGTCACTGGTTCAAATCCCTGAACCGATTGTAACGGCTGAAATGCCCTTGAGCAAGGTACCTAAGCCCCAACTGCTCCCTGGGCGCCATGGATAGGGCTGCCCACTGCTCCGGGCAAGTTTGCTCACTAAGGCTTCAACAGCTAATTGATGTGATCAACAAAAAATCGTTGGCAAAGAATCTTGTTGTGGATTAGGTGTCATGATTATCTTCACACTGGTCACAGGGTTTCAGGATGCTGAACACAGAGCTTTTGGAAGAAGCTCACCAGGGTGAATGCAGGTGCAGGAAAACTATGTGTTTTCACATGGATGGCCTTGACATTATTGCCGTTTGACAACAAGTGATGAACTTGCTTTTTGGCCCTGTGTGTGCGACATGGCTTCTGTGTACTCAGATATTAGAGGAGAAATCATTTAAATAGCACTGCAGTTCTTGTACAATCAAATTATCTCCATAATAGTATGTTTTGAGGACAGTGCAGAAGGCATCTTGAGGCCTTGTTGATCTTGATAAAAGTCTGGTTTGTGTGTTAGTTGTGGCCCAAAAAAACCCTGTTTTATGGTCAGTTTATTAACTTCACTTTATGTTTACCTAACTCACGTAAACGTTTGTGTTTGCAGCGAAATAACATTTCAAATCTGTTAATTGATTAAATGCTAACTGAATTATATACAGTGCTGTTAATAAGAATGATAAGCATATATTTCCTACCAGTCATAGTGATGATGTGCAGTAGATGTGTAGAGTGCACGCTTAGATTTATCAGAACTTCGCTTATAGGCACTTTCCTCATGCTGTTGAATAGCCTGTGCAGTTACGTGTTTGGGGTTCTTGTGTGCATGTGTATGAAGGTGTATACACACCTTTTGACAGACTTTTTGAGTCACAGGAGTGATAATGGCTTTATTATTGGAGACACCCTGTGAGCCCCACTAATGAGTGCTTGTGGAGTATGTGGGTGTGTAAGGGAATACTACAGGACAGCACAGTGCTATCCCAGCACAGGGGGCCTTTTGAGACCAATTAGAGTGGCAGGCACTGTGGACAAGCTCACACCTGTCTATGGTCTTATTATTCCAGTAGTGCTGGATTGGGATTGGCTCATTAGTCCAGCAGTACTGTACTGGGATTGGTTTATTATTCCAGCAGTGCTGGACAAGGGTTGTCTGACTATTCCAGCAGTATCGGACTGGGATTGACTCATTATTCCAGTAGTACTGGACTGGGGTTGTCTGACTCTTCCAGCAGTACTGAATTAGGATTGGTTAATCATTCCTGGGTTGCAGGTTTGGGATTGTGTTATCATTCCATAAGTGGTGCACTTGGATAATCTCATTATTTCATTGTTGCTGGACTGGGATTGGCTCAATATTCCTACAGTTCTGCGCTGGATTAGCTCATTACTCTAGCCGTGTTGGACTGGGATTGTCTGATTTTTTTCAGCAATGCTTCAATAGAATTTGACGATTATTTAAATAGAGCCAAACTGGGTTTGGCTGATTATTTCAGCATAGCTAGACTGAGATTGTCCCATTGCTCTGGCAGTACTGGACTGGGTTTGGTTGACTGGTCCAGCAGTACTGGACAGAGATTAGCTATTATTCCAGTAGTTCTGGATTAGCTTTGGTTGATTATTCCTGGAGTGTAGGTTTGTGATTAGTTCATTATTTCAACAGTGCTGCAGAGGGATTAGCCGATTCTTTTAGCAGTGTTGGACTGGGGTTGGCACATTATTCCAGCATTGCTGCACTGGGATTAGCTCATTGTCCTAGAAGTGTTGGACTAGGATTAACTGCGTATTTTACATATGTTGGACAGCAAATACAGCATTGCTAGATTAAGATTGAATCTTTTGTTTCAGTGACGCTGATTTGGAATTGGCTGATACTTCCAAAGGAGCTAAACTAGGATTGACTGATTATTTCAGCATAGCTAGACTGAGATTAAGACATTACTCTGGCAGGGCTGAGCTGGGTGGTTGCCTGAGTATTCCAGTAGTGCTGAACTGGATATGACTCATGACCTGCGGCATCTGTGTATAAAACACTGATATTTTTACTGTATATTTAGTCTTATGTTTAGGGTTATCACCTCTGATGTACAGAAATCAATTCACTTCTATTGCAGTAAAACAGGCTGAATTGGAGAACACAATCATCATCATGGCTAAAATAGCAATAACATCATCCAGACCTGACATTTACCATGAGCATAACAAAGTCCATTAACGGAAACCAACAAAACAGCCAGGAGCTCTTGGAAGCAGTCATGGTCAAACCTTACCAGTTTGTAAAGCACTGTTTGTTTTAAATCATTGGCATCTTATTAAACCAAAGACACTGCAGGGTTTACAGTCCAGAGAGAGAATGAATTACATAACTTGCATTTAAGTTACTTATAAGTACTGAATCTTTTCTAACAGTTGTTGAATAAATCAGGATAATAAGATGTCAAGTCAAGGGGTTAATGGCAGTCTTCTCAGGTCAATACTGGAACCGACTGTTTCACCTACAAGGTCACATGACCTTAAATCCATTTATTCGTGCCGTAGTGCCTTCGCTTCGTTCTTTGTATTAACGCAGATTGCTCAGTTCGAGGGGTTTTGAAGTGGACGCCGGTGTGCATAGTGTCAAAGTTTCAAGTGAAAGCCTCTGTAGCCTGAAGCCATGCACAAGCACTGGACCACTGTCCTTTTCTCCCAAACCCTTTATTTCAGTGACCCACCGTCATTACTGCGAGCAGAAATGAATAAGGAGGGTTAAATAGCTGCAAATTTTTTCCTCCTTCAAAGATCTTTGAGCGCGGAAGAGCGTACGCCCAATAAACCCACACCCCTCTCATGTTTTATTCAAACTCTTTTATATTAGAACATGGGGTGCTAGCGCCGCGTTAAAAAGAGCTCTAAGCCGATTTTCACATTCAGAAAAGCCCTTTTAAATCTCATCCCCATGCAAGAATTCTCCCCTTTTTACAACCTTTTTTTAATGAATAGATGTCCAATAAGGGCTTTTATTGTCTTAGCATATGTTGCTTTTATTAGGTGAAAATAATTACGTTCTTCGGATCACCTCGGAAGTCCTTTCCGAAGATAAAAATGAGATAGTTTCACAGTGACTGCACAAGTCCTTCTGAGTTGGGTCGTTTTCCCCCTGGGTGCTTCATGTCCCCCCCCTCTCTCACCCACACACACACACACACACACACGCACACACATTCACCCCTCCCCTTTAATTCTTCTCACCGTCAACCCCCCCTCCTCCATTTTCATCCCACCCTGAAGTGTGACAGGAGGCACTTGCTAACTGACACACACTTGATCTTATCACACGCAGTGTGTGAGTGTGTGTGGAGAGGGCTCTGTGACTGATGAATGATTGTCACATGAACATTGTTTATTCCCTTGTCCGTTGTGGTGGTCAGGATCTGTCCTTTTCCTCTTCAAACTACTGCATGTTTCGTGTCTCTGTTTATTTCAGGACAGTGGGTGGGAGACCCTCTCTCTCTCTCTCTCTCTCTCTCTCTTTCTCTTTCTCTCTCTCTCTCTCTCTCTCTCATAATTAACCCCTGTACTCTGCTGCTCCTCTATTTCAAATTCCCTATCTTTCTCTCTCCTCTACTCCCTATGTTCCTCCTGATCGTTTATTGTTGACTGTCTATTACACCAGCAGTCAGTGTGGATTGGGTGTTCTAGGCTATCTTGGCCAAGCTGACCCAGCTAGTGTCATGTGTAAACTGTATAAAAGGGGGCAAAATGCTACTGAAATCCCTAATATTGTGACTGATTAATAATAATAATAATAATAATAATAATAGAGGTGGTTTCAGTCTGATATTGGTGTTAGGATGATAAAAACGGCTTATAGTGGTAAAAAAATATGTAATATCTCTATTGGTATCTGAAACCAAAAAGTATTGTCATGCTTTCTCTAATTACTCATGAAAATCACATAATTGCAGGGTAAACGTGAATGCTGGCAACAGTGGTTGCATGTTTATCTCGTTTGGAAACATAACTTTGCAGTTGCTTTTGTTACTTCCTCATGTTGGCTCTCCTGCAAGGACTGGACACTCTAGTGTTCAGAATGAATCGATGCTGGTGGCACCTGCAGTATGTTTTACTTATAAATAGTACTTCAGACTCAGTTCCTGTTTTAATGGTGGAAGTAAGTAGTTTTACCAAGAGAGCCGTCAGTGGAACTGCCATTCAAAAACTGCACTTGAACGGGAGGGCTACAATCACAGACTCAGTTACAGCTGTTTTATTATTGCTGTTGTTACTAACTTTCTGCATCAGATCCTAAGAAAGCAAAGGCCATGCTTGGTCATAGCTAGAACCTTAAGATGGTGGTGGGGAGGGTCTGAGTGGTGTGCTTTGTGCCGTACACCTTTTGAACGTGAACATTATTAGTCACCCTTGAGGAAGTGAGAATGGCTTTGTGGGAATGGGCCTGGCGCACGCTCCGGCATCAGTAGAATGAGGCTCAGGGGAGAAGGAGAGCGCCTTTTCCTTTTCCATTACACACAGGCCTGCGCCATAATGAAGGCGATTTTAATAGGATTTAATGCATGTGGTGGGGCAAGGTCCTGCTACCTTATGGCCCTGACAAAGGAATACGAGAGTGTAATCATGAAGGTTCATTTAGCGGCGGGCCTCCGCACACATTGATCATCCCCTCTTCCATTCGTCCGTTCTGGTCATGCGGCCGGATGGAGAGAGCGAGATGGAGAGACAATGCTGCAGCAACACTTCTCTCTCTCTCTCTCTCTCTCTCTCTCTCTCTCTCTCTCTCTCTCACTCACTCACTCTCACTCAGTTTACACAACTCGCTTCAGATGTGACCTAAATTTAGCATAAAGGCCCGCTAAAGCCTTTCTGAATGGCTCACTAAACTTTGCCATCTTTAAATGGAAAATCATTTGGCCACTCAACTGCCCGCGAGAAAGGTTTACAATCTTTTCCCTCCTTTTAGTAGAATGAGCAACAAGAGTAAATATGTAGCTTCGCTCAGAGGCGAATGATGGATGAGTAATCGTTCATGCGTCACTGAGACTTTGAATATCAGAAATTTCTGGCCGGTAGTGCTTGTTAAAAGTGCCATCTCCAGCTTCTGCTCAACTATGTCGGTGGTAAAGGTGGAGGCAGTGTGAGCAGTGCGGTACACACACACTGCTGTGTGTGTTTGCTCAACCATCTGGTTCTCTGAAGAGCAACTGCTTCGGCCCCCTCTCTCCCTGCACTCGAAAAGGACCATTACTTGTCTTTTTTTGTAGGGCTGTGGCCCACTGAGGTGTGTGTGTGTGTGTGTGTTTGTGGTGTAAATCCTCTGGCTGGCGGTTGATTGGGCAGAGAGAATGGGCGGCAGGGGTGTTTACCCTTTACCCAGCATCCCCCTCACAGCTGGCTGGAGCACGCTCAGATGGGCTGTCGCTTCGCTGAGAGCACCAGCACTGACTGCTAAGGTAAACAAGAAAAAAGGGAAAGTAGGAGCAAAGAAAGAAACTGGCCTGCTGGTGGAGCTGGGGGTGAGGGAAAGTTGCCTAAATGTTCATGTTGCTTGCAGCGACTCGTTCAGTGCCAAGTCAAATACTGGAAGTTTGCGCTGTAAAAATGACTAGAATTCACAGTGAAGGGCTGGAATACTGTAACGTTGACTGAGGTCAGGCTTCTGCACAAAGATCTCCTGGTGTTCAGCTCACACACACAGCCGGTTAGCTCCTTGAACCCTAGGTTTATTATTCTGTTATGCGTCTTAAAACTTACTATTCCGTCGCCACTGTAACAATGCAGCTGTAAATCCTCATGTCTCTGAAATATTAATATTATATGTGTGTTTATAATTTTTTAAAAGAATCTTTTGTTAATGTATGTTAATCTTATCAGTGTAACAACATTTGGACTGTGGAATGAAATAGATTAAATATTCCTAATATTTAATGTGTTAAAAATAGTTTTGAATTTGAGTTATTTTTTATTGAGTTTTTGAGGTGACGGCGATGATAATCTGTTCAGTAACTACTATGAAACATGGATTGTGTAAAGCATGAACCCATATACAGGTCATTGCAGTTTAAAGGGTTAATCCTCCATAAGCACAGACTAGACTTAATCTGTATCCGGAAACCTGGCTCCGAGATCCTTCAGTCAAGGCCCGTATGAGGCCCTGTGTGCGACTGTAGTGATGTCAGGCAGATTACTGGTCACCGGAGGTTCATTGTGTCAGGTTTACAGAGCACTGTGTTTCGGGCGCAGGGGGAAGTGATGACACGGCAGATAACTGCAGTGAAACGGGGGAAGCGGGCATGGCCAGAGGTGACGCACCGCCCGGCAGCTGGCACTTTCACATGCATTATTTACTCAGCTCGGTCACTCTGTCAAAGCATGCATAAGAGCAGTGAGAAGAGGCTGAGACTACAACCAGCTATATACACCACAGGAACACAGGACTCTTTGGATCAAGAGACATTATTGGTCATTATTAGAGATACAATGAAAAACGAACTGCAAGATCTTGTTACAATGATTATTTATTAAATTTAAAATATCTTTAGCACAGATTAAAAATCAGACACCTCCAACTATCATGATCGTCATGAATGAAAAATAAACATTCCTAAAAAAACAGTCCCTCTTCCTTCATAGGGTACAACCTCTCCTTTATAGAATAGTCTTTCATTTGAATAAAAATGTACATTTCAAAGCACGGGGCTGAGGCAAATCATAATACTTATAGGATTGTAATAAAACCAACCACTTCATGACTGCATGGTGCTGTGTACTGAAAATAAGACATGAACTGTTAGTTCTTCAGTACCCTTATTCAGAATCTTAAGTGCTTCTTATAAAATAAAGAAAAGCATTATTCCGATCCCCTTGCCCTCCCCATTCATGATTTGAGTCTGGCACTTAGAAGGGAATAAAGAAATATATTTGCCACTGTTGCTCATAATGCATGTATGTTGTTACTGATATGGCCAGACCTGTGAAACGAAACACATACTGCCATGTTAAATAGAATTTCTCTCTTTTTAAAATGTCTTTTGCTCCTGTCTACGTAGATCTATTTAGTTGTAACATAGAACCATATTAGAAGTTCCCATGTGGTTGTTCCCCTCTGTTCTTTTCTTTTTTCTTTCTTTTTTTTTTTTGCTTGCATTTGCCTCAACCCTACCTTTACAAATGTTAAGACAGGTTTACAAGAAACAAAACACAATGGGGATGACAGCCAAAGGAAACAACCACTTACAGTAGCTAAAAAACAAAACAAAAATAGCACAATTGTCCACATCTTCTTTATGAGCGGATAATTGTTTGACAAATCATCTGTTTTATTTTTTTTGGTATTGTTTTTTCATTTTTTTATTTTTATTTATTTTTTTCTTAGCACATGCCACATGAGACTTTGATTATAAAAGTACCTGAAATAATTGCTAGAATATCAGCATGCATAGCTGTTTGGTTTGTACACATATTTACAGTCATGAGGAGCTGACAGCGAGCTGGACATCTTTACATTTCTCGGATGATGACCAGGAGTTTATGGCGTTCGACAAAACAAAAAACTAAACAAAAAGAAAGAGAAAGAAATATAAACTCGTCACATGCTGAAATAATTTATCACAACCTTCGTACAAGAGAAAACAAAGCCAAAGGCTATCACTTTTACCCATTATGATGGTCACTGTTTTTAGCAGCTCTGCTACATACAGTAGATGCTCGGCCGATACTGTTGGCAAACATGTGGTCAAATACACGGTAAGTACTGTAGAAGGGGTCTGTGGCGCATAGCACTAGAGGCCTATTGGGAGGACGCTAGATAACAAAAGAGGTGTACATCTGTCCCAACTACTAACCGTCACCTGACACGAGACTCGGTACTGACGTGGATGATTATTAACTTACATTATGTACAGTAAATACAGTCAGTTCAGTGTGTGCGCTCTGGGCCCTGGTGGTGGCTTGTCCTATATCTAAAAGAATAGAAAACATCATTTACAATGCCAAAGTTCTTAGAACCAATTCTCTTACCTGCAGGAAGTCTTAAAAAATGAGATACACTTTTAATCTCCACTATTTATTGCAAATTAAAGCTGTTAATTTGAATATTTTGCATGAGGTTTTCATTCAGTGTAAAATAATAAAAGTCAGTACTGGAAGACTTCGAATGGGATTCATCAAGAACGATTGCAGACAGGTTTATTGCGGCCGCTTAAAGCTTAAGTGTGAATTCTTTAGCTCAATTTGCCTGTTTCTGTCTCATTTGGAATTTAACTTTACGAGCTTGAGTGTGTGTTAGATCTTCATTGCTTTGGCTTGAAATCAGTATTGCTGCAGAAATCACCAAAAACGTGTTTTTTTTTTTGTTTTTTTTTCTGTGTTTGTTCATAGGTTAAAAAACGAAATAAAATAACCCTCTTTACAATAACAAATGCCCTCCAAGGGCATGCACAGATAAACGAGACAGCAAAAAAAAAAACATCTACATTTACACTTTTTACACTGATATACACAGTGCACTCCCCCTCCTAACCCCCTCTTCCTTTCTCTCTCTCTCTCTTTGCTAAACAGGGCTGCGAGTGATAAATGGCAGTGGTGGGTGGCTCTGCATGTTAATGTGCTATCTCATAAAGCTTATCTCGCCAGAGGGGTCACTGAGGTCAAGTGGCGAGAGGTTGAGCGTAAAGAGCAGAAAGAGCAGTAAGATAGCGCTCCTTTCATTCTGCCTGACAGGGCAATCTCACCTGAACTCCTGCACTAAACGTAGGACTCACCAGGCCTATTACTGTTCCGCTGCTGAAGGGGAGAGGAAGTAATGTTTGGATGCACGCTCTCTGCGGATCAATCCCGGCTCTATATTTAGCAGAGAGGCTTTTGAGAGGGATATGAGAAACGTAGATGGAAATGTAGATGAGGTATGGCACTCTAATAAAGCAAAAATGAGCCATCCTCTGTTCCCTGTAGCCAGCAAAGCTGTAATTCACCCAGCGATTACTCCAGTAAAGTCTTGTAAGCTGTCCACTAGCTCTGCACTAGTATGCTAGGTGGATCACAGTGAATCTAGGTTTGCTGGGACTTAGTGCCGTCTTTGTCCGGCTCTCCAAATCTTCTTGGGAAAGACTAGACTAGAGCTTTGGGGAATGGTTAAACGCTTTAGACTTGCTTCTTCTCCGTTCTCACCCATTGTTTGACTAAGCGACAGCAGCATGCTAGCCTAGTGCTGAAATCACACTCCAACCCCATTAGCGGTGGATAATCTCAGTCACGCTAGTCTTCACCCAGCTTCATTACAGATCGCATTAGCACTCCTGCGCACTCCTGCACACACTGTAATGGAGTATGGGCGCTAGTCTGGAGAGTGTTTGCGCTCTTCCAATCAAGCAGAGGTGAAAACAAGGGCACATGAAGAGGCCAGTCAGGAGCGGAGACAGAAGCTCTGAACCCTTTCCAGCGATTAGACATCCAAATATCAGAGTAACGGTGAAATCTTTTCCTATCTCTACTTATATCTGCTTTGTTTTTCTGCTTTTGTCCTGAGAAGCGACAGTGTAAGAACACGGCGCGAAAAAGGACAACCCCTAGCTCAGGCCTGGATGCAGGGAACTGCTGACAGTTCCCTTAACAAAGAGGGGGTAAGAAAGAGCGGCTGAGAGTGAGAGAGGGGTAATTTATTAACTTCCTCTAACCTCTTTCTCCGCCCGTGCGCTACAGCCTGACAAATGGCCTTGTGGAACAGTATGATGGTCCCTTATTACCTGCGCCCTCTTTGCTTAATCCAAAAACAAGATTTCCAGGCTGGTCGCACATGCAGTAAAGAGATTGATGAAGTGGCCTTGTCTGCATGGCGTGTAAATATTTGGCGGTGTGGGGGCGGCATAGTAGGGTTGGGTGCTGGGAACAGGGATGATAAAGACAACTGAGCGAGATGACAGGGGTGTAGGAGGAGACACAAGGCTACATAGGCCATGTTCAGACTGCCAGGCCAAATCTGATTTTTGGCAAATCCAGTTAGATTTTTGATAAGCTGGACAGCAAAACATATATGAAATTAGATTTTTGCAAATCGGATCCAAACCACATTTGCAGATGATTTGAAAAGTGACTCCATTCGGATTTTTACAGATGCGTCTCGGTCTGGACACTCTGGATGCTCAAATCGGATTTCTTTTGCATTACTTGCAACATGACAAGCCATGACAATGTCAAATCCAGAATGCCGAATGGGCTGACATTTGCTACGTAACTGCATACGTTGCATGCAGATAGGTTGGTAATGTCTGGACACACAAATCCCATCTGATGACTTGCAAACGACAGTGCAGGTTCAAAAGACACCCGATTTGAGAAACAAATCTGATTGGCCTGCAGTTTGAACACACACCACATTCACCCTTCGTGTCATTAACTGCATTCTGCCGTTCTGCCTCTTTTTCTGTGGTCAGCGCTTTTACATGCCTTATGAGGTTTGCAGTTTTTTAAAGTTTATTTATTTTTTTAATTTAGTTTGAAAAATAGTTTAGTAGAGTTTGGCCAACTTTCAGGACTAGAGAATTTTTTGCATCCCTTTCTTCTTTCCCGTTTTTTAAACTTAAGTTGAAAGAAGGCAGTGCTTTCTGCATATCACATTATTAAATGTAATTACCAGATGAGTAAATACTCCTGGGCCCGGCAGTGCATATTGAATAATATGCCTGCATGTGCGAGCAAAGATTGAGTGACATTTTATATCCTTTCATATTTCCACCTTCAAATGTGTATTAACTTATCACTCCAAAAGCAGGTAAGACTCAGGAAGATGCATCCTTTTGATGTCATGTTTATTGACGCACTAACCAAAGGAACGTGCGACATCTGCGTACTTCAAAAGGCATTCGGTTTAACATGCGCGCACACACACACTCACACAAACCACATATAGCTCAGGAGGAGGGAATGAAGTTTGCTCACCAAATTTCTGGCTGCGGCCTTGGCTTTCTTCCCGCAAGCTCTGTGTGTGTGTGTGTGTGTGTGTGTGTGTGTGTGTGTGTGTGTGTGTGTGTGTGTGTGCTTGTGTATCTAACGAGCGCTCTGTCGCAGGCTTCACCAGCTTGGGCTACAGCTGTTGATTCGTCCGCTTAAATGAGGCTGAGTCTTTGTACTGTGCGCGTGTGTGTGTGTGTATGTGTATGTGCTAAAGCTAGTATTTAAAGAGGCTGGGCGTCACTGCGCATTTCTCTCAATGCCTGCCAGCCGATTGCTCCTAAACGTTGGCCTGTGCTTTTCAGCTCCGTGCGTGCAGCACCCGGCACTATTTGAAGATAAAGAACAGGCCCATTTCATGTGTCTCCTATAGAAGTCAACTTTCTGCTGGAGTTGCCTGTGAAGCCATAGCGACAGCTTTCTACAGCAAAGGGGGGGGGGGGGCATGAAAGATGAGGACGGGAGCTTTTGAGCTAGGCGTCTGCTCTAATTCTCTCTGACATGTTTTTCTTTTTCTTTCTCCATCCTGACACCACAACCCACCACCCCCAACCCCACCACCCGCCGAAAGTCCAAACCCCATGGTCCAGCCAGATCCTCCTGTGCAATTAGCCTGCTACCGTACGTGCTTCTGCGAGACAGAGATGTTTGGACAGTCATTTGTGTATGGTGCACACAGTGGAAAGGAAACATAGTAAACACTAGAACAAGCTGTAGATTGTAACTTTACAGGAGAACATTCTTTACTTTTCAAGTAAGTTAAGGGGTTGTATTCTGATTCATTTTTCAGCATTCCTATGGGTCCTTCCAGCTAGGTTGGAACAACAAAATTCATTCAGATTCACTGCGGACCACTGCAAAACCATACATGGAATGGCATACATGTGGAAGTGTGGACAGCCAATCAGAATAGTGTGGCCAGGTTAACATGCTAAAGATATCGGACTCTACGTGTGGGCGGAGGGACTGTGGCTGAGACTGGCACATGACTGGTTTCTTCATCCTAGTATGCTAGCAGTGTTGGTGTTGTGTGGACTGACAGAAAGCAAACCGGTAATTGTGAACGAGAGAGAAGAGAGATGAACAGTTGCTTTTGACCCTGCCAGTATGGACTTATTCTTAATTACCAACTGGCCTCCTCAGCTTCTCTTCTTTTGTAAGCTGCTTTTGACTATTGATGTGTGTTCACTGATTTCTCCTGCAGTGATTTCTAAAAAAATTCCTATTGATATAAGCTGAATGGACAGTTTCGGAAGCCTTGCCATACTGTAGTAGTCAACACTTGCTCAAAGGATAACGCTCCTCCTAAGTACAGTGTATACATCTGTACATTGGGTGTGTGTGTGTGTATGCGCGAGACTTGGCAGGAATGCAGCAAGGAGATATAAAGCCTGCCAAATTATGCTCAATTACGGCGTTTCCTCCCTGGAATACATAAGAAAACACAGAGTGCATGGTGTGACTAATCTTTCGTTGGCGTGGTCGTTTCTTGCATAAAGACATGAAGACAGCTGTACTCCACCTTAAAATGCATTTACACAATTCATCACCATTTATAAACATCTGCCTTAAAGAAGTTCATGTTGGCTCAGTTTGTGGACTAGGATTTTATCAGTCATCTACATGACAGCATGCAGGTTCTTAAAGCTGTTTCCTGTGTACGTTGTGTATAGTCAGAAAGTTCCATATGTACACACACAGCCTTTGTCCTTGGGTTCATGAGGCTGTGGCTAACTGTCAGTCTGAGTGAACTTGGGTTCCTCTAACAGTTTTTTCACAAGGTCCAAAGTCTTCCTCTTAGGCACACTAGAATGTCCTGTAGGTGCTATGGACGTCCTGGACCATACCCATGTCTGCGGTCCTTTTTTGGCTGTGCATGTTCCAGTATGCTTTTGTTCATGTATTTTTTCCTGTGTTCTGACATCATGGTTGCTGTACTTGTGTTTTTCCACAGCAACAGGGTGCGGCCACCACCGTGTACTGCGCAGTGGCTCCGGAGCTGGAGGGACTGGGAGGGATGTACTTCAACAACTGCTTTCGCTGTCTTCCATCTCCACAGGCTCAGGAGCCCTCCACTGCTCTCAGCCTGTGGGAGCTGAGTGAGAGGCTGATCCAGGAGAGATCCACCAACCCTCAGCCAGTGTGACCTAATGACCCCAGTGGCTGTGTGACTCCACCATCGCCATCGCTTGAGGGTCACATGTACCGACGTCACCACTACTGAGTGTTCCATCAGCAAAATCTGAGGGTGGGGGGCTGTGATTTATATAAAAAGAGAGAAGAAAGGGGGATATACAGTAGACTGCATGAGACTGTACATAAAAAGCTGCCAAAACCAGTCACATGGAGGACCCCACACCTTCTGTTTTCTACTCTGTACCGCTCCCACTGTCTGCCACAGCAAAGACTGTAGCCAGTGTTTTGTACTGTCCCTCTATGTAATTTCCAGGCCACACTGGTTTCCTCATGTTTTGTCCACTTAGGCTAACTCTAAGAACACTGTGCACTGTTCCCTAAACAACTAACACCGAGGCTTCCGGCTAGGGGCTCTAAGTTAACTAATATGGTCTGAAAAATAGAAACGTCTTCTTTTGTAAGGGTGGATTCTCCATAACCTACTTAATCTACGCAAATATTAATCTAAACTGTTGGGACTTAATAATAATACTCATCATTATCCATCCTTTTGTACAGACTGGTGTGTATGACTAAATGTCTTCAATAAAGGTATGAAAAGTAGTGGAGGAAGTATGTGTGAGAGAGCTGTGTCCTATTTACAGGTACAACCACAGAAAATCCCTAAGAATCAGCCTGTATAGATATGCTGTACATGATATACATAGAGTGCTGTCCTAATACGCAGTTGTTTCTGAATTTGCGCAACCCCATCTGCCTACAGACTCCAGATCCAAACTATGTTAAACTTTTACAAAATGCTATGCTAATGCTAATTACAATGAAGCAGCATCTCTGAGGAGAACAGGAGGGCCAGTGCTGGCTGAGGGAAAGAGTCTTGCAGTCTTAAGAAATTTCAGGTGGAATTTTCCTTTAGAATTCCTTTTTTTTCTGTCCTCTTACGTTAGTGCGTTGGTTCCCTTTCCCCTGTAGAAGGTGGTCTTCAAGTGTTTTATTGCACTGAGGGCACTGTCCACAGATCTATTGGTTTCAGGAGGTGGAATATCAGCAGAAGGAGAGAGGATGGTGAAGACTGAAGAATGGCACCAGGATTGATCTTTTTTCCCCCCTCTCCGTTATTCTCTGTTTCTCCGTCTTCTTTTTCTTTCTAAGGGCTTTGACTTTGGAGAGGTTGTGCTTTGTGGCAGTCGTGGTGCCATGGGTCAATCTAAGCCATAAGCATTCCAGTGTAACGGGACCTGGAAAGAGGAGAAAGAGAGAAAGAGATTAGAGTTTGATTCAGTACTGTTTTGTGCTGGCGTTGTGTTTTCGGTGAGTCTGTAGGAAATATGAGTGAAGATTTTTTCGGATTGGATTTACACAAAAAATGTTTACTTTAACAATAAGATATACAAATTCCTGTGAAGTGTGGATTTTCTAATAGGTTGAAATCAGTGTGCTGCCTTTTCAACAACCTGGCAAAAGGTACCCAAGCAAAACATTGTTCTTGTGTTTAGCAAGTATCACAAATATTTTATAAGTATTTTATTTTATCATCATTAACATTACATATAACGCTCAGAAGACATATGCTGGCTTATTGGTAAAGAAAACTGACTATATTAGTGTAAAACCTATTTATATAGTGCTTTTTACAACTATGTTGTCTCAAAGCAAATCCAAGCCCCCCCTTTGAGCAAGCCAAAAGCAACAGTGGCAAAGAAAAACTCCCTAGGAGTAGAAGAAAAAAAAACCTTGAGAGAAACACTAAAGAGATACTAAATAGAAAAAAAGATATAGTGAATATAAAGGATAAAGAGAAAATGATAAAACTAATGAGATTTTACGACAAGATACACAGAAGCTAGGTGCTAAAACATCTTTCAGAAATATTTGGATTATTCCATGAAGTGGTAAAGTTAGAACCATCTCATTGGTTCTCTGTTAAAGTGAGAAATGTTATGTGAGTTAATGATCAGTGCCAGACATTGTAGACATCATGATCGCTGGTTCGACCACTGTTAAAAATCCGAGTCAACCTCTTTACATCAAACCACTCAAAGGCTGAATCAGAGTTTTTGAAGAATTGGTGGAATTAAACACAGACCTGATCAGACAGTAAAAGAGGCCTCCACCGTAACAAACACAGAACAAACCCTACAGAGGAGCAGCCAGAGAAGTGCACTGGCCAGTGTGTGCATGCACTGGTCGGTCAGTCAGAGCTCAGAGAGCTGAGCCGCTCTGACAGCATGCAGGCCCTCACGCTCTGCCTGTATGTTTAGCAGCGCTTTGACCATGACCCGGAACAACTCCATAAACAAACCGCCTGTCACACACATTACTCGCTCCAGCAGAGTAATTGACACATCGAGAAACCAATCATACGGCGGAGCTGACCTGCATTTTCGTGCTTGGGCAGTCAGTGGAATCAATAGCACAGACAGGCAGCCGAGCTGAGACACAGGGAAACCTCAACATGCACTCAGAGCTGCTGGACAGGTGGAGAGAAAGTCTAGACTATAGAGCACTTTAATGCAGAAACAGTGTCTGTTTTTCAAAACCATCATCAGAATCACTTTACTGGCCAAGAGCTATTGCATGCACATGAACATGTGCTTACATAATTGGACAGTGCAGGACACAACAAATACAGGTAAACCAATATAGCACACTGATACAGTCATCATTTACCCTATCACTGTATGCAGTCCCTGTGCTTCCTCGGTATGTGTTCAGTTCAGTGGAACAGGCTGAAAAACACCAGCTCTCTCCAGTCTCCTTCTCTCCCTCGCACTCTGGGCTCTTTCTGTCGCCGCACTTTTCTCTAGTGCTTGCTCTCTATTTCTCTGTAGTTCTCTCCTTGGATCTCTTAATTTTTCCCGCATTTCTCTAGACTTCTCTTGTCTGCTCTTTCCTTCTCTCTCTCTGTCTCTCTTTCTTCCCCACTATCTGTAGAGCTATTTCTCTCTCCCCACATTTCTTAAGTTCTTGCTCTCTGTCTTGGTCTCTCCTTAGCTCTCTTCCTAGATCTCTTAATTGATCTTTTTCTCTCTTTCTCTTGATCTCACTTGCCCTTTCTCTATACATCTCTTTCGCTCCCTTCATCATTCTCTCCCTATTGTCCTCCCTCCTCCTCTCTCTCTCTCTCTCTCTCTCTCTCTCTGTCTCTCTCTCTCTTTCTCTCTCTCTCTCTCTCTGAAGTTGTGTAATATGCACTCAGGTTGCATGCCTCCTGAGTGCAAGTGGCCACTCTCTCTTTCTCTCTCTCTCTCTCTCTCTCTCTCTCTCTCTCTCTCTCTCACTCACACACACAGACAGACATACCACTGTAGAGGGAATCTATGATGCAACATGTATACATGCACACAGAACACAGACACCGCTCTGACATCAGCCTCCTGCCAGCTGGCTGGATGTGGTAAGGAAGCTGGTGTGTGGTTTTGGGTTTGGGAAAGCAGGAAGTGATCTCCAGGAATAAATGGTCATGACCTTTTTTCCCCCCTCTTCATTTCTGCATAAGTGGCAGAGCAGGGTCAGCCTCTAATTCTGATTTAATCCTTCCTCCTGGATGTTCCCTCTGCTTTTCTGCGTCTGTGTCTCCCTCCAGAGAGGAGAGAGGATAGAGGCTGGAGAGGCAGTAAAAATGTCACGGTGTAATGAATGTGCTCATGAGAAATAGAGAGAGGGAGAGAAAGAGAGATGGGGAGGTGAGATGCTGCTTGTTTGTTGGTCTAATACTGAGGGAGGTGTTAGCTAATGATGTGAAGTATGTAATGGTAGTAAAGTGAGTGTGAGTGTGGGAGGGGGCTACGGGTCAGACATGCTGCAGGATCAGACCTGATAAAGTGTGAACACAGATGTGGCGTTTCTAGGCCAGCCAGGTGTCACAAACTGTATTGTTTGCAAATGACCTGAACATAGATATGAAATCTCCCAGTCCCAGTGCACACACCCCCCACCTCTCTCCTCTTTTATTCTATCTCTCTCAAACACACACTCTCTCTCACTCTCTCTCACCCTGTCTTTCTCTGTCATACACTCTGCCTCCTTGTCTCTTACACTGTCTCTCACTCGCTATTTCTTTCTTTGTCTTACTCTCTGTCCCTCTCTCCCTTACTATTACACACTCTCCCTTTTCTCCTCTTTCTCTCTCACACACACTGTTTGTCTCTAACTCTCTCTCTCTCTTCCTCCCTCCCTCTCTCTTTCTCTTTCTCTCCCTCTCCCCTCCCCTTCTCTTTCTATCACTTTCTCTCCCTCCCTCCCTTACTCTGTTACTCTCACTCTCACTCTTCCCTTCCCTTCTGTTTCTCTCCTTCCCTCTCCCTCCCTCTCCCCTTCCCTCACACACACACACCCTCTGCACTTCCATGTCTGTCTCTTAATCTCTCTCTCTCTTTTGCCTTCTCTCCCTCTCCCTCTACCCCTCTTTCTCTTTCTTGCTCCTTCTCTTTGAAACACCAGACTTTGCTGTACAAATCTCCACATCTTAAGAAGTAGTTTTTATCAGCTCTGTGTTTACTCACCCTGAGCCATGACTAAAAATCGCTTGACCTACAAGAGACTCTGTTTACGAATGTGCGTTTAAGCGGGTCCCAGGGACAAACAAAAAAGCGGAAAACAAGAGGCAGTAAATAAATGTTGACAGTTTGGCACAGGTGACACAGAGTTAGCGGATGAGCTCAGTGTCTGAGGGGCAGGCAGTGGCATTGGCTCTCTATCTGTCTCTTGGTGTAACACTGTTTTTCTCCCTGCCGGTCAGTCTGCGAGGCTGTTCAGGAGAGCAAGAGCAATCGTCCAGCTGCTCCCTCTATAAACACCCACTTTAACCAGTCATCTGCGGGCATAGTCTGTGGTATAATAAGTAACCCCATCTCTGCCTCAACCTCAGCAGCATATCAAACAGATGTGCCCTATGAAGAGATCTTTCAGTGTTATGGGGTGCAAAAAAGCATCGATGCATTGTGACACCTCAGTGTGAAGGTGGCAATTCAGCTAGGGTGAATCTGGAGTGTTAAAATCAGTCAGTCTAATATGAGTACAGTGAGTGCTCATTAAATAACCACCTGCTCAACAAAAACACACAAAACACCTTGGACTATTTGAATTGTCTGTATTACAGTGCAAAAACCTCCTCCAGGTACATCTGTGTGTTCAATTAATTTTAGTTATTACCAAAGTAACAGAACTGAATCAAAATTGGAGATGTCTTATGCAGTCATAACTGCACTGAATCAGGTGAGGAAAGAATAAGGTGAGGTTTATACCCTTATTCATAACACATATTAATGTGATCAGATACCGCAGTGCTTCCCTAATACCAGTGGGGACTGCATGCAGGGAAGCGCATAAGGTGTTGTTAAGCTAGGGATTGTGATTAATCAGTCGCACTAGATTTAAGAAAAGACAAAATGTGCAGAATAAATGGCTGTAACTTTTAATGTGTAGGCGTGCACAATCAGAATTGGGTAGTTTTGCTCCAAATTGCCAAGGCCAATTTATTATTTTATTTTGGCTGGTCTTGGTTTCAATCTTATGATGTAAATAACATCAGCCTGCTAAGTGCACATTCTCTCTATTAGTATTCTGCTGTTACACCTACAACAAAATGTCCTAGCAGAATTATACCATTGTGCGAAATAGCCACCTGCTTCTTACTTGTGATGTGGCACGTTATTTACCAATTTTTCATTTAAGAACTTAAAATGCGAAAAAAAGAACAAATGATGTTTTTTTCACTGCAAGTGCTAATAGAAAGTATTGGAAATGTGCTGGCCTCATGCATTCGCTCAGCCCACAGCTTTGGGTATGAAAGAAAGAAAAAAAAAACAGTAAAATATATATAATATTTACAGTGACCACAACACTGCAACAAACAGATGTTCCTTAAATAGTTGTATTATTGTAGATAAGAATGTAGACTGATGCTGGGTTTGGGACCAAGAGCCGGAGCCAGAGTCTTCCTTTAAAAGGGGAGGATCACTAGGCAGTATTAGCATTTCTTTTGTCTCTTTGACCATCCGTTTGGCTCATCGTGTGTGAAGGGGTCAATATTCGGCCAAGTCCGAGCAGTGTAATGGCTAAGGTTCCTGATTGATTGGCAATGGGAGCCAGACATTGATGACCACGGAGATGGTCAATGTCAGCAGAGTCAGCCAGCTCCAGAGAGGCCAGGGTATGGAGGCCTACTGTCCACAGAGGGAACAGAAAAGACCCACCCTCCCCCTCTACACACACAGAGGAGCAGTGAGGGTCGCTGCTCTACACTATGGGTGGACGTTTCACTTCAAACTGATCTATGATCTCTGATCTCAAGACTCCATCATGTAAATCTTCTCTTTATGCACTATAAGAGCTGCTGCACACTGATCTCAGGTCAGCACCAAAGGCCTGCTTCTACAGTCAGCCTTGCAATAGTGCTACAGATTTCTTTTGTGTTTAAGGCATTGAAGGATTCATGAGAGGAATGTTTTTCTCTTTTTTTTTTTCCAGCGGAAGCTGGCAGTCCTCTGAGGTCTCCCCCACAAAGCATTATTGATCACTGTATTGGAATCATTTGATAGTTAATCAATACATTTTCTTTCAGCACTGTGCGAGTAGAGAGGGGGCTGTTTTTCAAAGACAAACCTTTAACCTGTGTGCAGTAAAGAGCCTCTTACACACATAAACATGCACACACACAGACACACAGTGGCCTCTTACAGTCCACTCACACAATATAATGCACAAAACCAACACCCTGCAATATCATGAGTGTGTTTTGAACCATTGTCATATTTCATAATATCAGGAGTGATCTAATGCACAGGCTTACCTGATTAATGATTGTGGGATATATATATAT